>OY769903.1:11864835-12223379 GCA_963669185.1 Dyspetes luteomarginatus | reverse complement strand
ATTGGCTTGAGAAAGTTTGCCTCCGGCTGCAATATGACATTTAATTAAGAACGATATCCTCGTTTGTGGTTTGAAAAGGACTGAGTGATATTTGAAGCAATTAAAAATGTATCAGTCGCGGTTCTTTGAGACAAGCTGATGCATTTCTCATTGGATTTACAAAGGAGAATAAGTGAGACGCGACTACACCGCGCGGAATAATCTCCGATTCTGTCTCTCTTCGTAGTTTTATCGCGCTCCTTCCTCGAAGAAATTAAAGGAAGGAAGTGAGGAAGATACAGGGAAGAAAATTCTTTTAATCGTTTGATAATCTCGTTTAAGCATGTCGCCCTTTCGCTCGTGCCCTGGGGTCTGTTGGCTCATTTTGTTTGTACGGATTATGAACAGCGTCTCGCTACGTTGGGATGAGAAACCTCCTATACACATCGTATTCTCTCTCTCTCTCTCTCTCTCTCTTTCTCCTTCTTCCACTGCTGGTTCACGAAATGGTCGTGGGGGGGAGTCTCGCGCTTTTCTGGCATGGGAAACGGGAAACTCGCAAAGAGGGATGAGAAATGAGAGAGAATTTCTCGGAGAGAGGGAATAAGAATGAGAGACAAGAGAGGGTACAGTGCCGAGAGTGAGAGAGAGAGAGAGAGAGAGAGAAGGAGACGCTAGAGGTTTTCTCTCTTTTCACTTTCCGGCTCGAGAGAAAACGTCAGAAGAAACTGCTTTCCGCACTCCTCTCGTTCGTGAAGATTAAAGTATTCCCCAAAGACGAAAAGTCGCTTGCCAATAGAGAGAAAGAGAGAGAAAGATGCGGCTCTTCCTTTCATGCCAAGATTATAAACAACTATATTTATGTAAAAATTTTGTTTTATATAAATTCGACATTATAATAATATATAATACTTGTATTATACTTAGTAGTTACTTAGTAGCAGTACTAATACTAGTATATAATACTTCCTCATTTCTATAAGTGATAAAAAAAAAAAAAAGTAAAAATTGCAACTTGAAAATTACTTCCGTATGATTTTTTGTAATTCATATGGACCCCCATTTACGAAAGAGCCTTTTTCAATTTTATTTTGAGCTTTATGGGAGAGCAAAAATTACGAAGCAATGTGCAAGTTTCGATTTATATTTGTTTCTTTCAATGTTAAAAGTCCAAGTTACCTTAACTGTGAGCTCTATGTAGGATTGGATTATGACGGTTAAAAAAACTCGAAACCCCATAAATTTTGAAACCCTCCATCGATTCTCGTCGAACTCAACACCAAACTGCCTTATCACCGAGACCATTTTTGAAAAAAAAAAAATTAGCTCGATAAAGGAAGTAAAATAAATCAACATTTCATGAGAAATTCTCCGATAATAAAACCCTTTTACGTAATAATCATACGTATGTAACAAAAATCAGTTGAATATAATTTTTTTCTACTGCAATAAATATCGAAAAATAATTTACGTTCTTTTAAAAATCTCTAAAAGGTACGTAGATTTTTTTTTATGGAACATTGTACAGTCACAAGTCAGTTTTCTCTTTTACCAGTTGTGGGGACAATTTTTCGTCGCATCAGTAGCGAAAGGGTTAAGGCGAATATCATGAGGCATTTTTTTTTTTTCTAAATAGTGAAATTTCGCGAATTCTGTGGCTGGGCAAAGAGCGTAAGAGATTTTCGTTTTTATCGCGCTTGATCTTTTTGCCCGAACGTGCGTACATATATAGGTTTGTACAGTGACTGCACAGTGGCGGTAGCACCCTTTGAGGGTTCTTCCCTACGAATCGTGCGTTCCAAAAGAGCGCGTATGCCATAAGTGTAGGAGTCGCGGGGAACAGCCGATGTCAGATACGTGCGAATGACCCGGATTCCAAGAAAACCACGCGAGAGGTTTCTTTTGACCCGGAGAGTCTCACATATAACTATTTAAGAATGATCGAGAGGCTGCAGCGCGAAGGTAAATCCGTAGGTAAATCTCAAATATTTTTGGTGGGAAAAAAAATAATCGTGACGTAATTTTAGTAGCTTAATTTGGTAATTCAATGGGTTAACTTGATGCAAATTAATGTGTGATAACATTTTTTAAATAAATTAAAAACTATTTGACAGCGTAAAAAAATCACAATTTTTTGCTTCAACACTGATTTTATCCTAAAGTTATAAAAAATAATTATTTGCAATTTTTTCGCTCATTTTGCAACCCAAACCCAAGCAAGTGAAGAAAAGATGCAAATAAATATTGATCGCTTTATATCTATATATTCATATTGTGTATAGAACGTGCAATTTAATTGTAAATTTTACGCGTCGCCGATGCTTCGCAATGTAATGCGCTACGATCACGAAAAAGCAGAGAGTCTGATGGGCAAAGAACCGCTGCCGAAGCAACTGCCGGATCGTTGGAGGGCACAGGGCAGCTAATTCATGGAAAACAATGGAAAAATCAAATAAAAAATACAGAATAAAAAAAAAACATAGAGCATAGGAGAAGAGCAAAGTGAGAGAGAGAGAGAGAGGGAGAAAGTAAAGAGTAAAAAAGTACAAAGTAAAAGGAAAAAAATTGAGAGCTGGAGTTCTCGGTGTATTTCCGTGAAAAGGGGCGGGTTTGGTGTCGAGGAGGGTGGCATGGAAGAGAAAAGTCTAGTAGTTGGCTCGCGTGTAGGACGAGAAGTAGAAGGAAAAAAAAATAAGAGAGAAGACTGGAAAATTTTTCATATGCTTACCTGCACAGAAATAATGAGCTTGTCCATAAATAAAGAATAGAGGAACTGCGCTCGGGGCGAATGGGTAATGAAGTCTCTCGTGGATAATTGCTATTGTTGGAAAACGCCTCGCGGTGTATTCGCGCGAGAATCTCGCCATTTCCCGCGGCGAATCATGCATAATCTAAATATGCTATCCTATATATATATATATATATATATACACATATATAAAATAGGGAATCAAGGGAGAGTACCAAAGTATTCCTGCACTATCTATTCTGTATTTTTTGCAATTTTTATTTCATGCATTTCATATTTGCTCTGTAACTCAAAAAGTTACATTTCTCCAACGGCGTTCATTTTGTATTATATTTTATTTTGCAAACAAAAAAATGCTCAACAATTTTAAAATTCCCTTAATCAAATCCAATAAAAAAGGAGACGCAAATTTCTTATTGCTGAGTAGCTTGAAAAAAAAAAACTGCGATCAAACCTCCCCCTCTTCCTAAGTTAATTAATAAAAGTAACCGCCTCATTAATAAAAGTAAGGAACCGGCTGGAAAAATCTGTTTGGATATATCAAAAATATATTTTTGACGAAAGAGTAAATTTTTTGAAATATATTTTTTTTATATGATTCCTTTTCATGGGGGTAAATTCGTGTAACTATATATTTGATTACACGGAATTTATAGAGAGAAAGAAAGAATCGTTAAATAAATATTCTATGAAAAAAGAAAAGATAAATATATGACAGGCACGAGGAGACTCTGGCTCTGTAGCAAATCGACTATCGCCGTGCATACAGATATAGCATGGCCAGTGTAGATTCTAAGGGTATGTACGTAGGTGCATATTTATATATGTATATCTGTATAAAAAGCGAGAGAGTGCGCTCGGGTGTACGAAGCTTTTTAATTAAACGTACAGAAGGGAGTGGCGAACGATGAGGAAGTAAAGAGATGAATGGGGGGGGGGGGTTGAAAAGTACAAGGGGGTGAGTTGAGGGTGGCCGAGGTGCTCGTGTGACGAGGGGAGGGGGTGCGGTCACACGGGGGATAGGGATGAAATAACATTGTGTGCTCTAAAAGAGAGAGAGAGCGAGAGAGAGAGAGAGAGAGAGAGAGAGAGAGAGAAAGAGAGAGAAAGAGAGAGAGAGAGAGAGAAAGAGAGAGAGGGAGAGTTCCAAGCTGCGCCCGCGCCTCGAGAAGTCAATATCAAATACCTCGGAGCTAACTGGTGCTATATATATATGCCATATATATATATGTATATATTATGGGGCTTATGATCGTACGGTGCACTTCGTGTACACCCGGGGTTGCTATACTATGTCGTATAGCTATGCACATCCATTATTCTGTGAATGTCTGTGAGTGCCTTTGTGAGCCTTAGTAAGTGCCTTTATGAGCCTCTGTAAAATTCTGATATGAGTATCTGTGTGAATGTCTTTAAGAATGCTCGATGAGCCTCTGTGAGCTCCTGTGAGTATGGGGTGAGTCTCTAGAATTGAAAGATGTCACAACAACTTTCAATTCTCGTATAATTTTTGTTATAGTTTTGTTATCATCCCCTTTTCATTTTTTTACATTCCCCTCTTCGCCACCTCGTTCTTATTCCCCTTCCCCTGATTTATTCCATGCCGCTTGTGAGACATATATGTGTTGAAGCGAGAGGACTGGAATATTATTTAGGCTCTTTTGTATAATTCAAACGGGACACCTGATATATAATTTCACCCTTTCGATACTGTTCAAAAAAGGCATTCGAGCGATACAAGACAGCCAAAGCTCTCAGATACAAATTTTTTTCTGGTTCAGTTCGAATGAGGCATCTTAGAGTAGATTCCCCAATTCTTGGTACACGGTAGCGGTGGTGGCAGCCTCTGTGAGCCCATGTGAGTATGGGGTTAGTTTCTAGAATTGAAAGGTGTCACAATAACTTTCAATTCTCGTATAATTTTTGTTATAGTTTTGTTATCATCCCCTTTTCTTTTTTTTACCTTCCCCCTTTCGACCCTTTCGACTTGAAAAGTGCTAAATGAGAAAAAAAAATAAGCATCGACAAATGTTATGGTGTGTAAAATTTGTTCTGGAATGTCCCAGATGTACATATTTTCAAATTATGGATTGGGTTGTGTCTTTATATATGCTTTATATATGCGTTAAGATAATAGATACTAGAATTCAAAAAAGGCTCTTAATTCATTTCGTGACCTTTGCGTTTCTGATTTACCGAGAGAGCAAGAATTTTTGAAGCTACAAAGCACACAGGATCAACCAAAAGTTTTCCTCGATGAAAGGACGAGAGAGAAGAGAGAGATAGAGACTGATGTGCTGATTTTTTTAACTTCTCAATGGGATTCGAAGTCTGTAGAGCGAGCATTCATGAAGGGCGAGATGTTCGTAGAGAGTTTCGGAGCTTGTATAGTATTCGGACTGAGTGATGGAAAGAAGAAAGTTGGTCTGGTGGTGATGAGGTTTTAATGATGAAAAGGAAAACTGGTACATGCTACAAATGTACAGCGAAAGTAAGGAAAAGTGGCTTTTTCCCTTCTCCGATCATAAGCGTACTCATAATTTTTTTTTTAACCTTTTTCAATAACAGAAAAAAGATTTATAATTTAAAAACATATTTATTATACATAATGAAAATATTTTTTTTTAAATCATTCAATGGTATTAAAAAATTATTCCGTATTTTTTCGACGTTCAGTTCTCTTATTATTTTTCACATCCAGAGAGTTAAAAATTTCTTAGAATTAATGTTGAATTGATCCAGCAAAAGAGAGTAAAAATAAGAGATCGTCGAGATTTGAAAACGATTTTGTTGCATGTGCTGGAATACGTGCGACTCGCGTGGCTATTTACTGTTTCCAGAATCCCCAGAGCGCACAAAGATCGAGACCGTATCAGATTTTCTTCTCTCATTGTTGCTGTTGTTGTTATTTTTTGTGCACTCTCTCACTCTCTCTCTCTCTCTCTCTTCGCAGCTTGAGGTGAAGTGTGCACGATTCCCTCGTCGGAGAGAGTTCGCTGAGAGGTGTTGGCTCTCTCTCTCACGTGATAAGGCGTTAACGTTCTCTTATACACTGTGTGATAACTGGTTACGGTAATGACCGCGCGACACGACACGAAATGACTCTCGCGCATACACTCAGGACCTCCACATATGCCCACATATGTCTGTATATATATATATGTATGCTATGCTCTCTGGCCGGTATAAAACGTCGAGCAACACCCATTTCCTCGTATCCTCACTTCTCGAGACTTTTACTAAATATATGTCCAACATATGTATATACATATATGTGTGTATATATTTATATATGTCGTGTATAGTATGCTATAAGCCATACGCATATAAAATACGCAATCTTCGCGATCTTCTCGCGCGCAGTCTTGCCTAACAATTTGAAACAACTTCCGCAAACGAGCCCAACGCGACCGAAAGAACATTCCTCGTGACTTATTCGTCTGATAGGACGATTTATATGGTATATTATTAACGCATTATCTCTGAGCTACGAGAAGATCCTTTCATGCTGTACGTATAGGAAATTATACGTACGTGACGATGCACTATATATATGACTAAAAATATCAAACTATATATAGTTTGTATAATTTGAGAGATATCAGTGCCATCATTTGTGGCTTCATCATGACAAATTTCTTTGAGTGACATTGAAAACTTTGAGACATTTCAAAATTCTCAGTCATTTCAATAAAAAATATTTACTAGTTCTTAAAATATTTTATCTATTTTGGCATTTATTAAAATTAATAATACGAAAAGAAAGTGTCATATTATAAGAATGAACAAACGAATAATGTGATTTGTCCATGTAAAATTAATTCAAATCATGTGGATCTATTTTTTATGCTGCTGTGGATGCACGAAATTTGGACATATCTAGGCTGCAATTTGGATTACGAGTGGGAATATGTGTCGACGATTTCGCCAAAATAATGTAAGGGCAATGCAGTGAAAAGAAATCATTATTATCTTTGGTTCGCACGACAGTCGTGAAATAAATCTCAAAGAAGTCTCGAAAGTGTTGGCATGCGTATGTATCGAGTATAATTGGCTCCGGGCGCGATCTCCCTTATATATATATATATATATATATACATATATGTAGCTTCTGGTCGCAATGATTGTCGCCAAGCTCTCGATATACATCACCCAAAGAGACACACAGGGGATTCGCGAAACTCGCGCTTTCTGCTGCTGGTTTTCATTGCCTCAGAGATCTCTCTCGTGTGAGCCCGGCTTTAAGGAGAATATAACAGAATTCACCAAGAGAGAGGGAGAGAAATGGGGTGAAGAGGAAAACGTGCGGTGAGCCTGGGTGGCGAAAGGGCCGCGAAGATAGCGCACCGACAAGCGGCCACCGGCAGCCTCGCGTGCAGGTCCAGTTCTTCTTCTTCTTCTCCTCTTCTTCTTTCTCGATTTTACTCTACAGTCATTTCTCTTTCTCAAAGCAGCACCAGCAGTCACCCGCAAATCTTCAAGATTTCCTGCTATCACACAGACCGTGATATTAAATAAATTCACGATCGCTAGCATGTAAAAAATTCACTCCGAATAGAAATTGGAAAAATTTACACGAAGAAAAAAATGTATCAATTTTATTTTTAACGGACTTGGTTGATGTATTAAATGTTGCATTAATTTATATACAATGTTATTGAACAATGTGGAAATTAATAAATAATTTTTTATCGAAAATCAATCAATAGGCAATTTTTTTCTCCAATTCATTTTTGACGAAACAAATTTTATTTATAAATGAACTTCATTCTCAATTCTAAATGAAATTCATATTAACGAATACATTGTGGGAAAAAAAAAATTGTGATTAATTATAAGCTGTTTTTTTTTTCTTCAGCGGACACTCGAAGGATATATCGATGTGCAGAGTTTTTTCTCTCCCTCGTCCCATGCTCACGGGCATATTTATATTATCATTCTCGTTAGGAGAATAAATTCAATTGGCTTTTTGCCGTATTATATCGGAGCGTGTCTTGGGGACACTTGTCGACCATTTGCTCTCTATATAGTAGTTGGTGTTGGAACGCGAGCCGGAGTTTTTGGTATGTCGCACGGGACTCTCTCGTTTTGTCGCCGCACTCGCGAGAGACTCCGCGAGTTACGTATACGGTGTTAAGCTATACATGGCGTACATGGAGCAGAGCAACAGTAGATGCAATGAGACGGCACACGGAGGATATGGAAGAGAAAAAATTACTTGTATTGCATATAAGCGGCATAAAACACGAGTTCGTTTTTCCTTCCAAGGAGATTCAGGAACGTGTTCGTCAGACACACTTCATTCTCATTAGCATGAAATTCACTGCCAATACTGTGACTAACGATGAACAGCGAATCTATAAAAATTCATTATTTTAACGAAATTTTTCATACAATTAAATTAATCAAAAATCTTACGAGTTGGTGTAATTTTTTTTGCCTATTGAGACGTTGCCGAATTGATCGAATGGCGAAAAATTGTTTATAAAAGCTGCCAAGTAGGAGGTCGAAGCATCGACCATTAAACGAACGATCGAAGTTGAAAGAATCTAAGGCTGCATTACAGCCATATGAACAAATGCAATTTTAACTGTACGTCAGATATGTGTCATATATAAGTTACGAGAAGAAAAAAAATATTATTTACGATAAATATCTGAAGATCGATATTAAAAATATACGAGCCATTACTGGACCGAAACAAAACATGGGTTAAAAAAATTTGACTAACGATGAATCTATAAAAATTCATTATTTTAACGAAATTTTTCATTCAATTAAATTAATCGAAAATCTTACGAGTTGGTGTATTTTTTTTTGCCTGTTGAGGCGTTGCCGTATTGATCGAATGGCGAAAAATTGTTTATAAAAGCTGCCAAGTAGGAGGTCGAAGCATCGACCATTAAACGAACGATCGAAGTTGAAAGAATCTAAGTCTGCATTACAGCCATATGAACAAATGCAATTTTAACTGTACATCATATATGAGTCATATATACCGTTGCGAGAAGAAAAAAATATTATTTACGATATATATCTGAAGATCGATATTAAAAATATACGAGCCATTACTGGACCGAAAAAAAACATGGGTTAAACAAATTTGAAGATTCAACAAAGGGCCCTAAGAGAGATCTTTAGGAAAAGCTGTTGCAGCTTCCCTGCTGCGGTTGCTTGATATAGCATTTTGTTGGTCAGCCTCTGCTAAAAGACAAGTACTCTGTGCTATATCTTATAGCTGGCGATATATATATATATAAATATGTATATACCAGACTATACAGTACATTAAAGAGAAAAAGAGAGAGAAAGAGTGAGTGAGTACTATATAGTATAGGGTAGTTTATACGGAACGGAATGGAGCGTGAAACGAAACGGAATCTAATCTGATGGAGCTCGGGGTCCACCTAATGGGCAAGCCGTGTCCGCGAGGACACGCACCTCCTCTTCTTCTTCTTCTTCTTCTTCTCCTTATTCTTATTCTTATTCTTCTTCTTCTTCTTCATCTTCTTCCACTGTGCAGTTTGCCTCTTGTGAGTTTGCGCGCGAACGCAAGACAGAATCTTCCGCGCTTCGAAGAGACCTCGTGTGTCCCCCGTCGCGCGAAAAGCCAAAGTCGTGTTAAGCCCTCGAGCTGATATCTTTTGGCCCCGCGCGCACCAGAGTCCGGTCTTGACAACGATATCGTGTGGCCCAACGGCGCAAACGAGAAGAGGAGAGAGAGAGAGAGAGAGAGAGAGAGAGAGAGAGAGAGAGAGAGAGAGGTCGATGATGCTGCTGCAGAGATGGCTTTTGCAGGTTGCTGTGTGTGACGACGATGATACGCAAGGAACCGCCGCGAGAGGATTCTCGCGTGTAAAACGCTTACTTTTTCCGCAAGGATTATCTCTCGATTCCTATACACTCTGAAACGGCGAGTCTCCGTCTGTGTGCCAGAGGGCGCGCGAGAGATGGCCATCGATTCGAGCACGAACGGAAACTTTGACGAGAAGAGATCTCCGGAAATATAGTTCAGATACTCCCACGTTCGAGTGTTTCTTCACTCAGCAAGTAGCGTAAAGATAAATATGTAAGGGTTTGGGAAATTTTTATTCTTTTTGTAAATTGTTTGATCATTCTAACAATTTTTTTAAAACTACCGATTTTTTTTTTTATCTCTCTTAATATTTGATACCAAAAGCTTGTACAAGTCGAGAGAGACCGAAATTGTCAGCCAAATTTTTTAGTGATATGGTGAATGCTGAGGGTAATTAAAAATTTGCAATTCCAGTATGAAAGGGTTGATGAATCGTTGGAAATTTTGAGACAAGAGAGATTGGGTATTATCATTGCGCCACAGAGACCTCTCTCGTTCTCTCATTGCAAAGATCTCGCCGCATAAACGACCCGTAACAGAGAGGGAGAAAGGCAGAGCACGAGCAAAAGCGGAAGAGCAAAAGGAATCGGTACGTGTACCGTAGGACAGTTGCCGATAAGAGAGCACCGGAGAGCACAGGACATCAGTGCGATAAGATTGTAAGGAGAGACGTAGTGCTCAAGAGAGAGGCAACGGAATGTGTACAGTCTCTCTCTCTCTCTCTCTCTCTTTCTCTCTCTCTCTGTCTCTCTGTCTCTCTGTCTCTCTGTCTGTCTGTCTCTCTCTCTCTCTCTGTCTCTCTGTCTCTCTGTCTCTCCCCCCCCCCCTCCCTCTCTCTCTCTCCCTCTCTGTCGCTCTTTTTCTCTTCTGTGATGCTGTGAGCGACCTCTCTGATGCGGCTTCTTCGGTGCGGATGACCCCGACACTTTGTGGTCACACTGACATGCACACACCCACACACACATACGTATTTAAATAAAATAGCATCGTGACAATGACGGATTCTTCCTTTTAACTTGCAATTATAAGAAAAAATGATACGATTATAAGTTTATATAATTAAAATTAAATTCAAAGTTTCATTGGACAAAATACATGCGGAGATGTTTCAGCATTATGAAATAAAGAAGCTCTTTAGAAAAAAATAAATCTGCGATCCAGGTGGTACGTAGAGCAAAGATCGATAGAGAGACTATAATTATAGTAAAATTGATCAATTACGTTGGACTTACCGTTTTCGGCTTCAACGAGTCGTCATTTGGCAGTTTCGTTGACTTCTGCAGCAGGTCGTCCAAGCTATCAAAGTGAGAAAGACACAAGTTAATAGTGATAAATCCTAAATTTGGAAAATTTTTAGGTTTTTTAACAAATTGAAGAATTGGAAATAAACGATATATTCAGTACGGTAGTAAATTAAAAGTTTAAATTCTGGGTGGTTGCATACGATTGTATAAATTATATATTGGCATTTCAAGCTCTACTTTGAATGGATAATTTATTTCCATGACAAAGTAATATATATCATAAATTGGTAAGTCGTAATGAAATTAAAAAAAGGATTTTTTTCTAATCAAAACTGGTGATTTGTTTATTACATCAAATTCTTATAATTTTCAAATTCAATATTTCGATCGTCACAAAAATCTTTCGTTCTCCAGAAACGCCGTTGATAAAAATTTGCCTTTGATGGTTTACAAAATAATCTATAATTTAATGCAGAACTTCCCTCGTTCGATCACGCTTTTGTTTAATTAACGTAATCATTGTAGATCCTTTTTTTTTTTTAATTCGCTCCACCAACTAGACATGTTCGTTCGAGTAGGACGAGGAACTTGGTAATAAAAAGTCGCGTCTCGTTAACTGTGCACGATGTCTCGAATCGACTCCCCACCCACCCTCTCTCGCCCCTTTGTGCAATTATATCGCACCGAGTTGCGTAATTGCAAACTCTCGCACACGATTAATAAAGAAAAAGGTAAATCATCCATCGCACTCGCATCCTCTCTCTCTCTCTCTCTCTGTTTTTTTCTTACTCCATATCGCGTTACATATACTTAATATTAATTTATTAAACAAAATGGCATAATGCCACAGTGTGTGACAAATTGGGAGCAACGCACGCAAAGTGTACGTTGTACATTGTGAAGAAGAAAGGGCGCTCGTGGCCTCCACGTACATCAAACCACATGTCTGGATTATATATATACATATATGTATGTGTTTGTGTCTATGACATGTGCAATCTCACGACGTCACTTATGTGCAAGTATTCTAGCAATACTTAAATATATACGGTAATTGTATGTGTCGGTAATATTACTATATAAATTCAAATATAACTATATATATATGGTGGTATATGAGCAAGCTTTGCTTATACATACGTTGATAGCTTCTATGTATAATGTATATTAGCAGTAGGCAAGAAACAGGAAATAAAGAGGGCATGAAAAAATTCATGAATATTCATGAAAACATTCGAGCGAAGTGCATCGGAGCGTCATCGTCATCGTCTTCGTCGTCGTTGAGCTGGGATCTCATTGGATACATGGCATACGGTCTGCTTGCCTGTGCAAAAGCGCACCAAAAAGAGGACATGAAGCCTCGTTCACACATACATATATTTATATTTATAGTTTGAGTAGAAGTAATTCGAAGCATTACAGTTAAGGTCGATGATTCGAGCACTTTTCACCCACCTCGACAGTGGCTATAAAATTTCCAAGAGATGGAAATGCCAGAATGGTTCTGGCAGAATGGCCGAGAAGTTGCTTGAATCATCGATCTCAATTATGTTATTTCGAATTTTACGGTATTTCGAATTACCCCTACGTGTGAACTTCTCGTGACAAAATGAGAAAGCATAGCGATTGTCGTCTCGTTGAAGCTCGTAATAATTATTATGTCATATTTATAACATCAGCAACGAAATATTGTAGCCATACGCAAAATGCCTCGATTTTAACAAGATCGTTAAATTCTATTGTTTTGTTTCTTGCTGAATGAGATTTTTAAGCTTGATGATAAAATTTGTTGGATAACAGCATCATGGTATGAATAAAATCAAATTGAATAAAAATACATGAATTTAAGTGAGACGTTGGATGTTTCATGCAGAAAAATGTTTCTCAAGCTCCAAAACCCTGCGAAAATGTTGTCTACAAAACGAACTCATGTGAAATTGTACGAAGAAACACGTTTATTCACTGGAAACTTGGATATAAAAATACTCGATCAACGAACTATTAATCACGATTATTATTAAACGAAAAAAAAAGACTTGATATCTTATTCAATATCATTTCAAATCGATCAACCAAAAAGTTTGCAATTCGATTGGTTCAACGTCCTTATTCGCTACATAAAATGCACACAATCGAGACTCCCAAGTGACTGAAAGTTTTGCAATCTATAAATGCGTGCGGGCGATCACAAAGTTACTCATGATATCTGCGTCGGTACTTTTCTGTTCAAAACTCCGGAAAACCCATATCGTATGGACACATATGCATTACTAGATATAGCACCTATAACAAGCAACTACATATAATAAATGTTTGCATGATTCCGGGCGATTGCCGATCATATACGTGAACATATATTTGAATATATATATATATGTATATATATACATATATATATATATATATACATATATATATATATATATATATATACATATATATATATATACATATATATATATATATATATATATATATATATATGTATATATATATATATATATATATATATATAAAATATGTAAAAGCGACATTAGAGAAAGGCGAGGCAGTGGGCCCGGCTGGCTCTCTCGCGACAGGCACTTTCAACTATCGAGTTTATCGGTTTTAAGGATGCAATGTGACGTGACTAGGTAATTGAACGATCTCTAGACGCGCCGATCGCACACGACTTCGAGACGACGATGATGTCGAGACGACGAATACGACGGAAAGTTTTATTTCAATTTTTTTTTTCCCCTCTAACTTTGTAACTATCAACCAGCTCATGTAGTCATGTAGCAGTAAGTAATGGCGAAAGGTTTTTTTCAGAGAGTCGTCGTCAAGATCTCTGTTACTCTCGCGATCGTCTGGCTGTGCTCGCGAGAGCTTGCCCGGCTAGTGACAGCTCGTGGGAATGTTTCAGTCAGACACACACTCGCACACATGTATACCGGTAAATAGACGGGAAATTTTCCACGAGGTGACGTAGATTTATGATTTTTCTATTAATTTATATTGTGAATTTAGATTATCTCGTGGATTTGATTCAACGAGAGGGAATTACGAGAAATATCATTATGTTGAAAAGCGATATGATTATTATGGTAAAGTTCAACAATATATGGATATGTTATCAAGCAAAAGATTTTTCTTGCACTGTCGAGAGATAGAAATTTAAACGATGTAAAATTGCTAAACGTGTTTAAGAGCAACGAACATATTTAATAAGAAATTATTAGAAATGATCTCATGACGAAATAAATATGAATAACCGCGAGGAAAAAATAAACACAAGTATAATTATATAAATAAGTTTTCTTGGATGAAAAGAATTTGGAATATTCTCCTGGAAAATGAATTGCCTTAATGGATCTTTCGATAATCGATCGTTGAATTGCTGTTCTTGCTAAAAAGGATAATTATTTTTAAGGGGTCCCATAACGTTCAAGGATTAGGAAGAAGGTATAGTTGTTGGGGACAAAAGGTGCCAAGAGCGTAAGGTCGTTAAAGTTTAATAGAATTATAATCATTCGAAAATCGTTATAGATGCGCGAAAAAAATAATACTCAGTCATAAATTGGAGTTTTACGATTCTGTAGGATCAATTCGAACCCAATATATAAGCAGATTCGCAAAACAGGTCAAAAGCTTGGATCGCGGTCACCTTCGTGAAACGTCATACTAAAAAAGTATTTATTTATAATTGTTTAGTTGGAAATTTATTTTTAATCCATATATAGTGGCCATGTGCATAGTTTTGAGTATGAATCGAGCTTCATAAAACCTCCAGCGTCAAGAATCTGACGAGAAATAAATATAACGTTCGGGTAATGAATTGCAACATTCAATTAGGCATTAATAACAAGGCGGTGGACACACGGCGGCTCCCTGATTAATTCTGTGGGCTGTGGTGGATATACATGAGACCGACCATGGGTAAGAGTCCACCATCAACGCTGATGCTTTTGCCGCTGGTAAGTTCAGAGTATGAACGCGGTTTTATAACAAACAAACTGACGTGCTCACAGCTAACGACGAGAGACGTGCACGGTTCTCGATTAATATGCCAGCAACTTTATTGCACTGAGCGCTTTGCGATTTTGTCCGAGAGTGCCAGACTCTCATGGATATTCATAAGCTTGACGACATGACTATGTAAATATATATATATATATATAAACGTATACACATATATATATGTGCCATGTATAGCTCGAGCATACAGCAAGGTAATATAATAGAAACTGATAATAATTCATAGATAAGACTCGTGTGTCACCTCCGAGTGTAACTCATGCGAGCAACTCAATTAATTATTCGATGATATAAAAATGAAGATATTGCTCGTTAAGGAGCGAAAGAGGCTGTACATAGGACGGAAAGATTTACCTTTTTAGAATTTTCCTTGACTATATATAGACCGAGCAACTTTCTCAGCTTTGTTATCCCAGCTATTAAATTTAAAAGTTATACAGATGGATAATTTTAATATTTATTTGAATGAAAATTTTTACTTGTAGCATGAAGAACACGAAATGTTTTAATTATTGGGGCTAAAGAATCATTTGAGTTAACTATCGGTGGCGTAAATTTAAATATATTTAAATATATAGAAAAATTGATGTCCTGCGGAAATCGGAATACTCTCTCGAAATTCATATTTTCACACGATATCCATCCCCATTACCCGTTCGCATAACCGACGCGTTACCACCCTGTGTTTGACTTCACGCTAACGCGGTGGCCACCGCTTTGAGGCCTCAAATTTGAATAATTCCGTGCTCTCACTTTACTCTCTCTCTCTCTCTCTCTCTCTCTCACTCTCTCTCTCTCTCTCTCTCTCTCTCTCTCTCTCTCTCTCTCTCTCTCTCTCTCTCTCTCTCTCTCTCTCTCTCTCACTCACTCACTCACTCACTCACTCACTCACTCACTCTCTCTCTCTCTCTCTCTCTCTCTCTCTCTCTCTCTCTCTCTCTCTCTCTCTCTCTCTCTCTCTC
This sequence comes from Dyspetes luteomarginatus, assembly GCA_963669185.1. Classification (NCBI taxonomy): domain Eukaryota; kingdom Metazoa; phylum Arthropoda; class Insecta; order Hymenoptera; family Ichneumonidae; genus Dyspetes; species Dyspetes luteomarginatus. The sequence continues at coordinate 12,207,572 of OY769903.1, read as the reverse complement.
TCTCTCTCTCTCTCTCTCTCTCTCTCTCTCTCTCTCTCTCTCTCTCTCTCTCTCTCTCTCTCCTCTCCTCTCTCTCTCTCTCTGTCTCTCTCTCTCTCTCTCTCTCACTCACTCACTCACTCTCTCTCTCTCTCTCTCTCTCTCTCTCTCTCTCTCTCTCTCTCTCTCTCTCTTCTCTCTCTCTCTCTCTCTCTCTCTCTCTCTCTCTCTCTCTCTCTCTCACTCACTCACTCACTCACTCTCTCTCTCTCTCTCTCTCTCTCTCTCTCTCTCTCTCTCTCTCTCTCTCTCTCTCTCTCTCTCTCTCATTCACGCGCATTTGTGTTCCCTTCGACGTCGAGGAGACTTTCGCGAGGAAGAACCTCTGTGTGGCACGATTGCCCGGGGCTAAGAAGAGCGCGAGCCACCGTTGATACGCTCGTACCATACATACACATACACATGTATAATGGTATAACGTAGAGATGAGAGAACACTAATATACAGTGTACCGGATATCGGTTGAGCGTAATGCGCGAATTATGCCGCGTAATTCAAGCTCGATCGCGAGGAGCGTCATCGAGGAGAGAAACGCGACTTACGATCAGTGGATCAGGGCGATGAAATAGACAGCGAGAGAAATGCAGGGACGTGCGGAAAACGAGAGGCGCGCACGAGCCCCTCAAAAAAGAAGAATACGAAAAAAAAAAAACAAGTAGAAGAAGAAGAAGAAGAAGAAGAAGTGGAAAGAAAGATAAAGACGAAGAAGAAGAAGCGATCGGCGGCTGTCAGCGGCCCCGGGCCACGAATCAGCCTTATCTCACGCCCTAATGAGACGTCTTCGACTCTCTTTATTATTTGTCGGGATCCCCGGGCGTTTGCTTATATACCTTAGCGAGATCACTTCACTCAATATTTACCCCTCTCTGTCTCTCTCATTCGCTCTCTTTCTTTCGCGCACATTTTCTCGTCGCGAAGATCGTTGATCGTTCAAATTCTCATCGGACTGCGAGATCTTGAAGCGCGGAAATTTCTGCGATCATGACCGGGCAACGAATATCGTACCGATAAAAGCTTCAATGATAGGGAATTGGTGTCTTGCGTAATCTAAATGCATTTTTATTTTCATCAATATTTTGTACAATAATAATGATAATAATAATGGGTTGTTGAGACAATGAGTTATAAAGATAACCGGGGCAATATGATGCAGTGCGATGGGTCTCTGCGATTTTTTACTCACTCGCTGTGCCCTTATCTTTCCTTATATATAGTTATTCAAATCGTGTATAAGATTTTCTTCTTTCTACTTTCCGTTGACTTAAATATTTTTTACAATTTAATTGTTGTTTAATCGAAATTGAAATTGAAATTGAAATCGAAATTGAAATTGAAATTAAAATTGCCAATTTTCATCGCTGGCACTGTTCATTTTGCCCCGGTTACTTTTGGATAGGCGTAATACGAGGGTAATAATATAGATGTCTGTATTATTACCATCTTCGTCATTTTTTCTCCTTATGTATCGTTCTCCTACATCCGTTTCTATACGAGTAAAGCGTAAAAGATAGAGAGCACGGGTAAGTTACAAGAGAGACAGAGACAGAGAGAGGGAAAGATTCCTCTTTGTAGAAATATTTTTTACAATTTAATTGTCGTTTAATCGAATCGAGAGAGCTCAAAATTAAAATTGCCAATTTTCATCGTTGGCACTGTTCCATTTTGCCCCGGTTACTTTTGGATAGGCGTAATACGAGGGTAATAATATAGATGTCTGTATTATTACCATCCTCGTCATTTTTTCTCCTTATGTATCGTTCTCCTACATCCGTTTCTATACGAGTAAAGCGTAAAAGATGGAGAGCACGGGTAAGTTACAAGAGAGACAGAGAGAGAGAGAGAGAGAGAGAGAGAGAGAGAGAGGGAAATATTCCTCTTTGTAGAGAGGCCAGACAATGTAATAAAGACGTTCGTGAGCATAAATCAAAGGCGGCTTCGTGCCACCAAGTTCCATACGGCAGCCGGTCGAATACAAGCAAAACGATTTTGTGGTTATATATACAACTCTCTGCGTGGCCACGATGCATACAGGGCTCAACAACAATTCCCCCACTTTGCATAAACAAATATGACACTTCCCTCCATACCTTTTGCCACGGTTAAATTTCGCGCCGGTGTCTTGAGCGGACATTGCTTTCGCCCACATTTGTCTTCGGAGAGTTAAGATCTTGTGCATATCGAGTGTCCAAAACCTTAAGGGCATATATTTTATGCTTGTACACGGCGCATACGTCCTTATAGTGCTAGATAAGCGATATATAGCCGGTGCAGTTGAGTATAGTTATATATATATACACTCGCACTGGATGAAGAATCTTTGCTTCGATCTTCTCATATTATTTTTCTTCCCTTTATTCTTCTACGCTTCTACACATTTTATGATTATTCCTCGTGGTGCTACAAATATGTCGAGTACCATCTGTGATAAGATTTGGCATTAATGGGGGTGCTTCGACCTTCCATTGTTAATAATTTATTCCCCAATCAATGAAATAAAAATATATTTCTTCACGCGATTAAATATTTCATTAATTCAATTATATTTCATTTGTAAATTGACGGCGAATCAATATTGATAGCAAAATCAATTAAATCGATTAAATTAAGGATGATATTTTTATGGAAAGCAGCCGTATTAAAGTTAGATAGAGGATTTTTTTTCAGTGACAAATGGCTTTCGCCCACATTTGTCTTCGGAGAGTTAAGATCTTGTGCATATCGAGTGTCCAAAACCTTAAGGGCATATATTTTATGCTTGTACACGGCGCATACGTCCTTATAGTGCTAGATAAGCGAAATATTGCCGGTGCAGTTGTGTATAATTATATATATACACTCGCACTGGATGAAGAATCTTTGCTTCGATCTTCTCATATTATTTTTCTTCCCTTTATTCTTCTACGCTTCTACACATTTTATGATTATTCCTCGTGGTGCTACAAATATGTCGAGTACCATCTGTGATAAGATTTGGCATTAATGGGGGTGCTTCGACCTTCCATTGTTAATAATTTATTCCCCAATCAATGAAATAAAAATATATTTCTTCACGCGATTAAATATTTCATTAATTCAATTATATTTCATTTGTAAATTGACGGCGAATCAATATTGATAGCAAAATCAATTAAATCGATTAAATTAAGGATGATATTTTTATGGAAAGCAGCCGTATTAAAGTTAGATAGAGGATTTTTTTTCAGTGACAAATGGCTTTCGCCCACATTTGTCTTCGGAGAGTTAAGATCTTGTGCATATCGAGTGTCCAAAACCTTAAGGGCATATATTTTATGCTTGTACACGGCGCATACGTCCTTATAGTGCTAGATAAGCGAAATATTGCCGGTGCAGTTGTGTATAATTATATATATACACTCGCACTGGATGAAGAATCTTTGCTTCGATCTTCTCATATTATTTTTCTTCCCTTTATTCTTCTACGCTTCTACACATTTTATGATTATTCCTCGTGGTGCTACAAATATGTCGAGTACCATCTGTGATAAGATTTGGCATTAATGGGGGTGCTTCGACCTTCCATTGTTAATAATTTATTCCCCAATCAATGAAATAAAAATATATTTCTTCACGCGATTAAATATTTCATTAATTCAATTATATTTCATTTGTAAATTGACGGCGAATCAATATTGATAGCAAAATCAATTAAATCGATTAAATTAAGGATGATATTTTTATGGAAAGCAGCCGTATTAAAGTTAGATAGAGGATTTTTTTTCAGTGACAAATGGCTTTCGCCCACATTTGTCTTCGGAGAGTTAAGATCTTGTGCATATCGAGTGTCCAAAACCTTAAGGGCATATATTTTATGCTTGTACACGGCGCATACGTCCTTATAGTGCTAGATAAGCGAAATATTGCCGGTGCAGTTGTGTATAATTATATATATACACTCGCACTGGATGAAGAATCTTTGCTTCGATCTTCTCATATTATTTTTCTTCCCTTTATTCTTCTACGCTTCTACACATTTTATGATTATTCCTCGTGGTGCTACAAATATGTCGAGTACCATCTGTGATAAGATTTGGCATTAATGGGGGTGCTTCGATCTCCCATGGTTAATAATTTATTCCCCAATCAATGAAATAAAAATATATTTCTTCACGCGATTAAATATTTCATTAATTCAATTATATTTCATTTGTAAATTGACGGCGAATCAATATTGATAGCAAAATCAATTAAATCGATTAAATTAAGGATGATATTTTTATGGAAAGCAGCCGTATTAAAGTTAGATAGAGGATTTTTTTTCACTGACAAATGAAATAATTTTATAAGAAATGGTTGCACTAAAACATAATTCGTAGTTGAATAACTTCTCTGCTTTCCATAATTGCCTTTTTTTTTTTTTTAAGCTGCAAACCACTGATGGACGCACACGCCCAACTTTACATTCATCACGCAGATGAGGAGATCGACGGATAAATCGTTGGGTGTCTTGGAATCCGGTCTTTGGAATTTCACATCGTGCGTGCAGTTACGCGCTCATTTCGCGCGCGGTATTGAGGAATCGAGGATAGGCAGGGAAAAGCCTATAAGAACAAGAAGGATTTATCGAGTAGCCAGCATGAACGACTACTGGCGAACTGGGAAAATGCGCAGATATAAAGAGAGAGAGAGAGAGAGGGAGGGAGAGGAGAGACCGCGACGAGAGCGTATAAGCTCGAAGAAAACGCATATATTGCTCGCACGTACCGAAGACGAGATAGTAATTGCGCGACTGAATTCACACCACCACAGCAAAGTGCGACCGACAACCGACACTCCGATTTACGACTCTCCTTTTCAATTTTTTTTTTCCCATCTTCTTTCTCTTTCTCCTTCCGCCTCAAACACGCTCGTGCATCGAAGCAATTATTATATGTAATTTTGAAAAATCTTTCAACCAAAAGAGCTTCAAACAAAGAATACCGAAAAGATTATATGGTCATCGTATGCCTACGTGGTACATAAGAATAATGCTCAAAAAGTGATTTTGATGATTCTAAAAGTAGTTAAAAAAATAATTGATTAAATATTATTAAATTTTTCAATATGATTAGTTAGGATTTTTCGAATGTCCAAATTCAAATAAATCTAACTCAAAATCATATTTTGAAAAAACAATTATAAATTTTCATAATGGATGAATAGTCATTACGAAAAAATTATTCGATAAAATTTTCATTCGAAAATCCTTTTCAATACATCTTTATCCGAATGAAATATATATAAATGCATACACATAGGTATATATATATATATATATATATATATATATATATATATATTGTATCTTTTGTAAATGATTTTGGTTTATTCATCATCGTTCGTCGATGAGGAATAAAAGAAAATAAGACGAGTGTAGAGTATATAGTGGTCGTTTAATCATGCCCCCTCGCCATCACTCTCAACGTGGGGTCTCGGGGCCCGCCCGTGGGATCCACGCGGTTAGAGATCTCGCGAGCAACCCGCAGCTCCCGATATTAATGCCAAAGGTTTGACCGGCGTTGTGAAATATATACATCTATATGTATATATATATATGAAGAATCATTCAATCTCACGAGATATCATTCGCTGTTGGGCATCGAGTATAAATTTCGGCATTACGAAATTAATCATCGACCACTTTGAAAACGGGACGAGCAACCGCGACGATACTAATAAACGCGTGATGATATTTGATATCAAACGTTCATTCAATCTATGATTTAACTGGCAAAAATTTGTACACTGATGATAGTTAAATTTATGAACCAAAGGTAGGTAAATCGTTGAATCGTATGAAAGATCAAAATTTTATCATTTTCACAAAAGGTTAAATAAAAAATAGATTTCAGATAGATGAAGAATTTTAAAAAGTATTTAATAATCAACATTGATATTTCATGATTTTTATTCAATGAGGTGGAGGTTATTTTTTACAAACGTTAAAAATTTAATTCTATGGAACAATTGAGATTCGAGAAATATAATTATAATTTGTAAAAGATTGACCGTTATACGTTGTTCTGTATACATATATATACCACTTTTTTTTCAGCCTGAGGATGATAATAGCCTGGATAAAACGTGGATCACGTTTTCTTCAGCAAGTTCCTGAGCCTTCTTCCCCTTCCTCGGTCTTCAACTTCGTAAATAATTAACGTCTTTCGCGACGATATGTCCTGAGGCGCCATCCGCTCTGTGTACCTCAACTCTTTTCTCGGTATCTCGAGCTTATGAGTGATGCGGTGAGTGTGCATGATAACGTGCCAGGTGCGGGAAAAACTTTCGGACGTGGGATCATAGTCGGAAGCGGAGTTTGAGAAAGTCAGAGTACCATTATATATATATATATATATATGTTATGTTGTCAAAAAAAATTGATATAGAGCTAAATTTCTAATTTTTTTTCGTTGATCTCAACGTCCATTTTTTTATTTTTCCGACAAAAATTCGTAGCAGTGTTAACTTTTTGCTCAACGTAAGTTAATTTCGAAAACTCAACGGTCACCATACGTAATAAAATAATTCACATTCAAAACAGGCTTTTTCCTTCTTCTCGCGTATATAAAAAAATCCTATCTCATATAAATTCAAGCAACATTGTTATTATTGTATCCCTCAAAAACTTTCAATTCTACATTTTCGAAAACGTGAATACCAATGTTGAAGATCTAATGAGTGGATCAAGCGCGATGCTATAATCTCAACCCTTTTCCTCTCGAGTAGTCTCGATTCGATTGTACTAAAATCCAAACGTCATTCCGATCGGTCTAACCGGCGACTGGCACTCTGACAGTCCTCTGTAACTCGTGTAAGACGTGGGGTGCGAAATATCGTATACATATATCGAGCTTATCCGTCCAACTATGTAACGCTCTTGGTTCTCGACACTGTAGAATCGATTCTGATCCCAGATCATAATACATAGATAGCGAATTCAGAGAGTACATACGTACAGTAAAAGCTCGATTATTGGGGGATCGGATTAGCGGTGTTTCCCATTTTGATTAAGATTAACGCTTTGATTACCACGGTCCGAATAATCGAGGCTTTGCTGTATATGTAATAATGTAAATTTGTATGTATTATCTGAGGAGATATTCGATATATATATATATTTATGATATATATATATATATATAGGTACATGAACAGTCTACGGCAACGTACGTCTCGTTGATCGGTCCGGCTAGTGACGTATTGTATTTCCCGAAATGCCACGGGCAGCAAGTACTCCCATTGTAACCCTCCGTTGCATAGAGGCAGAGGGGTCTCTTGCCCGAGGCATATCCTCGACGTTGGATCCAGGAGAATACCGAGAGCTGGAACAGCCAGTCGGCACTGTCTGTTGTATCATTCTCTCTCTTCGTTCGAGCTGTGTGCGATGGATCCGTTCGAGAAAGAGAAAGATAGAGAATCCTACATTATACTGTTAGGTGATGCTCTTGTAAAGTCAGTAACGCGGATTCTCGCAAGGATCCGAGCTGTTTTGTTGGCTATGAATAAATATATGTGTAAGATAAGTCCAGGATAGATGGGACACTTTTTGTTAATCGCAGCTGTTACTTTCCCAGGACTTCCTTCCTATCCTTGGTGGGGGACTTTTGAGATTCTGAGAGAGCCCATCGTTCATTTGCCTTCTTTGATGCGAAAGCTGATTTTTATTTAATTTTTTAAGAGAATTTTTTGAATGTCACGTTTGAATTTAAACTTGGTCTTTGGGCATAGGAAAAAAATATTTCATTGTCGAAGAGGATTTTTGTATTGAGATGGGCGTTGTACAACATTGTTTTGTTCGAAATTGTGTAACTGTCTCGTCTCTCCTGGCATTGCTGGTCTTCTGAAATTACCTTATAAATATGTATATGTTTGTATGCGATGTATCGCAAGTTGATGGTTACAGCGTGGGCGCCTATACCGTTTGTTGAACGCGAGGCAGGTGGATTGTTGCCCACCGGCGCTACATATACTTCCTTGAGCCAAATACACACAAATTGTACCTCCAGATTTTATTTACATGGACATTGAAGCATTACACACGGTACTTTACATGCTTGTGATGATGCATGCAAATAAGATGATGACGAATAGGACGCAATCAATTGGAAACAATGGATTCTGGATTCGAAAATTCTTCATTTATTATACAATTGAGAGGATAGGTCAAATGAGGCCGTAACTTATTAGGGCACCAGGATATTATTTTGTCTACTTCCTCGAGCAATATTTTCAGATTGTGTGAATTGGTCATTTATTAATTAATCGACAATAACAATTTTTCGTATATTTAAAAATATTGTTCGATTACGAAACCGTTGAAAAATACAAATATCTCTATTGAGTACCTGCGAAGATTTCCAAAATTACGAGAGTGTGTGTCTCGTTTTTAAATATAATATTATATTATATAAGTAAAATATCCCCCACGTCGAAAGATTTGCCATGACACGATGTCGATCGACCATTATCTCTCTTCCATCACACATGAGAAAATATAAGCTCCCATATTCCATATAGCGGAAGTAGCTCGCGTTGGACGATTAACGATCGCTCACTGCACTCGCCAATGCCGCGAGATCCCCACCTCTCTTCTTAATCCCTGATGCTCGCAACGCGGATGTGAACCCGAGAACATTTTTTATTGCCGGACATAATAATGTACAGTGAACTCACTCGCGAACACCCGAGAGATCGTCACAGCGTGCGTCTATACACTGGCGCACACACATATATACATATATATGTGCAGCATTGCATCCATGCATACATATATATATATATATACATATAATAATATTACATATATATATATATATATATATATATATATATATATATATAAGTATGCATGGATGCAATTCTGCAGCACCCGCATTGGTAAGAGTGGCGAAGGTTTTTATTTGTGTGCATGTTCTCGGGAGCTTGGATGGAAGCATGTGCGGTGATTGCCGTAACCATCGGGCACGCCTGCCTCGGCAATGTTCGCTCTTTCTCTTTCTCTACTTTCTGCTGACTGCCACAGAGCATCTCTTGTATGGTGTTGCTTTGCCTGGTTGGGATTCGCCTCTCTTGGACTATACTTGTATGGACGCTCTCTGGCCTGCGTTGGTTCTACCAGATGAGAAAAACCAGGGGAGGTGGGGGTGGGGTGGGGGGAGGGAGAGAAAAAAAGAACAGGAGAAGAGAAGGATGAAGATTGTTCTCTCTTACATGCACCACAATAATTATCTTTCTCCGTCGTTAGCCCGTCATGGGGTTAGCGTGAAGACTAGAGGAACAGAGTGGGAGGGAGAAAGAGAAAGAGAGAAAGAGAGAGACAAAGATGGACCGAATACCCTGTACTTTACCTCTCTTCGCGGGTGCATATTGCACTGATGCTGCGCCCCTCTATAGAATGTCTACCTACACCCAAGGATCACCTATTTCTCTCTCTCTCTCTTTATATATCTATATATATATATATATATATGTTAATATAATAGAGAATTGCGCCCGTGTGGACAGTGAATCTCCTCCGCTTCTCCAGCGTATATACCTCTCAATACTCGTTAAGTATTCAGCCGGAGGTTCAATGCGATTAGTGAATTATAATTGGCTCTATCGATCATCGTACTACAGCTATATATATATATATGTAGAGAGACGTGGAAATACATTTTCTTCTCTTTATTCCACTCTCTCGCTGCGCACGCGTCGTACCCACTCTGTGAGGACCGGAAAAATGAGCAAAATGTGTACTCCATTCGTACATAGACAACAAATATCCTAGTCGAAAGGTTGTATAATCGAAATTTCCAGAAAAGATTGTCAAGCTTAAGAAATCTGGGAAAAGTGTAAAATTTTTATTAATTCTTTAAATTTCTTTTAAGATCCAATATAGCGATTTATTTTTTGCCCCTGATAAATATTCTTCGAAAAAGATTTTTTTTAAATAAAAAACCTATTTTCGACCATGTCTTATTTATATATAGAAACTGATGCGACCTGATTTATGTGGGCTTATTTTTCGTATTTTATTCAAAAGGGGAATAAAAATTACACTTTCCGAGCTGGAGCAAGTTACCGATCAATCTGTCGTTTGCGTTTCTCGCGGTTATATCCACACGTTACGCACATGTACAATATATCTGACCTCCATGAAATTTATATTCTCCAGTCACGTAAATGGCTGAAATTTCTCCATGTTGCGTGGAGCTGAAAATCACACCAGAGCTAATCCACATCGGCTTATGCCGATACAGTCGATACGATTTTTTGCCCCTGATAAATATTATTCGAAAAAGATTTTTTTTAAATAAAAAACCTATTTTCGACCATGTCTTCTTTATATTTAGAAACTGATGCAACCTGATTTATGTGGGCTTATTTTTCGTATTTTATTCAACAGGCGAATAAAAATTACACTTTCCGAGCTGGAGCAAGTTACCGATCAATCTGTCGTTTGCGTTTCTCGCGGTTATATCCACACGTTACGCACATGTACAATATATCTGACCTCCATGAAATTTATATTCTCCAGTCACGTAAATGGCTGAAATTTCTCCATGTTGCGTGGAGCTGAAAATCACACCAGAGCTAATCCACACCGGCTTATGCCGATACAGTCTTAAGAGCGATAGGAACTTGGAACTTGTGGTATATGTTGTAATTAGGTATATATGGACATTTGTATGTATGTGGTTGAAACCTAGCGAGCATTATTCCAGCACACACTGAGTAAGGAACATGTATATTAATTGCCTGATGCCAGAAAGGTATGAGAACTATGCTGATACACACTATATACGCCCTTTTAACTTTGAGCCATCGATACTTACGTATATATATATATATATATATATATATATATATATTTATGTATTACTCGAGAGGTGAATGATGGACCGGCGTATAGAATCGTAGTTATATACTGGTACGATATAGCGTGTAATCGATGCAACGTATTCAACGATATACGAAGTAACATATACCACATGTACCGATACGTCCAATGAAGTTTCGACGTCACGTTCACCAGCACGTAAATGCGCTAAAACTATAGAGTGTACCGAGAGCGAACCGACATGTACGGAAAAGTATGTACGGAAAAGTGTATAGTTGAACTCTGTAATATCGAATTGTGAAAAAATAAAAAAATAATAAAAATGCAATTCTTGTTTTTTAATAAAAAGAAGAAAAAAAAAACAGGGGGAATATAATTTCATCGTTTGCTGCGCGAATGTTAAAGAGAATATATATATATATGTACATGAGAGCCAATGCGTGCTTCCTGTGGCAAATCACGCGGGGAAGATTGTGCGATCGGTTTCATCGACATGCAAATCGTTCGACCGCGGCAGGTCAAAGGGTTCAAATAAATCGCGTCGATTCTGTAGAAGCAAATAAGGTATAAATATATATACGAGTTTGAGAACATTGAGAGAGAGAGAGAGAGAGAGAGAGTTGAGAGCCACCCTTTGATTTTGGGAAATTTTGTTTGATTTAATGAATCAATCTATTGTTTATTAACTTTTTTCGTTGCAATATTCATATTAATATATGAGAGTATAGGCAGATGGACGTTTTCAGGGCTCTCTACTTTCACGATGTGACGTTAAGAGATATTTGAGCTCCAAGATGCTCCATTCGAGATTTCTCAACAAAAAAAAAAAAAAACGTCTCCGTGAAATAAATTTCTCGTCAGCTGCTCTCTAGATTATTGCGAAAGATTCGTTATTCAAACGGATTACTCGATGTGCTCGCTTGCAATGACGAGAGTTTGTCATCGAACGAATTCGATCCAAGAGACCCAGCTCTTCGTACCTGCAGAGAGCACCTCGTTAAGTAAATCCTTTTTTGGAATAAACTTCGCAACGAATATACATGTAGCATTTATAGTACCGCCATTTAATTTTTCCATTAAATCTAAAGGTGCAGCTTTTCTGTAACCACGTATTTTCTCGATAGATAACTAATTAAATCCTCAATAAATTAATTAGCTATATAAGAAATTAATAATTATGCCAAATTATTCACAATTATGTACATTACTTGTGGGATTTTTTTCAAATTTAAATCCATGTCTATATCTATATAAATAAATATGCTCCAGCACTCTGAATGTTGAAGGTTTTTGAGGGAAGAAATTTAAACAAAGATCCGATTATCCTAGCTTCCATATTTTCAATCAAAACGTGATAGTGATACTTTGTCGTAAAAGACGATGAATTGTGTATATATAATAATAATAAAGACACATTATCCCCTCGTTATGGTGGAATACGACGTGAACTCTGTGAACCGTTTAGAACGTGTGGGGGGGCAATTTTACCGTGAACCCTTTGTGACCCGCAAAAAAAAATCAATCAAACATGGCAAAATGTTGTGTATCGGGTGTGTGTTGGACGTTGGGGCGAATTGGTAAGATGATTTTTTTCCATCAGCCCAGGGGACTATATAACTAAAGAGGTGAGGTCGTCGCATCTCCGAGACGTGCGACGCGAGCACTCTTTAACCGTTTGATCAAAAAGAGCAAAATGCTGCGAATCCTTCGAGTTTCAAGGGCAGTGAACGGTCTTTTCTTCGATATATGCTGAACTCACGTACCCGCCACCGCCCATTTTGATCCAGGCCCTGGCATCATCTTTTACATGTTCTCGGCTTCCATGATTATACATATATATATAAAAAAAGCGAGCGATACATATATGTATATATATATGTATCGCTCGCTTTTTCCATCAAAGTCACGACGAGAGCGGCGCTTCTGCTCCACGAAGATTAGCCATTTAGTATTCTCGCTGCAGATGTAATGCCATAACGGCTAAATGGCAGGCCCCTCTCTCTCTCTCTTGCTCTCTCTGGGACGCGTGAACTCTCCGCGGGACCTCGCAGCGACGAAAATGACTTGGATGAAACGGGCGCGAGAGAAAACTCCATTGTAAAAAATATGCACAAAAAATTACAAACTGACGTATATTTTTTTCGGATTCTTAACGATATAGCTCAAGACAAAAAATAGAAGTTCTAGTTTTCAGTGTAATAATAAAAGTCTGTCGAGTAATTGATCCAATAATCCAATAATTCTAGTAATTTTTTCAATAATTAGTAACTTTTTCGTTGAGATTTTTTTTTTTCATTAATTTAAGCAGGGAACTTCGGAATACTTGACATAATTTTCAGGCTGACGTAGCTCGAGACATTCGAAGGTTTTGATGAACGATCCGTGACTCAATTATCCGACGATTCATTATCGCAAATTGATTTTTAACCGGGACACGAAGATTGCCGAATATTCGCTGGACGATCAGGCGAGAGTATATAGCCACCCTTGATATTATTCTGAATGCGTATACATAGAAGCATCAATTTTCATATAAACCCAAAGTGTAGCAGTATCGCGTGCTCGCATCGGCAACTATCTCTTTTTCTTCTTCATCCACTCTCCGTTCGCGATGCGCCGTTTAATTTGTCGCCCGGGGCGTATCTCGGGCTTGAGTTTGCTTACGCGTTCGAGCCATGGCCGTGGTGTGAGCTAAAGAAAAAGAGAGAGAGAGGGAGAGAGAGAGAGAGACAGAGAGAGTTGAGATCACGGAAGGAGCCAGGGAGAAAGCTCGCCCTCTCTCTCTCTCTCTCTCGCGATATAGATTATTAATTTACACGTGGAGCCACGCAGTGTGGATGAAATATACTTGACGAAGACGAAACGGCGAGAAGATGCGAGAGTAAGAGGACCAAAAAAAAAAAGATGCGTAAAGAGAAAAAAAAATGACCGAAGAAGGGAGAAAAGGCGAGTCTCGCCTCGCCGCACCTGTCCCAAACCCGTCTGCGCGCTCTTCCCTCTCTACGACGCTGCTCTCGTACCACCGCGAACATGTACGCAGGCCAGTCCGAGGAGAGCACGTGTGTGCTCTGCGCTCTCTGTCTCTCTCTCTCTCTCTCCGTGACTCTCATCGCTTGATTATCTTGCATTATGCAAAATGTGAGAAATTTTTTTTTTCACCTTTTGTTCACATTCTTTTTTATTCTTTTAATCGTTTGAGGGGCTAATAAACGGTTGTCGGCAATGGTTGACATAATGCAAGGGTTATTACCGACGAGAGAGATGCTAAAGCGCCAGGGAATTGAGCCTTTTTACTTTGACGAGAGACACGACGACCGCCCGCTCGCAAGCAAAGAGAGAAAGATCGGTGTGATGGTTTACTCCTCGTCATCATGATGGTCTCCTCGAGGATATCTCAGAGGGATTTCTGAGTCTAATAGATATATATATATATATATATAACTATATAAGTACATTTATCGCGTATGTATATATAGCGAGCATGTATTAGCTATTGAATAGAGGAGAGTTTAGTTGAACGAGAAATCAATCGGCGTGTCGCGAGCCAAACCGATATCGAGGCAATTAAATTCAACGTGGCATAGCGTGCGATCGGAGATCTCTCTAAGCTTTGAGCCTCTCTCTCTCTCTCTCTGTCTCCCATTCTGTGATTGCAGTCGCGCTATAGGCAAGCGAACAGATCAACGAGGGATGCATTGTTCTTCGCCAAGCTCTCTCTCTGTCTCTCTGTCTCTGTCTCTCTGTCTCTCTGTCTCTGTCTCTGTCTCTGTCTCTGTCTCTGTCTCTGTCTCTGTCTCTGTCTCTGTCTCTGTCTCTGTCTCTGTCTCTGTCTCTGTCTCTGTCTCTGTCTCTGTCTCTGTCTCTGTCTCTGTCTCTGTCTCTGTCTCTGTCTCTGTCTCTGTCTCTGTCTCTGTCTCTGTTTCTGTCTCTCTCTCTCTCTCTCTCTCTCTCTCTCTTTCTGTCTCTAGTCTATGCTGCCTCTCTCTCGAGAATCGAGATTGTTAAACCGCGAGAAACAACACGATAATCAGCAGTCAATTGATAAATTACGATTATTCGAGTTTACAAGAGTTTGGAAAGCTTGAAAATAAAATGATCCGAGAAAAGAGGAAATAGAGAGCGATTAAAAATATTGAAGGGGAATTGATTTTATTCACTTGAGACACAAAATCTAATATGTTAATTTCTTATAAAAACAATAAATAAGAGTGTTACTAAACATTAAATGAATCTCATTAAAACGCATCTCAAGAAATCGAAAATAAAAATGCCATTCATTTTACATGGAAGAATTGAATGTAATTTTTTTTCCAAATGGTACATCATAATTTTTTATCCAAGTCGACTGCATGAACTTCGTGACGAATTATTAACGGATAGAATGTTGAAACTTTTCAACATATACGCGAGTCATACACGCGCATGGTACGATTTCTCTTGTACAAAGCTCTTCCTAGACGAGATATCGAACACGCACGTATGTGCGGTTCTCGTCTTCCATAAAGTATAAGTTATACAGGAGCGACGGAACGATTTTCCAGAGGCGAAATATTGGTATGAGTAAGAAAAAGAGAGAGAGAGAGAGAGAGAGAGAGAGAAAACGTTGCTGTTTAACGTACAGAGAATTGCTGGAGTACAAGTTAGAATTTCGCGGGAGGGGGGAGCGCGTAATGCGTTCCATATATTATAATACATACGATCATCTATACTTGGTAATCTCTGTTGCCACCGTTCGAGCCGTGTTGTACCTGCTTCTGCATCTGCTACGAACGAATACTAACAACTTAATGTATATATATATAAATATATGTATATATATATAAGTATATATATATATATATATATATATATAAGTATAAAAATACGAGAAGCGGTCTCGTATTCGCTCGTCGCAAGACGCAAAGTCGCTGGATCGCTTGTGAAGAGATTTAAGTATTAAAGAAAGCGCGACACCGCATATGTCACAGCGTTCGCACGCCCCAGCTAGCACCCACCGCGCCTATACTTGTATGTTAACTCGTGTGTGTGTGTTTGTTTGTGTAATGTCTTTGGTAACCCTTTTACGAGAGAGGAGATAGTCGGGACGCCACCTCGTCGTATTGAGGACCGGTAGCTCCCAACTACCTGCTGCTTGTTATTAGCTTGTTGGACACTCGCAACCCATATATAATATATTTATCGATAGGCATGAGTATATGTTATATATCGAAGGAGGACCAATATATTACAGTCGCATAAATTTCCAAGACTCGAGAGACATAATCCGTCGCCGAGCAACTTGTAAATACACATACGTGCACAGATTTACGAGAGAGAGAGAGAGAGAGAGAGAGAGAGAGAGTTGCTTGTGAATCGCAGGAAAAAAGTCCTTTTATACGACCCGCGAGCTAATACAGGAGACGATGGTCGCGATCCGATGAAATGGAAGGATCTGATGCCGCAGTGCTCGTCCAGCCGTGGCAATATAGGTATATATATATATATATGTATCTGCACCAGCTCGGCCCCATATACATATATATATATATATATATATGGGGCCGAGCTGGTGCACCATGCCGACCCGACCTGTTTATAAAAGTCTCTTCTTCGCGAGGCTATCCAGCAGAGACCTCTTTCACCGACTCGTGACTATCTCTTTCCGTCTCTATTGACCAAGGGGAGCTTACAGGTAGTCCTAGAGAGCGCACCACATCCGCCTTGTACCTCCTGCTGTATTTTCAGTAGCTCATCGTAATTTCGCTACCGCCAATACAGACTCTTATGTGTGTATTTATTTATCTAACTTTTATAATCAACAGATCTGATAATTAGATTACGAATTGAGACACTAACAATACGAGGTGCTCCATTGCGAAATTCTCATTTCCGATTATCTATTAATTCTTTGACGCCAACAGTGGAATACAATTTGATGGATTTTGTAGCGTTAAAATTTTCTAAATAATTAAAATTTCTTGCATAAAGAATTGCCGTGTAAATATTTACCACAGGAATTTTTCACATTGTCTAGACAATTTTAACACTTGAGTGTATTTTGAGTCATGAGTGTGTTATATGTGTGAGGTATGCGTTGAGCAATAATTGAACAGCAGTTAAGGTTTTGGTGTTGGAATTTCAAGATTTTTAGGACGAAAGTTCATCGCGTAAAGAATTTTGAGATTTTTCTCCCAAAAAAGTTTATTATTTCGCCACAAATATTTATTTTTGGGTATTGTAAACCTACAAAAATGTAAATATTCGCTATAAAAATCAGCCTACTGTCAAGATTCATTACATAGCAATTTTTTTAATTCTCTATCAACAATCGTAACGCTACAAAGTGTCTCAGATTCTATTCAAGGTACAAAACGATAATTCATCGCGGACAAAATTTTTACTGTTACCATATTCAAGAAATTTGGGATTAAATTTCCATGGCAAAGAGAATTTGTTTTCCTCAACCGTGACATTATTCTCGCCCAGACAAACTTTTCTCTTCTTTTTTTCCTCTAATAAATATGTAACCTTTCAAGATTCTTATTTTCTCGAGTTTTCTTCCCATCCTGCTCGCACATCACTATGCACTTTTGTCCCATCTCTTCACAATATTATGCTCGACTGTCGCATTTCTAACTTCACGATTACCTGTACGCGAACTTTATACTCACTAGCCGCTGTGTATAATGTAACTTCCGCTGGTACAGCGTATACATACGAGCACATTTGTACATCTAAAACATCACCAGAGATGCACACTCGTGACTTGGCGCTAAAAGTTGTACGAGCTGAGAGCCAACTAGGTATCTATATGTAACATATTATAGTACAGCCATAGTAAAATACTAATACTATGCATACATTCATATATCTCTATGTATAAACGATCGTTATATATAACGTGGTCGTACATAGTCGAGAACTTATAATCCTCTCTCTCTCTCTCTCTCTCTCTCTCTCTCTCTCTCTCTCCTCTCTCTCTCTCTCTCTCTCTCTCTCTCTCTCTCTCTCTCTCTCTCTCTCTCTCTCTCTCTCTCTCTCTCTCACTCACTCTCTCGCTCTCGCTCTTGGTCGGTGTACTCGCGAGCCGTGGCGACACGCACCGGTGATAATATCTTTAATTGCCGGTGCTGAGCCGCGAGAGCTTTAAGGCCACTGACTTTGCGAATTTTATTTTTTTGCCACTTGCTATCACACAAATACAAACATATACCCACACACAAACATACAGACTCATATTTAACTAGTTATCCAAGATATATATGAGCTCGTGGTGGAGCAGCAGGCAATGGAAAAGTCAGCCCCTCCCCCCCCCCCCCCGCCCCTGCCGCGCTCCGCGGTTCGAAACGCAACTCTTTAGCCCCGTTAACCAATGTTAAATGCGTCCCACGGTACAGCAAGACGCGAACTAATGTCCGTGGATCCATCGTATATATATATATATATATATATATATATATATATATATATATCTACGAGGGGCAGCCACACGACATTATATAGGTGTACGAGAGTGATACCGAGGCATGTATACCGCACCACTGACATGTATGACTACGTGCTACGATGTATTACCATGAGAGAGCTTGTCCACCAACTGGCGTACATACACGATATGTGCTCTCGCGAATTAAACTGGTGCAAAATCCGCTGGCGTGTGTGTGTGTGTGTTTCTGTGCTTCTGTGTGCCTTACTCCATTTGATAGCGCACGCAGTTTTAGAGCGCATTGGATATATATGAGTTTATAAGCAGATATATGTACATTTGTACATATGTATTTTATTCTCAGGGTGTATAAAATATATATACGATTGGTGCACCGCGAGTTCTCTTGGCTAGTTCACGCAATGCAAATACGGAGATTCCGTAGAATCGCCTTAATGAATCCACTTATTGCCGCACTGCTTACTATCGCTATTACTCGTTTTTTTTTTTTTCGTCTTCTTTTCCTGATTCTTTTTCATAGCGTTCTTCCATTAACTCGTACCGCGTGCCAGCAAACACACGACAAGGCACTGTGCGCGTGTATGTATAGCTTCGTACTGCAGGTGGATACACATGGGACGTTCCAGGCCCGATCCATGAGACGGCAATCCTCACCTTCAGTCTAATTTAATTTCCTTTTATGTATGTTCTGTTAATGTAATACGAAAAATAAGTGGTGCATATTTTCAGACTTCAAAATTCGGTCTAGTCGTTATCGATGAAATTTTTAATGAACCCGTGACATTGCCGTTTGTTCGGAAATATTTACAGTAAATTCATTAACCGAATGCCAATTTGAATAATAGTTTTCGAGTGAAAAACCATCTGAAATGTCTAATGTGTAATTGTATCGTTTGAAAATAATTTAGAATGGTTTTTTTTACTGAATTTATATGAACGAAAGAATTAACTGGAATTTTTTTAGAAAAATTCGTAATGTCCAAAATTTTTTAATTCATTATCTCATTGAGCACGATCGCAATATATATATTTTTTTTCGTACGTTAATTGGTGTCGAGGATTTCTTCATGTCGCTTTACAACTTCGTGAATGGGAGAACAAAAATAGAAATATCAAAGATGACATCGACGTCGATTCAACCTGGAACGCCCCATAGAGTGTCTATACACGTACATATATAAAATTGTGTAGGTGACGCGCAATAGCGTTAACCGGTAACGGGCTATACTTAATGAAATGTCACAGGTGTCCTGCTGCCGATTGCCGAGCTAAATGCCGCCGAGTTCCCATCATACCTCGAGGACCAAAGCCATGCAGCTATTTAACATCGGTATATATATATATATATATATATATATATTTATTGTGTATATAAATTTGTGACCAGTGCCACAGACGGGTGATTACAATTTTTTTTTCCCGAAATCACCAATAAATTCCACGATTTGAGCGGAGAAAAAATGAATCTGTTGAATAGATAAATGATTTTTACTGGCCATCGTTTATGCAGCGCATATTTTCGTCGCAAGAATAAAAATGAGTCTACTGTGTGAATGAAAAAAATATAAATATTTGAAATACCCGAGATTCATTTCGATTATAAATATCGAAATATGAATGGTCTAAATTCAGAAAGACGTATAAGATATATTTATTGACATCCTATACGTCATATTGTGGCATCAGTCCGTCCATATGGTCAAGCTGCCAATTGCTGCATTGTGACACTAAAAAAATACATTTTATTCGAATACTTTTTAGTCAAATAAATTTTATTTATATATGTAGAATAAATTATTATTTTTCAAGAATGATTTCGCATTGTTTTTCTTCTCCATTTTGTATACTTTGAATTTATTGATTAATCGATAAATGATGAAGGATCATGGAGAATTCACACGTGTGCGCGATTATTGCACCGTTACATGCCGAGATCCCGACAATTATGAATTATGATGCCCATAATGTGTGTATATATATATATATATATCTATACTTCCTGTCGAATAGGCCCGCTGGAATCGATCGCAATTCGATATCGCGTGAGAGATACGCTCAATAAGTCCGAAGAATGCAAAACACTGCGCTCACTTCCTCGTTGCCATATTTATATGTATGTATATAGACATATAGAGATAATATATCTGTATGTATCAAGTGGCTATCTGTCACGGATCGTTAGGAACTCCCGAGAGGGAGAATTATACGATGTCCTCGATCCTCTCTCGACTATTTCTATCGCAAGAATACGTCATTCTGCCTATATATATATTCGTATGTATTTCATATACATATGAGTTGATCCAGAGATGGATTGGGGTGACTGGATCGTTTTCAATCTTAGTCAACTGATCTCATCACGATCAAAAATATATTTCATAACTTCCTCTTCATTTTTTCAAAACATTGCCATATGACACGATCTATTTTTTCAATTGTTCCTTGTGGTGAAAAAGTCATGTTTTCGGGTTCTTAAAAGAGATTTAGACAATTCAAAATTTCTTCACTTATCAGTCAAAAATAATTTGCTACACTGGAATGCCAGCGTAGCTTTACTTCTCGATAGAGTTGGGATGTAATGTGCTCATTTTTTTCGTGATCATTATAGTTAACAACTTCCTGCATTTGATTATAAATTTCCGGTTTATTGCAAATCACTCGGAATTTTAGTCGAAATCTCAAAAAAAGCTTGCCTTAAATGGAAAAAAGGAAAATTCTCACTGATATTTTCCAGCATTTTACGAAAATTTTATACGCCTAAGCAAATACAATAATAATAATAACAGTAATAGTAATAACAACGATAATATTTCAAACGGTGTAATCTTTGATATCGTTGGGGTATGCGAAACTTTCACGTTTGCGAGACAGCCCGCGAGCTGCATATTCTCGTAGTACATATAATACACATATTTTGTTCCCGTGCAACAGTAGAAGCATCAGGCAAAACTCTGGGAGAGTGCGCAGATTTTATAGCTCGGGCTCTTTTATTCGTTCTTTCTCTTATACACGGGCGAGGAGCATACAGACGGCACGTTGCTCGGATCTCTCGAAAGGAGAAGAAACCCGGAGGGCTTCTAGCGAGGTCCAAGGAGCGCGCGAGCGCGGCTCACCAAGATCCACCCACGAGGAAGCAGAGAGAACTCCGGCAGGTGAGGTGTCACGAGGCGCGCGAGTAATATATCGTTACCGTGCCGCGCGGCACACACTGTGTGTAGGTGGGTGTGCACTGGCACTCCGTCTCTTTTCTTTTTCTTTTTATTTTCTCGCTTTCTCTCTGTCTCTTTTCGTTTCCTTCTCATTCTCTCTTGCTCTTTTTCTCTTAGAGCAAAAGGTTCTCTTATCTCTTTCCATTTTTCGCTGTGTCGTAGTATGTGTTACAGCACATATCGTTCTCCCCTATAACGCCCCATGGCGCTTCTCTGCTCCGTGTCTGAGGCGCAGAAGAAAAACACAAGAAAGACAGCAACTCGAGCCCCTTAATGCATTCTTTCTTATTCTCGCCTCTCTCTCTCTCTCTCTTTTCTTCTTTCTTCTTTTCCTCTCGAGTATTTTTCTCTCTTTTTTTTTTCTTCAATTTTAATTGTGAAAGTCACAATTATACGGGGCATGTCAGAGACTCTTCACCTGCCTCAAGTGGAGCGTGAAATTGAGGACACAAATGCAATATTTTCGGAGTGAAAGTTCTTTAAAATGAACTTTTTGACATTCGAGTTGTGTTGAAATTTATAATTTGCTGGATAAATTCTAATCCTTTTGTTTATTATAATTACATAATTAATAACTAATTTTTCTTTCGATTAATAAGTGATGATGACAATTCATAAATCGTATTTGGATTCTCCTCCATTTTCTTCAGAAGAACAATTTTTTGACTCTTTGAATATATTTTAGATGTGCTGAAATAAAATTCTGAATACATTGGTGATAAATCTTATTTTGATGAATTACTCCAAAGGGTCGAGGTACCCGATCGATGATTTTTCCATCAAGAATCGTCGAAGGGTCTTATACGATATTTCGGCGAGGCCTTAACGGCCAAAGTAATTGGCCAGTTTGGACTAATTGGAGGGACTCATCCAGAACTTATATATCCCAAAAACAAAACCTCATGCAACATCTGCTATGCTGCTGCGAAATGCAAAACTTTCGCAGTTTCGACGGTGTAAGCCGTGTCGTGTCCCGTTCTCTCATTCCTCCTTCTCCTCTTGTTCCTCTGTCCGTGGCGCACTGATGCCCTCGAGGAATCTACTTCTCTATCCCCGATTGCTTCAACGATCATACATATTAATAGGATCTCGGGTGGTGGCCGAAGCGGTTCTTCCCGTCTCTCGTTCCTTTTTCCTGCATATCCAAACGCCCTCTGCTTCGCTCGGGACACGAGAAAGAGAGAGAGAGAGAGAGAGAGAGAGAGAGAGAGAGAGAGAGTTCCTAACGGAACTGATTGTCGACCGGTATACGAAATGGAGACTCTTACCTGTATGCAGAGAAGGAGAGAGATGCTGCCCTGACTCGGCTATTGTAGAAGGCGAGGCAAAAGAATGAGCAACACAATAGCAAAATATAAGATCGTTCAAAGATGAAGAAGCATCGGGAGAGTCTTCCAAGTCGGAAGACACCCATCCTAGACTAGTTATGAAACCAATAGCACATTTTTTCTATGATTTTCATCTTGATCAGAGATTGGCATACATACGATTGTCGCCTGTGATGAATCATTGGCGGTGATTACATAATTATGGGCTACTTTATATGTATCATGGCTGGGCCTCATTAATGATTGTGGCCCATCTTATCTCTGATTCCTAGACTAGTTATGAAATCAATAGCACATTTTTTCAATGATTTTCTCGCCTTATCAGTGATCAACACACCTCGTCATAAATTATTGCCTCTTATCAGCGATTGGTCAATATCATTGGCACAACTTTGCAGGGATTATATCATATAAATCATTGGCAGATCTTATCACAGATTAGCTTATCTCATTATGAAGTATTGGCACACCTTATTAACGACTTGCTAATTTTATCAGAGTTTGAAACGTTTTATGAGTGATGTAAAAATGTTATAATTGACTGGTCCGCATTATCGGTGTTTGCCCATCTTGATCAGAGATTGGCATAAATACGATTGTCGCCTGTGATGAATCATTGGCGGTGATTATATAATTATGGGCTACTTTATATGTATCATGGCTGGGCCTCATTAATGATTGTGGACCATCTTATCGCTGATTCCTAGACTAGTTATGAAACCAATAGCACATTTTTTCTATGATTTTCTCGCCTTATCAGTGATCAACACACCTCGTCATAAATTATTGCCTCTTATCAGCGATTGGTCAATATCATTGGCACAACTTTGCAGGGATTATATCATGTAAACCATTGGCAGATCTTATCACAGATTAGCTTATCTTATTATGAAGTATTGGCACACCTTATTAACGATTTGCTAATTTTATCAGAGTTTGAAACGTTTTATGAGTGATGTCAAAATGTTATAATTGACTGGTCCGCATTATCGGTGTTTGCCCATCTTGATCAGAGATTGGCATAAATACGATTGTCGCCTGTGATGAATCATTGGCGGTGATTATATAATTATGGGCTACTTTATATGTATCATGGCTGGGACTCATTAATGATTGTGGACCATCTTATCACTGATTGGTACACTCTATGAATGATTGATCTTATCAGTGAATGTCGGGGATCATAAAAAATTGGCAAACTTATCAATGATTGCTCCCACTTTACGAGTGAATGGCCAGCCTTGTTACGAAATTTATTACGACACAAGTTGATGGCTGTTTTTTGCTATCAGCTAGAGTCACTCTTTCATTCTTCAATAGGCAATAAGTATACATTAAGCATTACCCTACACTCGCGGGGGCTGATGGGAGAGCCTCCCTTCTCGGGAACTCGGAACGTCGCCAGGAATTCGTAATTTCAAGGCCTCGAAGGCCGCAAAAGCCCGTTCCTTCCTCGCTCACTCGACTGATTTCTCTCTCTCTCTCTCTCTTTCTCTCTCTATCTGTATCCCAGAATCCCGATATACTCGTTATGGCTGCAGTTGATGCTGGGAGAATCTCGCAGACCCCGGAAGACACTCTTGTACTATAGAGCGCACCAAGATCTCTTCTCTCTCCCTGATTCACTAGCGGGCGCGCCGGTGCACTTTGTATACTTTATTGCTACCATCTTATTTCAACTTTTTAATGTGAATCACGGTATGCCCGCGCATAAATATATCACTCTTTTGCCAGGCCACAAACGTTTCTCATATTATCCCGTGTGAATACTCGACAAATTATTCTGAATGACAAACATTAAATGCACAGAAGGTACACACAGGATTTATCAGAAAATTGCCGTAAGCTTGGAAACTGCGAGAGAGGATTCTTCAATATCTCGTTTATCTCCGAGGCACGCGAACCGATCGAAGTATATTGGGTTTTATATCCGAGAGTTTGTATATTTTATTAATGTATGCATCTAGAGGCTATATGGCGAGCACACATCCAATGAAAATTACTTTTCACTATAGCGAGGTAAAATATGTAAGTCCTCCTTTTAAAGAGTACATGTATATGTACATGTACTCTTATATAGCATATATATATATATATATATATATATATATATATATATATATATATATGCTGCGTAAGGACTTGTGTTATATTATATCGTTCGGTCGCCTCGGTCTGTGATCCTCGCGCAATTTATATGTAACCACTCGCAGGTGACTTGATGTATGAGGATATATAAACGAGAGAGAGAGAAAGAGAGTGCGTGACCGTGCGTGACCGAGCTGAGAAAATCTCGCGTGTGCACCACGTCCAACCATCTCGTCTTTAGTTTTCGTCCTGTTCTTGGTCTTCTTGTGCGCCTCTTACTCGCATCGTTGTCGTCCTCGTCGAAGCCGATCTCCCTCTCTCTCTCATTTTCTTGCCAGAGTGAGTCGTTTCTCGCCATCCATGCGAGAAATTACGAAAAAATGTATATATGGTAACAAGGTGCCATTTTTTTTCTCCTCAGATTATATATCCTCTTTATCTATTTACAATATTGCATCATTAACTCAGCCTATATATCCTCTTTTTCTATTTATAATATTGCATCATTAATACCCCCCTCAATTTTGCTCGTGGCAGACCCAAGTATGGAGTGACATTCTATTAGGCCAAAGTGGCTTTCCCTAGACTTTTATTCTTCAGGTTTGTTGATGGTGTCAGAGTTATCAGTGAAGACATTTTCCTTTTTTTTTCAACGCCATTTAAAAACGATCTTGTTTTCTACCAAAAAATTATTTTGTTTTCATAGACTAGTTGGTAAACATTATTATGTAAGTTCAAATTTTCTACCCATTTATTATTCTATTTAATGCCTTTTTTTCGAAACTTTTTTATATCCTAATGATTGATTTTTTAATTTATTGCTGATTCTCTCAATAACAGAATCAAGCTAGAATTAAAAGGATTGATTTCCACTTTCGAATATCGTAGAATTGAAATATTTTATCATTTCTCATATCGATTAAAACAAAAAAAAACAATTGTATTCTAGAAAGATTGACTGTGTGCTTTTTCGTGTTGTTTTCTGATGGTCATTTATCGTCGAGACTCTCCTTGGATTTGATATTCCCTCTCGTGTTATCTAATCGTCCTTGGTATGATAAGTCATACTCGAGAATCTACACGTCGATAAAGAATCGCTGTATGAATGAGACTGTACTTGGAAGAAGGTATGGGGCCCTTTCACCCTCGCTCAAATATATACAACACACATGTAGGTACAGCTCGCGTGCAGAAATAAAGAGACAGAGAAAGAGAAATTTAACGTCAGAGTGACGAATGGGCCACCTGTCATATCGCTTACGCGCGACGAGTAGTCGAGGGTACCTCGCGACCTGACGATAAATAATCGTTCTCCACGGTGAAAAGAGAGAGAGAGAGAGAGAAAGAGAGAGAGATAAAAAATAACGTGGAAAGGTCGGAGCACGAAGAGTTGAAACTACACGACCAGTAATGGTATCAGAGTAATAGTGTATGTATATATCTATACACATGTATAAAGTAGTACATATTATATATATATATATATATATATATATAGTATCGTACAGTATCCTTCTACAATTATATTGTGTCACTTTCGTTTCCTGCGTGCTGGAGAACATTTCGCGCAATTGCCAACCTCGAGTGACCGCACTCCTTTTCTTTCTTTTCAGCTTGTCACCTAACATGGTTGCAAGTATGACGGTGACAAGAAAATTGCTTCTGGAACTCGTGAATAAACGATTAGTGAGAATGAAAAAACGCTCGCTACATTGTTCAAGAGAAAAATGAATTTTTACCGTTTCAAAAATGGTCCCTTGTCAAAAGTATTCGAATAATCTATGATTTTTTTATTTGCAAAAATTTCGATTCAATTGAGGTGAATTCTATTGCGTGTTTTAATTAAACGTTAAGTCGAATAAATTCGGATTTCTTGTTTAAATTATTATGAAAAGGGATTCGTATAGGCTAGCATGAAAAATATAACAAAGGCTGAAAAATATGCCCACGTACACTTTGTCTTTTTTTTTTTTTTTTGTTGCGTTTTGTCCCCATTTGTGTAGAGTCGCGTTGGCTATATTTGCGGGTAAAAATATCTCTATATATATATGTATATAGACGGTGCCAGCAATATGGTGGCAACGGGGCAACGTGATATCCATTTCATAACACCCACAAAGAGTCACCGTGTGAACGCAATCACGGCTCTGAGCTGCGCTTACGTAATGTCTATAGGGGCATATAGTGGAGTCCGTGCGCACACCGTGAGGTCGCCTCTCGCTCACTGTGTGCGCAATGGAATTCGCGAGCAAAGGCGAGACGAAGCTATATGCATTTTGCCTACTCAGAGAGAGAGAAAGAGAGAGAGAGAGAGAGAGAGAGAGAAAGAGAGAGAGAGAGGGAGGGAGAGAGAGAGAGAGAGAGAGAGGGAGGTAGAGAGAGAGAGAGAGAGAGAGAGAGAGAGAGACTTCGTCTCGACACTTTTGCAGCTACAGAGAAATGAATAAATAAATAAATAAATTTACGTATAATATTTGCATGTAAACATATATTGCTGGTGCTGCTGTTACTGCGCGACGACGTTATGACTCCTGTATGAAATCAGCATGCTCGATTTTCTTCTTTCTTTCGTCAAACCGAGAAATATATTTTATACCTGACCGCGAGTCTGAGAAAATTTGTCCTTATCGGTGAGCCAAGATCTCAGTTGACATTTCTCTCTTTCTCTTGGTTGTCTCACGATGTTGAGATCGGATGATTTTATTATTATTAGAAAATCTCGGAAGGACTCCTGTGGCGAGATGTCCAGGATTCTATGTGGTGCTGCTCCAGTATATAACGGTGCGTTACAGAAGCGAGATATAATATTTAAAATTATAGAAGCGAGAAGGAAACACTTCTGAGCGCTTCCCGCAGCGCTTTCGCAAGAAATCCGCACTCTGGGTGCGGAAAAAAAAAAATATCCTCGCTCTCATTCTCGTGGTGTTTGACCATAGACGGAGGGATAACGATCGAATAATCCTTGTGTATGTTCGTTGCAACGAGTGCGTTTGCAATGGTGCACACGCGATGAGCGTCACACTTTGTTAATTCGCGGACAAAAACGATCTTACGTATGTTTTATAAATGATATTTCGAGGTATTACATATGAAAATGTGAAGAAAATCAAGATTTGCCAGTTTTTGTACATAAGATGCTCGAGAAATTTAATACCGCGAAATTTAATGCATGGCTGAATATTAGTCAATTTTTCCTGAACATTTTTGTTCTCATAACTTAAATATTTAATCTTCCAAGATAGCCAAATTGGATTTTCAGAATTATTCTCGATTAGTTCAATAATCGTTGGATTTGCAAAAATAAATTAATCAACAACGTATATATTTCGAGAATATTTTTTCGGGGATGCATCCTGCAAATTATATCTATGATAAATATGCGAGACTATACTCAGCTACTCTAAATCCGGATATATAAAACATACATTTTGGAATATACTTTATTTGCTTGAAGGATATCGCAGAGCATATACTTGTCTGGTGCAGCATCTGGTAAAGATGCAGAAGCCAGTGTGGATCTCGAGGTCCAACGGGAAGAAGTTGGCCGAGAGCGAAAGAACCACAAGCAGCAAACGTGAAGTATCGAGAGAAGAGCTGGTGCACACAAGCCAGAGAGCAGAAAGCGTGCGTGCTCACCTATAGCAGAAGAGTGTGCGAGCTCACGAGTGGCTACCAATTGTGGACTTAAACTCCGTTTCAGGCCACATACGAGAGAGCCAAAAGAGCGGGGGAGAGAGAGAGAGAGAGAGAGAGAGAGAGAGAGAGAGAGAGAGAGAGAGAGAGAGAGAGAGAGAGAGAGAGAGAGAGAGAGAGAGAGAGAGAGAGAGAGAGCGAGAGAGTGAGAGAGAGAGAGAGAGAGAGAGGGGGGGGGGGAGAAAGAAGGAGATCTGATCTTGGTGTGTCCAGCAGCAGTTACGTTTTACCCGGGAGAAATAGTACTGTACAAAGTGGTACAAGAAAGCGAGCCTACACGCGCACATACATAGAAAATCTCGCGAGGGTGCATCACGGATTCCGCCGATGGTGTTAACCCGCAGCCACCTCTTCCTTTTTCATTTTTTTTTATTTATTTTTAAATCTTCTTCTTCTTCTCTTCCTTCTTCGTCTTCTTCTTCTTGTTCAATCGCACCTTCTCGTGCTCTGGTATTCTGCGCTTCAACCCCCCCCCCCACCCCTCCTTTTATCCCTGCTCTTTCTGACCTCGGCTCTTCTAGCGATTTCATTCTCTTTCCCTATTTATCTCTGCTTTCCTCGCGCGGTCTCTTCTACTTTCGACGCCATCTTTAGCAGCATTCCTTCTTTTTCTTCATTTTTTAAAATATTTTCATTCGCTGATTAGGTGAGAAATGCACGGTTCGCGCGTTACCTTTAAACCTCCACTGTCCTGTCGGGGCTCTTTACACCTTTCGGCATCGAGAAAAACGCATATATCTCATGTATATTCTCGATCGCAGGATTTCACCGTTGCGATTACCTTGCAGAGAACGACGATGGCGTTGTGATCAGCATATATTTGCCTCTTTTGGAAAAAAAAAAAAAAACAAACGCGTTTATCCCGCCGACAGCTTAACTCAATATATTGAATTCGTCTGATTTAATGCAGATCTGGAATTTAATGTATTCGCGCTGTCTTCATAAAAATAACAATATTAATCAATACTTTGATATGTCAAAGGAGATTTAATTATTTCGCATAAATTTTAATATATGTCAATTAATTGAAATGGCAATTTATAAAAATTCCATAAAACCATTTTTGCCGAAATTTTTTGACGTATTTCAGGGACTATCTAGTATCTTGGATGGAGGATTGAAAAAAAAAAAAAGGTTGGCATGCGACTGGATAATAACCAAGTGTGAAAAGACGCGAATTCTCGCACAGGTTCGACGTGTAAGGTGAAAGCTATATAGTGTTGAGCACGAGGAGTTTAACACGCTCCCAAGCATTATTACACATCGTTCGGAATTGTACGATGATTGTATGTGAGTGTGCGTGTTTGTGTGTACATACGAGCGCGAAAAAGACAATGGTTCGTTGCTCGATGTCCTGGGTTGGACAATGGTACAAGACTGGACCAGCTTGGGAGATCTGAGAGCGAATACGAGGGAGTGAGTCGAGATTGAAAAGCAGACAGAGAAAGAGAGAGAGAGAGAGAGAGAGAGAGAGAGAGACACGTTTGCTTTTACTCTCTTATATGGATAATATCGTTATCGTTAGATATTTATCGTTCGTTCTCACTCAAAGAGCCCATACTATATATTCATGAAATCGTGAGGGATAAATATCACAGCCAATCCCTCGGCAACATTCAAAACCCAACATTTACCTACGAGGATATTTTTTTTCCTTCTTTTTTTATTTTTTTTATTCATCTATTCACGATGATATAATTCGCTTGATTTATCGACGTATTGTAAAATTGAACAGTATATCTAATGATTATTAAGTGCTATAATTTTCTACGTATATCTCAGCCAATCGAAGCCCTCGCGTGTGTTGCCAGATTCGATGAGAATTCCTGGTACTCGTTATATTGTCAGCAATTTTATTTCATCACGACGAGAGACGCTTTCGTGCCTTATGTAAAATTGGGGTCGAGTGAGTAACCCTTTAGATGAAAAAAAAAAAATCAAATATATGAAATTGTATCTAATTTATTGCTGGGGGAAAAATATAGAACACGCTTTGGCAATGACTCATTTTTAGCATGGTTTTTACTCCGGACGGGTAGAAATTGAAATGTTTCTTCAGTGTGTAGATACGCAGAAAGGAAAATATGATTGCGTTTCGAAGACGCTAAATATAGAGTCTGCCAAGTCCAACCATCACTTAAAACTTTTCGTAGGTTTTTGAGGGTAAATCTTACTGGATTTCGATGGACTATTGAGAGATCTTTGGTATAATTTGGTAAATATTGTGGTACTTTTAGTACTATGTCGATATCGTATGCTAGTTTAGTATAATACATTATGGCGTAATGAACAAAGTCAATCATACTAGTCTAGAACGATGCCAGTTGGTTCCCTTTCCTGGTAGAGGACTTTATAGTCCTGGCAGAGGACTCTTTATCTTTACTGTCTGCCAAGTCCAACCATCACTTAAAACCTTTCGTAGCTTTTTGAGGGGTAAATCTTGCTGGATTTCGATGGACTATTGATAGATCTTTGGTATAATTTGGTAAACATTGTGGTACTTTTAGTACCATGTCGATATCGTATGCTAGTTTAGTATAATACATTATGGCGTAATGAACAAAGTCAATCATACTAGTTTAGAACGATGCCAGCTGGTTCCCTTTCCTGGTAGAGGACTTTATACTCCTGGCAGAGGACTCTTTATCTTTACTGTCTGCCAAGTCCAACCATCACTTAAAACCTTTCGTAGCTTTTTGAGGGGTAAATCTTGCTGGATTTCGATGGACTATTGATAGATCTTTGGTATAATTTGGTAAACATTGTGGTACTTTTAGTACCATGTCGATATCGTATGCTAGTTTAGTATAATACATTATGGCGTAATGAACAAAGTCAATCATACTAGTTTAGAACGATGCCAGTTGGTTCCCTTTCCTGGTAGAGGACTTTATAGTCCTGGCAGAGGACTCTTTATCTTTACTGTCTGCCAAGTCCAACCATCACTTAAAACCTTTCATAGGTTTTTGAGGGTAAATCTTACTGGATTTCGATGGACTATTGATAGATCTTTGGTATAATTTGGTAAATATTGTGGTACTTTTAGTACCATGTCGATATCGTATGCTAGTTTAGTATAATACATTATGACGTAATTAACAAAGTCAATCATACCAGTTTAGAACGATGCCAGTTGGTTCCCTTTCCTGGTAGAGGACTTTTTAGTCCTGGTAGAGGACTCTTTATCTTTGCTACCCTCATTTCACAGCTTCTGTCTGGGGACGAGTATATAGAATCGCAGAGCACTGCCTCGCAGATCTCGGGATGGTTGACAGCAGTCGCTTTGTCTACGCTAGATCGTGCGTCCTTTTATCGCCTCGGGGATAACAACAATTCTCTCTTTCTCTCATTCCTTATGCCTGGACATTGATTCATCCTCGCGTTCGCGCTAGAGGACTTCCACCAACGTTCCACGAGCTCGAGGCAAACAGTCTCCGCGTATCATCGCACGGGCACAAGGAGATAGAAAAAGATAATATACACACACACATATATATATATACTATACATGCTAAGCACCGATCTCTCGGCGGGCACGACCGATCGCAATCGCCAGCAGGAGCAAAGCAAACGTTTCTCGGTCATTTTGATTCCGCTGCATACAGTGCAATAATATATGGGGTATTCCATACCTCCTTGAACATCAAGAGAGACGCTGACCAATTTCAATTTCATCCTTAATTTTCTATACTGTTTTACAATCCTATAACGATTTTTTTCAAGCAATCTTGCAGATTGAACGTTTCGTTTCACCTTCAAAGTCGACGAATTATATTGGTTAACATTTTTTTTTCGACTGCTTAATTTTTTCATGGACATAGGGGCAACAATGCAGACAATATAATGGGTCAGACGTAAATCACGATGGAATCTTCCATATACATCCATATACAGGTATTATCAAGTCGACGAGATCCCCGTGTGCAAAAACTGAGAGAAGCCACAGTGCGCGATCCCACGCACTCTCCTTCTCGTCGCGTCATTAATCCAGCTCCGGGCCACTCGCTAGATCGCACATGTACATAATACAAAACCCGGTGAGCGCAAAAGATATTAACGCAAAGGTTAAGCCAACGATTTTCACGCTTGGCCACCCGCGTGCCCCGAAGCGGGCGACACTCTCTCGCGATCCACCGCAAGAAACTCGCGCAGTATCCTCTGTCTGTATGTGTGTGTGTGCGTGCGTGCGTGTGTGTGTGTGCATGAGTGCGTGCGTTCCTTTCAATCGACTTTCATCGAGTCAGGAAAAAAATTTCCTCCATTTTTTTCCCCAATAGATTTTGCCTTTACCCTTCACCCGGACATTCCCACGCTCGCTCTCTGGTCATCCAGATTCTTTTTATCCGTCTTTCTTTAAAAAAATATAAAAGTTATTTGGTTATTATTACTTGTGAATTATTCACCGCCATTTACCCCTCGATCGATGAAAAAAATGAGTGGAATATTCGTGAAAATTATACATCATGATTGTAAAAAATGTAAAAATTCATTATTCATAATATCATAATTAAAATTGCGTCAATCGCGTCATCGCAAAACGATTTAATTAACGAGTGGTAATCGACTTTTATTTATAAACACTCAACGGGCCCTCACGTGCGAAAGTAAAGCTATAATTATTCAGGAATGTGTTCACTGTCTGCGGCAAATGTTGGTTGGCATAGTTGCATTTTTTTTTGTTCGTTTTGTTGACTGGTAAGTTATGAATGTTTAATTAAAGGGTCAAGCTAACTGGTAACGGATCGATTTAAAAAATTAAACTTCTATATCCAAATACGTTAAATCATATATATATATTTATATATATATATATTTATATATATATATATTTATAAATATATATATGTAAATATATATATATTTATATATATATATTTATATATATATTATGTATATACACGTAATGTAACGGTTTTTCCATTCTCAGCAATTCTCGGTCTGCATACGCCACAAGAGAATGCGTCGAAGGACGCCAAGAGTCTCACAGAGTCTCTGCGAGCGTTGAAAAATTAATGCGCCCGACGGAATTTCCGCGTGTTAAGAGTTCATACAGAGTCGCATGCAAAATGTACGTTTGCAAATGGAATGAAAATTTATCGTCTAATTTATGTAAAAGTCTCATTTTTTTTTTTTTACTCTGATCACATTTGAGCGTTACGCGTCGTTGGGCCACGTACACGGAACCTTTTTCTTTTACAATTTTGTTCAAATCCAACATTACATGTTACACCGAGCTTGCGGATTAAAATCCATGACGGAGACGTTTCGGACGTTCTCGCTCAGAGCGGTGACTTAAATTTTGTCGCGATTACCGCACACGTCGTCTTATTATCACTCGTTGAAAAATTCCCCAGACCACCCATCGAGCTAATACAGCGAGGATGATGAATTTTGAATCAGTAAGAATTTTGATGACGTTAAAATGTAAAAATGTTAAAATGTTGTAATTTATTGTTTGGATAAATTATTTATACCTCAATCGATTATCTTGAGTTATCCTGCGATAATAAGTCTTTCTGTTTTATTTTTTTCCCTCTGTAAAAAAAAATTAAAAAATCCTCTCGCACGATTATATACTTGGCTGCGATTCCGTGCTGAGTGATCGTTTCTGCTCTCGTTTAATTTATATTTTAATTCACCTGCACCCGCGAGAGTGCGGCCTGTGGATATTAATTAACGAGCTCACCACACACACCCGACGTGTCTTGATGATCGCGTTCTCTCTTTCCCTCGAGTTATAAATTTATGTTCGCATACATAACCGAGCGACGCATTACAAGAGAGTACCGTCAATCTCCTGTGGCTTCTTTCTGCCAATCCACTGTCTGCCTATTATGCGTTACATTGTTTTGCTTCCGTCTGAAGAAGGAGGTAAAGCTCTCTCAGTCACGCGACGAAGCATGAAAAATATAAAAAAATTCCTCATATTTTTTAAAGAACTTCTTTTTTTTTTCAACAAACCAAAGAGACGTTTATTTAATTTTTATCGAGACAAAAAAAAAACCACCGCCAAATTATGTAACCTGAAGAGAATAAACGACTTTATGGTATTGTTTTTTTTTTTTAAAGAACTTTTTTTTTTCAACAAACCAAAGAGACGTTTATTTAATTTTTATCGAGACAAAAAAAAAACCACCGCCAAATTATGTAACCTGAAGAGAATAAACTACTTCATGGTATTTTTTTCTTTTTAAGAAAATGAGAAAAAGACGTTTCATTAAATTTTATCGAGAAAACGAGAAAAAAATCGTTTCCTTACCGATTTTTTTTTTTTCATGAAAAAAATAAAACATCCCATGCGATATTTTTTATTATTCTTTTTATTAATTTTGTTGAAGGATTTTAATCTTACGACGGAACCCAAGTCGCCAAATGGATTTTTGAAATGTGAAACCGGGCTGGTCATCGTATGACGGGAGAGCTCCAATGGTTACGTTACAAAAACCATTTACGAGCTCCCTTTGTGTGCATACTCGACTCTATGGTGAACGTGGGTCGCGGCTGAGGTCGTACGCAGAGTGGAAGAGGATAGTTTTCTTCCTGAAGGAGGGAGAATCAGAAAAAAAAAAGAGCCAAGAGGAAAGAAACTTGCAGGAGTAAAGCGGGAATAGAGTCCACTTTAGCTCGGGCGGATTTAGCACGTATCGTAACTCTCTGAAAGTCGCACTAGCGCAGGGCGCTTACGGATCTTTTACTTCTCTCTCTCTCTCTCTCTCTCGCCTTATCATGCTGAGCTACATGAATGTCCTGGACGTGGGTGTGGCGAAAGGAGCGCTCTCGACGACGACGCATCGTCATCCTCGTACGTGAAGCATCGTCGTCCTTTTTTCGTACAAATATATCGTTACTTATGTATGTGTAGAATGAATGCCAAGTTTACCGTAAACTCTCGCGTTACACCATGGCGTATATGATCACGTCCTCGTGCAATAAAGTATAATTTATAAGATTTTTTGTGTCATTCATTTTTTATATTTTATTTACTTTCTTCACAGTTGAATGTTTATAGTAATTCCTCCAACACGAACAAACGTCGCGATTTATCGATCAACGTGATATTATTACCGAGTGGCAAGTACGAATATCGCAGATACAGATGTTATTGTGTGAAAAGTTATATACACATTCAAAGTCTCGTGGACCGTACATTCTTGATAATTTTATCGATCGTTAAGTCACGAATTCAGGTGATTGTGTTATGCAATATTATTATGAGCGTAAGTGAGACACGTTTAATGAATCGATTGAATGATCAATTTCGATGTAATATAAGATACGAGGGTAAACGAGAACTTAGTTTTCGATTAAAAAAAAGTTATTGATGTAAGAAAATAATTAATTTGTCATTAGATCGAGACTTTTATTGGTTAATATATATCTATGTGATTTTTCTTCTACTAATTTTAATTCATATTTAAATTTCGAATATTTATTTTTCATGCATATTTTATTGATTGTTCATTAAAAATAATCGACTCGTCGCAAAAAATCTTAAATTTTTCTCACACGAATTTAAATTCATATTTTGTGATTTAACTTGACGATGAACGTTTAAAAAAAAAAAAAAAAGCCTTTGCGATTGATATTTTCAGTGAGTATTTCAAGCTTTCTTATTATCCATGAAACGTTGAGCGGCTCAACGAAATAAATCTCCCGTATACGAATATATCCCTCTTGGCTCGCGAAGAATACGGTTAGACGTCAGGGTTAGGGTTAGGGGTCAGGGTTAGGGTAAACGAGAACTTAGTTTTCGATTAAAAAAAAGTTATTGATGTAAGAAAACAATTAATTTGTTATTAGATCAAGACTTTTATTGGTTAATATATGCCTATGTGGTTTTTCTTCCACTAATTTTAATTCATATTTAAATTTCGAATATTTATTTTTCATGCATATTTTATTGATTGTTCATTAAAAATAATCGACTCGTCGCAAAAAATCTTAAATTTTTCTCACACGAATTTAAATTAATATTTTGTGATTTAACTTGACGATGAACGTTTGAAAAAAAAA
This sequence comes from Dyspetes luteomarginatus, assembly GCA_963669185.1. Taxonomy (NCBI): domain Eukaryota; kingdom Metazoa; phylum Arthropoda; class Insecta; order Hymenoptera; family Ichneumonidae; genus Dyspetes; species Dyspetes luteomarginatus. Next base: position 12,170,957 of record OY769903.1, on the reverse strand, counting down.
AAAAAAGCCTTTGCGATTGATATTTTCAGTGAGTATTTCAAGCTTCCTTATTATCCATGAAACGTTGAGCGGCTCAACGAAACAAATCTCCCGTATAAGAATATATCTCTCGTGGCTCGCGAGGAATACGGTTAGACGTCCCGAGAGTGTCACCTGTGCAGGTGCAACCAGCTGTTGCATTTGCGCTCGGCTCTCGCTTGCCTAGGAGCAGAGCTCGAAGAGGACGGACAGGGGGACACCTTAAGAAGCAGGCGACGTTAGAGAGAAGAGGCTAGTACGCTTTTGCGCTTCCTCCGGGCTTTATAATTAGTTGGTGAGATGTGCGCATGGAGCTGCTCACCGATCTTTTGCCAGGTCGCTCGAGACACACATTCCTGCATATGGTGCATCGTACAGAGCACGAGGGAACGCTCACTATGTACAGCCTGCACATATCGTTGCATCGGACCCGTTAAGTGACATCGCTGGTGCTCTGGGGCCAACTTTATACCCAACACATACAGACATACAGACGTACACGCACACACACACACACACACACAGGCATTCAAAAAAGTCGGGAGAGAACGTCGCCAATGATACTCGCGACCATGCAACTATCCAATTATCTCTCGACAATTAAGCGGAGCTTCGATGCAAACTCAACGATGGTCAGGCGATCCAATCGTCCCTGCCATAGCTATAAATGTATAAAGATACATATATAGGTGTACTAGGATGTTATCGGGCGTCTCGCACCCTCCCATTACAACAAAAAAAGCTACACGCGTTTTAGTAAACCAAACTATTTTTTACTACAATTTAAAAAAAAAATGGTAATTTATACGATTTTTACGATTTTATATTCATATATATTTTCCCCGTTCATCACGAACTCACCAGTTTTTTTCTCAAAAATTGAGATAAATCTTACAAAGTTTTTTAAAATATATGAAAATTGTATATTGAAATGACAGCTGGAAATTTGTCATGAATGATATTTCATTCAAATCGCGGGTGTGCTCCAATCTCTGGTCGTAGAAAACAAGTGAGCAAGTAAAGAAAAGAAGAAAAGGGTGAGGCGGATCCAGTGCAGTCATTTGACCGTTGGCCGCACCCCGGCAAAATATAAGCCAACATCTAGCGAAAACATCTACTATAAGGCAAAATGCTATCAAACGCACATCTTTCGCTATCGCAGAGCGGTGAATGCGCGATGCCGGATGGTCAACAACCTCTTTACCCTCTTGCTATACGGCGTACTCTTGCGCGCATCGCTCTCATCTTATATATCCCACTTAAATATAATAATATCTCTCTTTCTCTGCGAGAAAAAGAAGAAGAAGAAGAAGAAGCAAATGGTACCGTTCCAAAGCAAAACTATTTTCTCTCTCTCTTTCCCTCTCATTTCTCTGTTTTCTCGTGTGTGGCTACGCCACCAATATGTTTTGCTGTGCTTGGGACACATCATCTTTCTCTGTACAGCGATAATGCGAAATGCGAAGTGTTCTCATCTTTGAGAGGCACCCGAGAGAGAAAGAGTGAAGAAGTGACGCTAAGCGAGCTCTCTCATCCTCATTTCATTGCGTCCTCAAGATTTTTTCTCCCGGCATTTTGTTCTTTTTCTCGTGTTCTTGTGGGCTTCCATGGTGGTCTCGCTATGGACAACATAGTGGATACTTTATACAGAAACAAGAACCCTTCCGCTGATAATAAATTACTTTGTTCATCCCTTTTAACATTTAGCTAAAAGGGTCATCGGTGGACTTTATAAATGGTCCACTTGATCATAAATCTGGATGCATACATTGTACGAATTTAAAATTGTACTTAAACCAATTTTAATTCGACAATATTCATTAATCACATTTTTCATCGTTAAAACAAATTATTGTTATTATATTACTCGTTGTTTTTTTGCGTTTTTGTTCAATGCTCTATCTCGAGCGGTGCTTTGCTACTCTTGAATTACCATACCCGGCGGATTATCTTTCAGGGTGGAAAACATCTCCATCGCGAGGACGAGGCTGCGACAAGTCCTCTATGGCGCGATGCAAAAGCGCTCGGGCAGCGGGTACACACACACGCACACAGTTCGACTTTACGCGCGGGGGTAATCCGATAAGCGAATTAAGATTAGCTACTTCTGATGAGCCGCTAAGTAAAAGAGCTCTTTTCTTGTCTCAAGCTCATGCGCCACGTATAGGGGTTTTTTTTTTTTTTTTTTTTTTTAATATATCCGTTGAATGCATATTTTCATATCGAAAATTCTCAGTTGACATGTGACCACTTGGATGCATCGTCGTAACATGAGGAATCGATCCTACTCCAAGTCAGATCGATCGACATCACAGTTTATAAGCGATGAGAGATTTAATTCGATGAAAAATTATGAAAAATAATTTTTTATAATTATATAAGAAATAAAAAAGAATAATTATTTATTTCTTTAGTTATTAACCCATTTAAAAAAGATTGAAACTGGTTTAGAAATATTAATAATTCTTGGTATTTTACTATCGATTTGGTCAAATACGAAAATATAATGACGATATCTTACATGAATATTCTTTATCAATTTATCTTATCCAGAGTGAAAGTATAAGTACACGTCAAATTTAATAAATATGTATTTCATGACTGGATCTTATAATACCAGATGCAATTTTCCTTATTAATAGCCCGCGTTAAGTCGCTCGTGATGAACGAAATTTATTAAACTCGGTCTTTTTTTTTCATATGTCACACATTTTATCGTATATGCAATGCACGAGGAACTTCGAATAGTCGAGCGAGGATCTGGAGAAAGTACAGCGCATACGCGTGATGACTCGGATACGTGGCGAGTCGATTTTCCATTAATGCAGTTTCCTTTTTTAATTGTTTTTTTTTTATTTTTATTAAATCACTCGAGACATGTGAATATCTATTTTCAGCACGGTGTATGAACGAGAGGACGATGTACTTGAGTGGCGAGCGAGTCGATTACTCTCGCAGCGTTTCCTCCTCGATCTTTGGTCCCCACCGTGGCTTGTAATCGCTCTGATATCGTCTCTGTAGTCGATCCTTTGCTACTATAAAGATTTAGCTATATATATATAGCTAAATCTTTATAGTATATATATATATACATATATGTTGCATCTAGTAATAAATGTACATTGGGTGACAAGCAGCTATATGTGTATAGGCATCTACCACTCAAACGCGCCTTGGGCTTTCGGATAAATTAGATAAGCAGCGCGAAAGTGTCACGTTCCCACGACCGACGCACACACGGATAAAATTTACGATACACGGTGTCACCTAATAGCCAGGCTAGCGAGTCCCGTGTGCGTTCACCTTCGTTTTTGCATTCGATCGCTTCAACATATAGTAGAGCTCGCCGCCGTTTATGGTCCCCTTACGTATCACATGTATTGGCCATTCCATGAAAATTCGAACAACGTCTGATCCTTAATTTTTTTTTTTAAATTCTTTCATCTTTAAAACGAACTCTGATATTTTTACAATTTTCCATGCGCCAACAATAAAAAAAGATACTTTTTTTTCAACCAAAAATATTGTTTTTATTGTCACAAAAAGATTTCAACATTTATTTACGATGAGGATTATTTTAAACTGCGTATCACTCAATATGATTTTAAAAAAATCGTCTCGTCAAATTCTCTACAGGATTTTCTTCATTTCTCTCCGTCAATTCCTTTTGTAAAATAAAGTTTTTTTTTTTAAATTATCAATGACGCAACTGCAGTCTGCTGTTTCTCGAACGTGATCTCACGTTCGATACTTTATGCAGGATCGATCGAATAATATATAAAAAGGTAAAATATAGATGCCTCTCTCGTTCAAGCTGAATCAAAGACACTGGCCAGGAGTGGTTTGATCCGTGCCGAAAGGATAAACTTTCTCTATTCCTGCCGATCGTTCTCATCGTCATCATCATCATCATCATCATCATCGTCGTTGTCGTCGTCGTCGTCGTCGTCGTCGTCATCGTTGTCGCAGTTCAACAATGATGGTGGGCCTCTCTTTCTCTCACTTTCTTTCATATTTTCTCGCGATGAACGCGACCGCGGGTCATCCCCGCGGATCTTTGCTCGTTTTGTTCGACTCTCGATTGCGGTTTCGATCGTGACGCTCTACAAGCCCTTCTCTGGGTTAACTCTCTTATGCCGGTTACGCTATGGTCGATAAATACTTTTGTCCCGGGTTATAGACAAGGAATTGGAGTGCGAGATCTTGTTTCTCAAGAATAAACCGAGACTATTACATCGGGATCCGGAGTAAAAAGTTTAGGCTATAGAGGAAGAGAATGATTTCTAAATGTCAGATCGTAGATTAAATCTGTCGTGTCGACCAACTATGTATATGTGTATATTAAAATGTAAGACGTCATCAATAGACTCGTTGTCTCAATTCTCGACGATTTAACTTTCAATACGAAACTCATTGAAGTAAAAATAGAACCAAACCAGCTAGCTTGCCTCGAGTCAAGAGAGGAGTTACATTGCTCCGGCAGAATTGTGCTGACTGGACAAAACCCTAGAGGCACGAGAGTGTCATCTGGTTATATGTTTGCATGACCGTAAGCGTTATAACCCAGGCGAATAGATCGAGCGAGCAGCCACTTGCTCCTTCGCAATCACGAGGGCATGCAAGGTCACGTGACCTCCGCTCAAAGAGAGCCAGGACCAGAGGAGACTATAGCGGGCCTTTTTACGTTTCTCGTCATGTGATGACGAGAGAAGAGCCTCTTGGCTAACTCACTCTCGCGTTTCGCTACAGTTAACTTTCTAAGTTCTGCACCAAAGCCGCGCGCGCGGTTACCTCAGCAAGATGTGCGCTCTTGACCAGAGGGGTCACCGTGTCTCATGGTGACACGACAATCGTTACCAGTCATCGCACGAGAGAATCACGGAGACTTCGTACTCGGAAAAGGCTTAAACCTTCCCCCGGTAACCATTGTCTCCGTAATGGAGTTTGTAAATATATATATATATATATATATAGATGTGTATACGGTATATTAACCAGGAAGTGCGCTGAAGGAACTTGAACGTGCATACTAACCAACTCCGTGACGTATTTTAATCACGTATAGCGATTCGTTTCACCGGTATATATAAGTTCTATACATAGTTCACGTTTCAGAAAGGCCCTGGTGACCTCCCCCAGTCTCGTTATCAACGCTTGCCAACTTTTTAAGAAATGAAACAACGTCTCTGTTCATTGTTCATAACAAATTGAATAGAGTTCTCTGTACATTGTTTTCACATTAGATGGAATATCATTTGGTAAATGCTGATATCCCTGTAAAGACTTGATGAAATGATGCTGGGCCAGAAGAATTGAGATCACGACTGGAAGACTCGAAGGAGTTGGCGCTAAAGTGACTCTCACGCCACCGCGGGGAGAGCCTACACCTCGTTTCCTGATCTCACCGTGGCCTGAGAAATTTGTTACACCGAGAGAGAGAGAGAGAGAGAGAGAGCTGGAATTCCATGCGATCTAACTCTCCTCGGGACACCCGCGGAATCCCGGGATGTTCTGTTCCATACGCAGATACACAACCAGCCACACACAAACATAGTTAGTTTGGGCCTATCGTTGAGACTTGCGGAGATGTAAGAGGCACATATAAGCAAGTTACTATACGATTTCACGGTGAGGTCTGCACTCCTCCTACAACGAGTTAAGGTAAGACTGAACGTAACAAACTGTTGGTTTATAGTAATGGTTGGATCTACATGTGTGTATGTGTATGTATGTATGTACAGTGAGAAGGGCCTGGCGCGTCGTATATACCACAGAACCAACTTGACAGCTGTCACCTTCCAAGCGGGCGACAAGACTCGGGGGACATGGTGATTCATGCGCAACGCTGAGGCGGGGTGGACCAGGTGGAGAACGAGAGAGAATATGTATAGGAAGAAGTTGAAGAAGATGGGAAAAAGAGAGAGAGAAAGAAGTAGATGAAGAAGAAGAAGGCGAGAAGAGCCCTGCGTCAACCACCCCGGGGGGGCTCGCGGGGGCGTGGACGCACAGGATCCAGCGACCTCCTGTCAAGACTTCTCCGCGAGGTACGCATACCGCGAGGTGACATCCGACCGTGGAGATTTAATCGCTCGCGCACTCGACGCCGGTCCAAGCCAGACCAAGAAGATCGGACTGAGACTCAACCAGCCGCATGGCAAAACACACCGGTAATCCTTCTGTCTCTGACACGCAAGGATCCTGGACGTATGAACAGTTTGGATGGTTTGGCTCGGTTAAAAAATAACCATAAATTGCTTCCTTTTTTACCGAATGACCGCAACGAACAAGTACAATTATTGACACTTTGCAGTAAAATTATTATTTATTATTGCCAATTGTTTTGTGAACACAAGTATACGATTGGTATTCGTTACATGTTTTTCCATGTAAAAATTTCGTTCCATTTGTAATAGGCAAGAAATTTGCTATTGACTGGGGTATGTTACAAAGGCAACAATAAAGATGGTGAAAACGATTTTTTTTTTGACCACCTCATGAGAATTCATTTTCCCCACCAATCCACGAAAAAACTAGAGACTACTCGGAAATCAAACATATTCATGGAAAACCATTAAAAAAGTGGGAATTGTTTGTTATATCAAAAAAATTCTAAATATTTCTATATCTTTGGATAAATCAATAATGTTTCTGCATCTGTCACATATATTAGGATTATTGACGTCGACGAGAAGAAGGAAAAATGAATCTCTGTTATTCGGTCATTCTCTCCGCGTATTCTGTAGGATCGCTAATGGAATTACTTTGGGCGCAATGACACAGCGATTACGAAATTGCGCGAGGTTCATTCGGGCAGTGCCGTTTGTGACTGCTGCTCGTCGATTATTCTCCACCCTCGTCTCTTTCTCTATCTCTCTCTCTCTCTCTTCTATATATATGTATGTATGTGTGTTTTTGGATGAATTGCGCCCGAGACTCTTCCCGAGCTCTTCGTTCATTCTGGTATAACCAGAGCCCAAAACAGAGACAAATGACGAGACTGCCAAAGATTAACGAGCCAACACGAAATTGGAAATTGCGCGGAGAAATATTTCTAGCAGTATAACGAGTAATAAAGAAACGAGTAAATAATAAAATAATAATAATTAGAATAATTCCTTATACTCTTATATATATATACTATATATATATATATATATATATATATATATATATAAATGGTTTTTTTTTTCATCTGTATTTTACATCTAAAACAAAAAGAAGTTTGCGTTCATGAACCTTTGAATGTTCCATTAAACCGCCTCGATCAGATTGACGTACGAGATAATCGATCATTCTTTTTTTTTACATATCCGCTGTCACCTTCAACGGGGTCACGGCTGAGGGCAATAAAGATATAAAATGAAAAAAATAATAATGTAAAAAAATTGATGGCTTGAGGCAAAGGCGAGAGAGGCAAAGGAGATGCCAGCAGAGAGGACAAGAGTCCCTGGTCCCCTATCGAGGACGACGAAGCACGACGACAACGACGACCACGACAGGTCTCTCGTACATTCTTTCGTATTACGTACTGCTCTCGGTCGCGAGAGACACGACATTGTCGCCTTGTCGTTAGACTTATATGTATATATATATATACATATATATATATGCATATACATGTACACTTTTCGCTGGGTAATACGTTGTCTCGCGGATCGTTCGCCCCGTGTACACGCATGTCCCCTTCTCGTATGTTCTTCAAGTTTTATTCTGGTCTCTTAGTGCTGTGAATTTCTTCGCCTCTCTTCCCGCAACGACCCCATACAGCACAAGATATGTACGAAGTATTCCACGCCAAACTGACCCATTTATGACCCTCAATATAGATGCATATATATTTTTAACACTATGTGGGCGTCACAAAAGTACATAGAATTTTTTTTCTTTTTTTTTTTTAACGAATCAATTTGTCAGGCGTCCTCAAAAATTTTAAATTGCTCATAATTTTACTTTATAACGTTATATTCTGTTTTTTTATAAAACACATATATATATATTTATATCTAACTTATGGTTCCATTATCAAGGAACAAGAACATGTACATGTAACATATGTACATGTAATTTTACTTTATAACGTTATGTTCTGTTTTTTTATAAAACACATATATATATATATGTGTGTAACTTATGGTTCCATTATCAAGGAACAAGAACATGTAAATCGTTATTTCTCAACAAGTAATTTTTTATACAATTTAAAAAAAATTAGTGTAACGTCCAACACACTTAACTCAATATTTTTGTTGATCAGGGTTAAATTGATACGTCCGAAAAAAATGTTGAAATTGAATTAAAATATATGTTTTATGATACAATATATACTAATGGGCGAAAAATTGTGAGGGTTACATACAGGTAGATTTGGCAAGAAATACCCCATATAGATGTTTTTTTTTTTCATACGCGATACATCGCTGCTAGCACGGTGTACACGCGATGGACGAGGAATCACCGTTGCATAGGACATTTCTGTGTGACATTTTGTGCTGTTTGCAGCGCGACGACGAGAGACGCGAACGAGACGTTTATCACGCGAGAGCTAGCGAGCTTTGAGACACACGACGAGAGCCTGACGTCGATGTATCAACGTCCATTAAATCCCTCGGTTGAGGGAAAAGAGCACACACGAGACAACGCCGAGACAGAGAGATATTCTCTCATGAGAGGAGTGAAGAGTGAGGAAAATTCTCTCGCAATTTATACGGGTCGGGTGACACAACCTGTGACGCGAGCGCTCGTATGTGGCCGATCACCAGCATCAACCCTACTGCATGGGACAAGCTTTCGAGCTCTCTTCGATTCGAAGGTTTTACTGGGATTCGCTGGGAATCCGATCACACGCGACAGTTCTGTCCAGAATATATACGGGTCTCTCTTGGATATATACGCAAGGTTTTAGTTATCGCACCATATAGTTTGTACCGATTTATCGTAAGACCGTGAGTTCTCTTTGACGTTGACAGTCCATTAGGAATTATCTAGGAATTTGATAATGTAGAAAAAACGAGGTCGGTTTGATTGATTATAATTACAGTAACGTGATAAAATGGATCCTATTAAAAGAGAAAAAAAATACTCAAGCAAATGAAAATTAAGCATTTGTTTAATTGTGGAATTCTAGTTCTGCAGTGACTAAATTTATTGGCCATAATTGTTAGCATATCAGCTTTGATTTTATCCCTATTTTAAATGGTGGTATTTTCCATGAACGAAAATTACTTATTTTCGTGCATTACAGGCGTGATTATTTTTTCCCCACGAAGATCTTCACTGGGGTATGAGTGAAAAAAATTAGACTATTCGACTGATTAATTTATTGTGCGCAAACTGCTGCGTTGTGGCAAAAAGAGGCATAATTAAAGGGAGCGTTGACATAATTTGAAATAAGCTCACCCTCGTTCCCTGAACACCTTCTGACAACCCTTTATGACATTATTGTTATTATATATATATATTCAAGAATATTTTTTATCTCCTTGAGCCTCGTAATAATAATTAATAAGACAGAGCCCTCATTTTCTTATAAATGTTTGGTCTCTCTTTATTTCACTTTTTCTTGCACGAGGAAGATGCCTCATCGCAAAGTACCTACCCCTACAAGTCAGGGCAGGGTGTAGTCTCGCTCGGCAGTTTTCCATCATCGGGCTCTTGCCGATTAAGACGTCCCGACGTTAAAAATGCATGCAATTAACTCGCTCGAAGCTGGCGCGCGTCTTGGCGAGAGAGCGAACCGTTAACCTTTTTTTTTCGTTCTTTCACCGTTATTATGGTATACGAGGGTTGTTTCGCGGGACAGGAGAGCGCTCTGGATAGTCTCCGGCGCCTGTACATGTAGCAGTAACCCCTTTTCCCACCGGTTGACAAACTTACGATCTACCGGGTGTCGTTAATACCGAAGCTATGAAGAAAGTTGGGGCAATGCCGTGCGGGAGATGATGTGCGACTCGGGGATGCCGTTAACATGATTTTGCGGGAGTTCCTAGGGTAATATACAGGGGTAACATAAGGGTGAAATAGTGCGCGCTGGTATATATTACGAGAGAGCCCACATTCCCACAGAGATCGATACTGCACATTATAGAATATTTTTATCATCAAATATCCAATAGTATTGGCTATAATAACTATTTTTAGTACGCAAAATGGTAGGGTTTTTTAAATTTAATTTCGAATTCTTGCACAAATTCGTAGTATTCGCTCGTTGAATGACCTTCCTAGGGTAATATACAGGGGTAATATAAGGGTGAAATAGTGCGCAGGTATAAATTACGAGAGAGCCCACATTCCCACAGAGATCGATACTGCACATTATAGAATATTTTTATCATCAAATATCCAATAGTATTGGCTATAATAACTATTTTTAGTAAGCAAAATGGTAGGGTTTTTTAATTTAATTTCGCATTCTTGCACAAATTCGTAATATTCGCTCGTTGAATGACCTTCCTAGGGTAATACCCAGGGGTAACATAAGGGTGAAATAGTGCGCTGGTATATATTACGAGAGAGCCCACATTCCCACAGAGATCGATACTCCACATTATAGAATATTTTTATCATCAAATATCCAATAGTATTGGCTATAATAACTATTTTTAGTAAGCAAAACGAGAGGGTTTTTTAAATTTAATTTCGCATTCTTGCACAAATTCGTAATATTCGCTCGTTGAATGACCTTCCTAGGGTAATATACAGGGGTAATATAAGGGTGAAATAGTGCGCAGGTATATATTACGAGAGAGCCCACATTCCCACAGAGATCGATACTCCACATTATAGAATATTTTTATCATCAAATATCCAATAGTATTGGCTATAATAACTATTTTTAGTAAGCAAAACGGTAGGGTTTTTTAAATTTAATTTCGCATTCTTGCACAAATTCGTAATATTCGCTCGTTGAATGACTCCAATTCCACCGAATCTCCTACTAATAAAATATAAGTAAGAAAACTCTTCGATGCTGAATGCTCGTATATTGTTGCAAATTTATTTTCGCCATTGCGCAATATTAAATACAAAGCCCTTCACTATTTCCTATTTCCCTGCAATTATACCTGATGACATGCCAAATGCTACTATATTTGAAAACGATCTCTTATCATTGGTGAGTTCGCGCAAAACTCTATGGGTAAGCTTGAAGCAGCGAGTTAGTTGCCCATTTGATCGCATAAAATGTCCGGAGAGAGAGAGAAAAGTCTCGATTCTCACGAAGATAATGATCTGACCTCACTTCTCTCGTTGCCTGGTTATAACGAAACACGTGCCCTGGTGTCTTTTTTTTCTCGCTTTTGCCGGTTGTTGCCGAGCTATACAAGAGATCGACTCTGCTCGGCGACACACGATATGGCATCGCTATAAGAAATGGAGAATGTTGGGGCAACGACAACGACGACTTTGTGTCCTACACAATGGCAAACCGGTGCCCGAAGGACTCAAACACGATAACGTCAATTACTTTCGACTTTCGACCGATATATATACTTCGTTTGTCACCCACAAGAACGAGAAATCTGTGAGGAAAGATCGAGAGACCAGCATATAGTAATAAAACAGCAAAGGTGAGTGCATATCTTGTATGCTGTTTTACGAGGTTCGGTCGATGACGTAGTCGAACAGGACGAAGTCTTAAATAAGCATCAAAGAATCGCCTACGGGCATTAAAAAATGAACGGGAAAGCCCGCTCGTGCACTTGTCTCGATCGGTACTCGCAGCTAATAAACTCTGCTCTATATTATTTTTATATATACTGCTTGAACGTGACCAATTACGTAGCAAGGTGCCTTTTATCGACCTCTTGAATTTTATCCTTAATACGCGATACCAGGTGTGTATTTATAATGTCGAACAATTCAGAGCGATCAATTCTACATTACATTTAAATGTAATTTTACCTATTAAGTGAACAAATTTTGTATATACATATATATTAATTTTTTTTCATGAGGAAATAAAATTTCAACTTTTTGATCCCATCAGGGCATCGAAATCCCATACAGTACGATTTCTCCTTTTCAGTACGATCTAAATCCATATTTCCATCTCGACAGTTCTATTCAATTCCTTTCATTCGCCAGTACTTTCATTGCACTTGAAAAATTTTAATTCCAACAGTCTTTCATAAAAATGAAAATAAAAACCTTTTTTTGAGATTCTCACAAGCCTTGCCAATCACCTGTTTAATTCAAGAAAAGTGGATATAAATAATTGGTATTTTACGGGAAATTCTTCATATAATATATATCGTTAAATACGACATGATGATCGTTGGCCAGTGGACAGACGATAAGATCGATTATACTTTCAACGACATGCTACGCGTTCCTCAATTGCGATCTGATACGCCTGACAAACACATTGATATACCCTTCTGAAAGCACATGCAATTTCAATGCCAGGACATTAAAATAATTTTCGTATTTTATACTTGATTCGATCAGGATAATGAAAATGCTTGAATACATTCATAGAACACACGTGTGACTTTGCATAGACGTAAGAAAATATATATGTGCCAGCTTGATTGATCGATCAATCTCGGAATAAATAATATTTTCTGTCGTAATATGGAAAAGGGCCAAAGAACATAATATATTAAAACACGACACCAGAGAGGAAGTTTACGCAGATATTTATTCCGAATGTAGAGTGTGTTTGATAAAAAAACAAGGACTGAGACAGGAAAATTGTTTCTGAAGCGGTATATCCACGTGGGTCCCGTTATATTTGCGTGGTCATTAGGCTTCCTCCTCTCGCGGCGCATTGACTCTGATGCCCCTTTTGCAATTCGCGCTCGCGCGCAAGGAGGCCCCTCTTCGTAAAGACTCCCGACTAATATTTCCTATCTCGTATATATAATTTTCTCTAGTCGATGCTCGCTTCTATTTTCTTCTTTGAACATTATTATTCTTCTCGGTCGTCATTTCTGCTTCGTCGTGGCATCCCAGACCCAGAGAGAGAGAGAGAGAGAGAGAGAGAGACATACAGACGGAATAGTTAAGCTGGCGCTGGCCTGGGTTTAACTTTTGTAAGCAAGAGAGTACTCGCGCCTGGTGTGGTCGCAATCTTTTTCTTATCTCTTGATGATGGCTCGCGCTCAACAACCACAGTGAGAGAGAGAGAGAGAGAGAGAGAGAGAGAGAGAGAGAGAGAGAGAGAGAAGCGAAAAGACTCCTCGGAGACACTCTATGAAAAAGCTTTAGTAACACGACAGTAATCGCCGCTGATCATCCCGAGCCACCGGCATTCCGTGACGGCGCAACGTCGTCCAGCAAAAGACAAGTGCACAGAGAGTCAGAATAAAAAGTTGAGTATATATAGGGGGGATGGATATATGCAGGAAGACAGGCGGAGACGCAAAGAGGACACGATGAAGATAAGAAGAAGAAGAAGAGTTGAAGAGGAGACGCCAACGACTCTTTTTACGCCTCCTTACACGGAAGGACTTTGCACTATCGTATCCTCATCATTCCTTGTACAGCGTATATACGCAGAAAGTGCTGTTTCTACGATGCGACAACCCCGGGGCACGCATCAACGATCGGAATCAAAGGAACAAACAAAGACGCAGCAATATGCCAGAGGAGAGAAAATTATATCGGTCTCTGAGGGCAAATTATTCTACTCAGGTATTTGCACAAAAACGCGAATAATTTTGTTCAACGTGTGCAAGTAATTTTGTTCTTATTAGCAAGAGTAATGCTGGTAAGAAAAGGAAAAAAAAACTGGTGACTTCAAAACGGCGTTTGGGTACATTTTAATGTGGAATTAAAAAATTAAGTAAGTTTATGCTTTGGATAATTTGTGATTTTTTTATCAATCAGTATGTTTACTCGTTAAAAAGCTTAAATTATTGGGAATTGTTTAATTTGCTAATGAGTTAAAAAAAAAATGGAAAATTAACTTTGATTCACGATTTTAGCATTTAAGTAAATTAGAATATGATTGAGAGTCTTCTCTTTTTGTTTTTCAAAATGTCATTGGGACCAGGTATGAGAAAATGAAAGGGCGGGAACGATAAATGAGTTTATATATACATTCAAGAGGATGGCCCGCAGCGGGAATTCAATCATCCGTAAAGTCGTTTTTGGGCCTTATTGAGGCAAGAGGAACTTTCAAAGGATATGACACGCGACGGACCAGGTGATCCACAATGGGCGCTCCAACCTTTCTTTTTCCTCGTCTCTGCAATAAAACGACGCCATATGCAATAATTTTACATTATTATAACATAATATTATCAAGATAATATTACAAATATTATCAAGATAATATTACAAAGACCAAAAAGGGGATTTCTGGGTCGACTCTGTTGCTACTTTATTATAAGCGTGTGTGTAATTGAATAAAACTTCATGGGGAGAATTAGTCCCGAGAGTGATGCGAGCAGTTGGGAGAAAAATTAGGGAGACGTAATAAATATGGGCATTTTTTTATTGCAGAGTAAATATATCGGTTTGTCCCACCTTTCGTAGATCTTTGGCCAGCGACTATTCCACAACATAAATTTAAATCGAATCGAATCCCGAAAATATTGGATGAATGTATTTAATAGATTCGGCCTATTAAAGTGTACGATTGTTACGGTATAAAAAGGACTATTGATATGGCACAAAATAGGGAAAATTACGACAATCATTTGAATTAACTTACCTCTGTAACTGCCTTCAGCTATCTTATCGCTACAAAGTACATTATTCCATATTCACATGCTAATAATTCTTATCGATATATCGTTATAAAATCGAAGAGATGAAGTAATTTCTTCTCCTTATTATTATTATAGGAACGATTACTGATTATTAATAACTCAATGCGACATAGAGGTAATTATTGCTACATTTGATTTATGCCTACAAGATGGTATATACGAGCATTGAAAGGAAAAACGGAATTATTCATAGCTATTTGCCGATTCTTTTCGCTGTTGATTTTAACAGCCTTATGCAAGGCTTCATTCTCCTCCGTACAAGTTAAAATTTAATACCTGGACTATATCGAAGCGATCGAGAACTAAAAGTCTTTTGATCGAATGCACATTCATCCCATTTTTGTCTTTCTTTGCTCCTCGAGCTCGCGCGATGATTTCCCTTTCTTTTCGTACCTCTCTCGATTGCTGCATGTGCTCTCTGGCTATGCCGTGCGCGGATCTCTCTTCGCTGTCGAGCAAATTAATACGAACGAGCGGTCACGGATCGGGAGCGACCGAGCGTGTCCACTCATAAATACATCCAACGAGATTCCCCCGCTCTATCTCGAACCGGGAGTCACATAAATATATACTATATATGTATATATTCATGTGACTCCCGGGATATATATATGTATACGGAATAAAACCATCGAGGTGAAGCAAAAGTTGTGAGAACGAGGAAGAAGAAAGATATCTCGACGAAGTGCATTTGGTATCGTTGTTAGCTCCTGCTACAGAGATTTATATATCGAGGATACTCGAGGTCTCGAGGTGAACTCTTAACGCTCGTCAATTGGGGTCGACTTACGAGTTAAAATATGAGCCTTGCGTCACATCTTTTACACGCCGATTTTCAATTATATATATTCAGTCAAAACGAGCCATTCTTAAAATGTAATGAAATTTTTTAAAATCATATTTACAATTAGATCTTCATTCAATTTGATGTAATCATTTATAATTGGATTGAATTAGAACTGAAACGATACATCGAGATCTGTCCCTTTGATTGGGACGACAGAAGATAATATTTGTATCAATGTCATGTTGTCGAGTCTCCTGGATATTCATAAGGACACCCCTAAAAAATGTCGATAAGATATTTTTATCGATAATTTATATTTTTTTCCCATTCTTGAGGGTTTTCTATTATTTTTACTTTCATTCAACGATCGAATTCTTGAATAAAAATATACAGAAATAAGCAATTTAAAATCATGTATTTTGGGGGTGTTTCCTATTTTTATTTGCCTCTTTTCTCGAGAATAGAAATATGAAAGGAGAAATTTTTTTTGAGGCAAATGATGAGTGATCCATGAACAGCTGTGCTAAATTCGGTGTCTTCGTTTTGATTCAGAAGAGCTTTTTGCCAGTGCGCAGGCACACAAATTTCGTTTCTGCGATCGATTTGCCTTCAGACTACTCAGGCACACAAAACTCTCGTATATGGATGAAAATGTGAATTCATTGTGTGTCGTGTGTAACAAAGTTGAAAAATAATCCGAGATCCTTTCGCACCGTGTCGGCGCACAAAAGAAATATCACCACCGCTCAGTCTCGTTCATTCGGCGAGTGTGCGTGTGTGGTAAGACGATGGTGTGTGACGTTCACGAATCGACCACAACACAGACCGCCGACTGCCGATTGCCGACGCTCCACTTTGCCGATCATTCTCGCGGCGCGTGAATCTTCAACGAGATGAAATATAGATTTATATTCGAAACTCTCTCGGCCCCACTGAGCATCAAGAAAGCGATCGGTAATGAGGCAAAAAAATTGTTATAGGGCGGTCTAGATTGTGCTACAAACGGCATGAACGTTTTTCGAACTAAATAACGTTCGACGTCATTATTGGAAAGATTAAATTTTGTTTTGATGTTACTATAATGTTTAACGGCATGATTATCAACCAGATATTTTTTTTGTCCAATCGCTAATTTTGGCTAATCATGCTTATCAACTTAACATTAAGGAGTTTCACAGCTGAGTTCTTGATGTTCTTCATAGTTAAAAAAAAATCCTGAATTTGTAGTTAAAATAATCTACTAGTTATTTTTCGTGCAATGTCATAGGTACGAGGAAATAATTTAAGGACGTAACATAAGGACTAAACTGGAGAATAAGATTTGTGAGTGGGGGTTTCATCCAAGTCCTCGATCAGTCCTGACTCGACTGCTCAAGATGAGGCAACTTCACTATAGAGTTACTTAAGAATCCATTGTGGGTTAAAGGGAAAATTATGACGTAAGAAATAAAAATAGAATAAAATGCTTAAGTGTTACAATTCATGTTCAATCATTGTTCTTTAGCTGTTGCTCTCACTTGTAAGTATACACAAACTTTACTTATCGGTCCAGTCATCGTGCATCTCTGACTGCGTCTTTCTCTATCTGTCTTTCTCTATCTCGATTAATTTACCATCAATTTTTAACTAACGAGACACCGAAGCTGATCACGAGGAATGAAACCGATATCACACCGGATGAGTTGGCTCGCATATATACATATATATATATATGCGCAAATGTTTAGATAAACCTACGTCTTCCTGTCGATAGTATGAAGAATCCACGATACAGTCGACATATGAAAGTAAAATAAAAGATAAAAAAAGAAATTACATAAATTAATGTGATCTTGCCGGATGGAGTGCGCGCAGTCTGCAAGTGAGAGAGTTGTGCTCTCTCTCACTCTCTCTCTCTCTCTCTCACTCGCTGTAGCTCATACTCGGCGTATCAGCGAATCCCCAGGTGCACATCCGTGTATCTCTTTTTCGTTTCTCTGCCACTCTGAATATACACATTATATCGCTTGCTTAAAACTATAAGGGCGTATATTATTTTCTTATGCGCGACATGTACGCCCTTATATACATGACGATTAAAAAATTATAAAGCCGTATGCGCTATGCGCAAGTTAAAAATATACGCCCTTATGATTTTAGATTAATAATATATTTCTGGCCTTTCCCGTTTTAGAAATTGCGCGCTTGGTAGATGAACCAAGAGAGAGCATGCAAGGATGACGGAAATAAACGAAGGAGAATTAAAGAAAAAAAAGTTTGAATATATAAATCGTAAAGACGGAAGAGGAAGAATGAGCTTAGGCGAAAGATGTCGTGAGAAAAGTCAATGAGCATGAGCAACCGGTCGTTAAGGTGCAGGAACCTCCGAGAGGCTGCAAAATATACTTCGCTATAGTCCGAGTTACGGGGCCACGAGAGACTCTCGATTCGTACATAACAGACATACGCGGGTTTATCAGTTGTACATGCGACCATCTGCGCTCCAATCTATTGCTGTCTCTCTCTCTCTCTCTCTCGCCCTTGACATACCCAATTAATTTCATTTTTTTTTCGCTTAGCGAATCAATACAGATAAGATAAAAAAAAAGGTATATAATAATTCATTGTGCTCTCCAGTCATTGAAAAAAATTATCTCAGTTCCGTCATCGTCGTTTTGAGGTGTTAAGCGCGTCTATAATAATACGAAGATTTTTCGCTAAAATTATATTTAGATGTGTGTATTATATATTTGATTTATTGAAGTTTGTATTAACATGTAAAGATTCTACGTAAATTGGGCCAAGTTTGAAAATCGTTTGAAAGTCCATCGAGTGCAATCATGTCGATCGAAGTTTGGAGGTCGTGCAACAGCCTCTGCTATAGATATATACATAGAGCAGCTTTTATATGATCGGACTTTGTACCGTTCTCAATAAAAGCTGCCCTTTAGTTCTGGGGGAACGTCGGATAACACCTTATATCAGCTATGGTTGGTCTTATAGCCCGAGAGTATATATAACCGTCGCGTGTTAACGGTAATTACTCAAAACTACATCACACGTTGAGTCGGCCCTGTTCTCGCTTTAGTTCGGCCAACAAAGCGCACCGAGGTCCTTATATATGTATTCGAAAACAGAACACCCCTTTTTCGCTCCCTGTGATATCCTCCACCTTGATACCCTACCAACGTGAGAGTTGAGAGAACCCTGAAAGTCGATCGCTCGCGCTCGCGCGTGGTCGTTAGTAAGCTCTACCATATATCGTGCGAGTAAACGCTTTACCCGGTTTTCACCCACTTACGCGCTAAACAAGCCACGATTTATCGCCCTTTTGTACGCTCGTATTATTGACGTAAACTACCGCATGTTACATATAGATATATTCTTCATTTACTTTCGCATCGTTGCAACGATTATTTTCGGCCCTTCTGTAAATTAAAAAAAAAAAACAATAATTCTTCTCGCAAAATAATTATTTTTTTTCGCAAAACAAAAAAGACAAAATGAGTGTCTCATTCGTGCTTGGAGAGAATTTAATTATAAATGAAATTATATTTCTCAATGAGCTCCTGATTGAAAAATATTTGCGAAATGTAGAAATTGTAGAGCTCTGGACATTGACAAGTGATTAATTTTTCTTAACACGTTTATGCGTTAAAATGAAGCCCTCGGCGATTCAAAGTTATTTCAAAGGGAAAGGTAAAGGTTACTTTTATAGGTAATATCAAAATTGACACATGATTAAAAATTGACACAGAATACCCCATACATATCGTTGCGTAGCATTTGACCGGTTATGATTTACTTGAGATGCACTGAAAATAATGGGGGATCGATTGCTTCTCGTGGAACGTAATATTGTACATGGACTCCCTTATTTCTCGATCGGACGACAAATAATATAATTCAATCTTCTCGACGGAACGATGGTGGCTTATCGAAAATCGTAACTACTCGGTCTCTCTCCCGAGGTCCATTATAAAGTCGTTATACCAGAGAGCCGGCAGCCACGGCAGGAGGTTTTGATATTGTGTATTAAAATGTTATATAGTACATGCGTAGTTCTATATGTATATACATATACATATACATACATATATATATATATATATATATATATATATATATATATACATATATAAGTAAATAGACTGCTTATATCGTATCGGTACAGATATCGATCTATAGCGGGACGAAATGCGCGAGCCATCGACCACACTCTCTTTCTCTCTCTCTCTCTCTCTCTCTCTCTCATACTTAAGAGCACGAGATAGTATGAACGTTCGTGTAATACGTCTCATACACTTGTACCTCGCAGGCATGCATCGAGCATCGAGTACTGATGTACAGCCTTAGATATATATATATATATATATACTGTGGCTGTCCATACGATGAAATTGACCAACTCATTACTTTTAGTGTGACTGAAATTCCATAAAGGAAATTGTATCAATCGTGTCAGCTTCATCGTGCGGGCTTTGTAGAAAATACATAATACTATAGAGTACTGCAGACATGCACATACAAACGTAATGGCGAATCCAACTGTAGTGCAGGGACGATGCAAATTAATCGTCGAGCCCCTATTATCGAGGAACGATCGACGATCGTTGCTGCATACACGATCGTGTGTGCTCCTCTCGTAGCTGGATCGCTCAATACCCCACAAGTACCTATATGTGCATATAATATATATATATATATATATATATATATATTGCAACGAACCTATATGTGCATATATATATATATATATATATTGCAACGAACCATAAAACACACTGCCCGTATAGAGAATTCGCGTGTGTCCTCTCGCGAGCTATCCCCAGCAGAGAGTTCCGATCCTGATCATATACACTCTCGAGCTGATCGCTCTCTTGCTATGCCCTCATCGCATCTCCGAGAAATCGGCACGAGATGCTTCGTACGTGCCCATGGAAAATCGCAAAACTCTGATTCTGCATATTTAAACGATCTTTTCGCTTGATCATAGAGCAGAGAACTGACAAAAGTTTCGGAAATTAACGTACGATTCGTAATCGAAGATTTTAAGCAATTAGGGGTCAAGGATTCTTGCACTTTAGCTTGACTTATTGACGGTCCACGTCCGAGTGATTGGCAGCCAAATGGCAACTAATCATAGGTTTGTAAAATGAGTATGTCGATCTTTTGATGAGATAAAAAAAAAATTGCAGCGACAAAAAACATCAATTTAAGGGCTAAAGGAATTTAAAAAAAATGTTGAATTTTAGTAAACCATCAATTGGTTTATTAAATTGGCTGTTTCTGAATCGTATCTGATTTGAAAATAGCCTCGAACGTGTGGCACGAAGTACACCTGAGAAAAATGGTTGAGATGAAATCGCAAAAAGTCAAAATGCATGACAAATAACGGGGATGTCGTCCCGTCTGAATGAAACAAAAAACTGGAGGACAAGCTATTAGTTATATATATATATATATATATATATATATATATATATATACATGGAAGAAAAGGTTTAGTATATGTACATGCGAGAATACGAGAAGAACGTGTCTCGCGAAACACTTTGTTCGGCCATTGTGCTTGGTGTCACTTCGTGGTAACGCGCACGGTCCCTCGTATATATTTCACTGCTTATGCGCTGTGGATGGAAGAGTTTTTTTTTTTGCAGGAGTGCGCATAGGATAAGAACCAGAAGCAGCAACGAGGCAGAAAGAGCTCTCAAAGTGCAAAACCGAGGCAAGATACTGTATGCAATGTGTGTGTGTGTGTGTGTGTGTGTGTGTGTGTGGTGTCGGGTCGCCATCAGATGACGCTCGATAAAACGTACAACAAATTGGTACCACCCGAACGGCGCGACTGCCGTTTCTTCGCGGAAGATCATAGCGCGATAAAAGACATGGCGCATTGCCCGCATCTTGTCGATAAATACGATACGCGGTAGAGAGAAAAGAGGTGAACACTTTTTTTTTCTTTGTTTGTTATATTTCGTCTCGTATCTTTTATAAGTCATGCATGTTTTTCGTTGTTCTTTAGATGCCGAGAGTGATGAAGTAGAAAGAGCGAGAGAAGCGAAGAGAGATGAGAGAATGAGAAAGAAAAAAAAAAGGGACGAGGAACAAAAAGAAAATAAGAATGATCGAAGTCCTACGAATGTCACGATCTTTATCGCCGAGCCGACAGAACTCAAATGACACTTTTTCCATGCTCGTGTTAGCTGTTTTTACGGTTGGTATTCGAAATGATCGATTAGAAAGGATTCCAGTGACAGGGGACGTAATGCTTAAAAAGTAATATCTGATATGCTTGAAGGCGTACAAGATTTCTCTCACAAAGCTGTTCACAAAGGTGAATTTTTAAATCGAACGTCGATTTTGGAAATTTCAATTTTGGACACTTCGATCTTGGCAGTTTTCGAAAATAAATTATTAATCGAGATTCTAATTATATTTTTGCATAGCTCTCGCCATACAATCAGTACGAGATTAATACTTTGCATTGAGACATTATGTAAAACCTGCCGGGTCTCGATAACAGAGTTTGGCAAAAAAAAAAATGGACAAAGAGTGAGTCTCAAATAATGATGGAGTTTATAAAACTCAAAAGCATCGATGATACGCCGTTGGCAAAAGAAAACGCTTCGGCACATACGATGCGACGCCGAACGCGCTCGACGAAAGTGCCAGGCAAAGAATGAGAGAATTATTTTTTTTATTCTCCCCGTGTATGGAGGAAAAAAATATCTCTATATAATATCAGCCAGAGTAAAGTATGCAGGCTATATTATATGAGGATCGTTTAAATTGGTGAGCAAAATTTTTATTGCCACCGCCAGCGAGTAAGCAGCTTCATCAGTGGTTCAATCAGGCTTCCTATATACATAAATATATATATATATATATTCTGGGTTTTGTACGAGAAAGACGAAGAGGAAGGCAGAGTTTTGAGTAGCTCCAGGGAAAAGACTCTTTCGCTTATAATTTCGTCAGGAAGACAAGATGAAGAATAAGAAGAAAAGGAGGAGAGAAGGATCAGATGAAAGAGAGGAAAGAGACGCTCTCTCGAGTCTCCTTCTGCCGCAAAATGTACGCGGCACTCTCGGTGACTAATGAAGCGTCTTTTCCCTGGTGCTTTATGCGGTCAGGCCTTCTATTTCTCTCTCTCTCTCTCTCTCTCTCTCTCACACACACACACACACACACTCTTTTCTTTCCTTCTTGTGGCTCGCGCTCAACGCAGTCCCGTTTCAGCAAATTACAACCATTAGGGGCCACTTATTTTCGCCCGAGAACGACGATCATCGAAATGTCCATCCTGCTGCTGCGCAATTTTCGTTAAATGAAACGAACCGAATCAATTACCAACGCGACGTAACCGCGGGACAAGAACGAGACGACGATACACACCAGAGAGCGCTCGCGAGCTGGTTCGGTTTATGAGCGCCATCACGCGACACATCTGTGGACTATATTAATTATTTTTCTCACTGAACAATGCTAAGAAAATACCCAATTAACGGGCAGAATCTGACGAGAATTTGTTTCATCAATTGGTCCACAGTATTATATCTATTGGTAATCAATATGGGGGGGGGGGGGGCAAATGGCGGGTCAATTGCAGCTTGAAATAAAAAAAAATCTTAAATCCTTAAAACTGATAATTTTTGGCGACTATTAATGAATATTTTTACGGGAAATTTATTTTAGAATATAAACATCGGCAAAAATCATAAAACAGATCATCTTTCTCGAGGTTATGACGATGGATGAGAAATAAAATAGAAACTTTGTCCACCGGATGTTGTCACGATATGGAAGAGCGTGGAAACTTTTATTAATAAATTATTTTTACATCTGTGGACTATATTAATTATTTTTCTCACTGAACAATGCTAAGAAAATACCCAATTAACGGGCAGAATCTGACGAGAATTTGTTTCATCAATTGGTCTACAGTATTATATCTATTGGTAATCAATATGGGGGGGGGGGGCAAATAGCGGGTCAGTTGCAGCTCGAAATTTAAAAAAAAATCTTAAATCCTTAAAACTGATAATTTTTGGCGACTATTAATGAATAGTTTTACGGGAAATTTATTTTAGAATGGAAACATCGGCAAAAATCATAAAACAGATCATCTTTCTCGAGGTTATGACGATGGATGAGAAATAAAATAGAAACTTTGTCCACCGGATGTTGTCACGATATGGAAGAGCGTGGAAACTTTTATTAATAAATTATTTTTACATCTGTGGACTATATTAATTATTTTTCTCACTGAACAATGCTAAGAAAATACCCAATTAACGGGCAGAATCTGACGAGAATTTGTTTCATCAATTGGTCCACAGTATTATATCTATTGGTAATCAATATGGAGGGGCAAATGGCGGGTCAGTTGCAGCTCGAAATTAAAAAAAAAAATCTTAAATCCTTAAAACTGATAATTTTTCGACTATTAATGAATATTTTTACGGGAAATTTATTTTAGAATATAAACATCGGCAAAAATCATAAAACAGATCATCTTTCTCGAGGTTATGACGATGGATGAGAAATAAAATAGAAACTTTGTCCACCGGATGTTGTCACGATACGTTATGAAATAATGATTTATATGGAAAAGCGTGGAAACTTTTATTAATAAATTATTTTTATACATCTCAATTAAAAAGAAATATTTCTTCATGGATGAAACCCTAAAGCGTGAATGAGAGGACAAGCGCAATTTCAATATGTTGACGCGAAAGTGAAGAAATCTTTTTTTTTTTATATCGTGAACGAAAATGTTGCGATGACGCTCATCGCATTCATTTCCCCTACCATTGTGAAAATGTACATTACACAAACAGTATGGAGTAATAATTTAGACAGATGTATAGATCTGTGATCCACAGATCGAAAGATCTATAGATCGAGATCTCGATCGTTGAGATAAGAGTGAACGGAACGTATGGCGCGTTTCTCGGTGAGAGTTTACGACGTTTTATACGAGGTCTCATAGGTAGGTAATAGACGTAGACTCTATTAAGTAGTTTATGTTTGACCTTTTAAAGCCCGTGCCAGTCATCGAATGTCGCCCCCGAGAGAATTAATTCGTTCGTGTCTGACCACTTTCGTCCGTTACTACTTTAACTCTTCGCGGTGACTTCCAGAGACTCTCAAGGCAATATACACACTCTTCAAAGCTATTTCTTTCGATTAATAACGCGTGCCCTGGCTTTTCGTACTCTCACAGGAAGTTGGGATGGTGAATCAGTTTGATCGGACGAACGATCACCGTTACAGAGAAGTATCGCACGGAATCTCGCTCAAATAATATTGACTCTTTGGCGCAAAGATCTCTCGCGTTGTCTTGCCACCTCTCACACATAATATTAATGTGCGACGGTGTGATGCTGTTATTTATTTAGTGCTCGAGAGAGGCGTATCTTGAGCAAGACTTTTTTTTTTTTTTTAATTTCCATAAGAAAGATAACACTCTGGACAGACAGTTAGAAGACTTGACGCTTTTTTAAAGCATTCTCTCCAATGAGAGACGATTTTATGCGTCGAGACCATCTGCGGACAAAAAATTCTAGGGCAAAGTTAAGAAATCATGGACCACCAAGATATTTCTTCCTACGACACCCAATATATCCGGGTCCAAATGGTATTCAGTAGGTGTGAAATTTCTTCGGAGGGCCTATAAGGCCCACCTAAAATCCAAATTAATGTCGTAATATTATTTGCCCTAATTTTTTCACAAACTTGCAAAATTTAAATCAAACTTATTTGCAATTGATAAATTTTGTGTATTTAAAATATTTCTTTACGCAAAAATATTTTCGTCATATGCATATGTTTATTTGTGAAAAAAAAATTCTTTGTCGGAATAATTTCTTTGACGGACACATTTTTCCTGAAAAAGCTTTCACGCTCAACGATCATGCAGTAAAAATAGGAGTTTACGACGAAAATTTCCATTAAAATTATACATAATAAATAATTGGAAAAATGTCTAAATTGCAACGAGTGCTCTTTTAATAGCGGTAAAAAATAAAACAGTTAGACCAACGCGTCAATAATGTTTCAATGATATTTCTGACAACGCCTTTTTATTCATACAACACACACACACGTAATTTCCGAGGATTTCCAACTCGCATGAATTCTCTATACAGTAAAATGGGCATAGAATTGCCAATTGTATTTTTTTTTTTCGTTCGCGGTGTCCGATCGAATGATCTTGGTGGCAAATTGCGCACGCACACGTCTCTCACGAGACTACAAAAATCATAATATATGCTTAAAAAAAAAAAAAAAAAACTTTCCCGCGGCTAGTTTATTGGCATGTGTGCAGGCTTTATAGTAGAAAATTCGTTTGAAAACTTTCACCGTTGGACGGACACGCGCGCACACGGTACACCGCAATTGAGGAGAGGACGCACGAAAAATTATATTTTCCGATCATATTTTCTCCCGTGAATTAACGCACAAGGACTTGCCTGCGTGCTGTGCAGTCGTGGAACAAAAATATTTAATCTTAACGACGCTTATACGTACGTATGATACGCGGTCTGATAATAAATTTCTCTACTGCCGAGGCAATCCGAACGAAATCTTCCGCAATTCGCGAATTATCCGACGATACAGACTCAGTAGACTATATCTAGGATAGAATATACGCTACATAGCTACAGCCATTAGCTAGAAAACGAGCTTGGGACTTGTTATAAGAGCTGCCTCGCACATATAGACATATAAATATATATACATATATATATATATATATATATATATATATATATATATATGTATATATAGAAAGAGAAT
Source organism: Dyspetes luteomarginatus (assembly GCA_963669185.1). Classification (NCBI taxonomy): domain Eukaryota; kingdom Metazoa; phylum Arthropoda; class Insecta; order Hymenoptera; family Ichneumonidae; genus Dyspetes; species Dyspetes luteomarginatus. Next base: position 12,144,656 of record OY769903.1, on the reverse strand, counting down.
GAGCGAGAGAGACAGCAAATGACGCGATCTAAAGAAAATTCCGGAAATGCGAAGCGACGGCGTCTTAACGCTTCTCGTAGGCTCGCAGCCGCCGCCTCTCTCACATCGAGGCGGAAACGATGTTAAACGTGAATCTGCGATATGTATAAGTACAAACACATATAAATGAGTGGACATTTGTGTTGGTTGATGCACATACGTTGCTTGAGACTTACGTAGCGACCCGAAGAAACATGATTTATCGAGCCTGGCTCGTTATCGTGAAAGCTGAGTAGCCGCGGGAGACTCTCTCGTTTGGAATAGTCATCCCTCGGGTTCTCTGCTTTTCCGTTCTCGTGGGTGTGAAGAAACATCATCGCTATAGCTTGTAAACCATATAGGTGTTTATCGATAAAACTTATCTGCGGTTTGAGCAAGCGCACAAAGTCTCTTAAGAACATTCTAAGACCCTGATAAATTCTGCAGTACTTTGTTGCAAAAGTCTTCACAGGAAAATTGCTGTTAATCGAGGTGTGGTCTGGATCAAAGAATATTAATGTAAAATATACAGAGAAAATGCATAGCGATGATCAATCGACAAAAAATAAGTCAGTTTATGTCAATAAAATCTACGAGGTGAACGCAGAATTTTTAAAATCTAATAAAAAAATGATTCATAAATTCATTGCTAAATATTTACAATCATATTAATTGTTTATGAATTGTAGCTATTTCTTTACAATTGAAAATCGAAAAGAAAATTTACCAACAAAAAATTGTTCAGTCGTCCATTATTAAGCCGAAATTTATTTGCAGAGGGAGAAAAGGTATTTTTCAAAATTTCTTAATACCTTAATATTTTAATTTCATTCAAATGAGAGTTTAAAAGTTCAGCTCGATAGCTCAGGCTCTATCGAGGTTTACATTTTGCCCACAACTGGATATTTTCGTAAATACAATTTTTCAATGTTTTGGAATATTTCAAACACTCTGGGCGTTTGGAAAAACATTCGTTATTTTTTTCTTCACGAAAACAAAACTTCATCTATGAGAAAGCAAAAATCGTATTACAGATCGGAGATAAAAATGACAGAAAGAGAGCTAGAAAAAGACGAATGAGGAAAAGGGATGTCCATCTGGTGGATATGTGTAGGTTGTATATACATGTAGCGAGGACTAGGACGGACAACAAGCGCCAGGGTACAGAGCTCGTTGAAGAACCGTATCGGGCTACCGCGAGCAGGTACGATTTGTTATCGTACACACCTGCCGGCGTCCCGTTCCAGGACAATAACAGCTATCTCGATCTCAACGCAAGAGGGTCCTCTCACCTTACGCTTCTTCCTCTCCTTTACTCTTCTCTTGTGCACATTACTACTTATATGTACGTACACACACGTATATTATACTTTGGCTTATAATCGTCTATATATACTGTACGCTACATAATATTGTGCAGCGTTTTATTCGAGCCAAGCTGTAGCGCTCATTCTCCTTGGCAGTCGGAGGACTCGCCATGGCCAGGTAACGAAGACGAAACGTGCAAGAAAAAGGCCAAGACCAAAAAGTAAATGTACGACACAGAGTAGATAGATATGACAAATGTGTAATGATAATAATAATAATAATAATAATAATAATAATAATAATAATAATAATAATAATAACAATAATAATAATAATAATAATAATAATAATAATAACAATAATTTCCACACTACCATGTGGTTACAACGCAACATTAATAATGGATGATGTATGTGTCTTCATGTATGATTTAATGTGTCTCTGTCTATTTCTCCTATATAGTTTCATAATCTCTTCTACATTTACGTATACGCGAGTTCCAATAAATGAACGCAAATCACTATAGCCTCGGCGAAATGCGCCGATATTAGTTCTTTGCGCACTTCCGCAAGATAATCTTTTGTTCCATGCTAGTAATTTATTTTACGATAGTCACGTGTTCCGTGGATGATTATCGTTACTTCTCGATACAAGAGAATAGCTACATAGGACAATGATTTTTCCGGGAAAAATTGGGTCCGGTATCCGGGGAATCGAAGTTCCATGAAGAAGGCGAATAAAATTCGGCGAGTACTCGAATCACCTAGCCAGTTCGGGATTTAAATCCTGGTAAAGCTTGAGCTCCACCGTATCCGCAATCAAATCCGCGACTCTATCGTGGCTCGATCGGAGCCCCGGCTACTCCGGGACCCTAACTGAGCCTTGTAGGCAAACAGAATCCTTACGTATCCTTACGGCTATCTGGGTCCTATTCCGGGACTCTAACGATTTTGGGACTCTGGGACTCTGGCCACTCCAGGACCCGTGCCAAGCCCACACCCTAGCCCAACAGAGACTTTAGCTGTATCGGGGCCCTAGATCAGGTATTTAACCTCACACTTTAGGCTATTTCATTTTATATAATAGAAGAATATGCATGTATTTTGATTTACAAGTGAACGGGTTCTGCAGCGCCTCCACAGTGTATCTCGACATCGCGGGAAAGTTTTCGTAAGAGAAGAATTAAATTAGAGTCTATGTATATTTATATATATATATATATATATATATGCGAGGCTATGCAGCAATCCCTGCGCTTTTGATGGCATCACTATGGGACCCGTGATGAACTATAAAAGGACGTCGAGAGAGCTCGGCATGATTAGTTTGCCTGACTACAGTTGTCGTCTCCGCGGGATATCATCAGGCTCTTCGTTCTCTGCCAACTACACAAATATGTATATACAGTGTACTCTCTGCGTTAGTGTATACTACCGAGAAGAAAATGTCCCATTGCTTTACCGATTTATCTTTGGCTTAGCTCGCCAATGAGAATTATTGAGAGGAAACAAAAATACTTTTATATAAAATATAAAAATTATTAAAATCCTTATCTCGGAATTTTTGTTACAACTCTCCTTTATTTTTGGGGCATCGATAGAGGCGACAAAACACTCGAGACTTTTCGAGTACTCGAGATTTTTTTACATCGAATGTTCTCGATCCGAAAATTCGTGCGTCTTCAAAGGACTATTAATTATTGATGAAACGTCCTTGAAAGTATCTTCTACACATATATATATATATGTATATTGATGTACAGACTCGATTTACACATACGCGACTTTATTACTCCTTGTATAGTGTATTAACGAGAATCTCGTACATAGCGGGGAAAATCGCCTCGAGCACGCGGACACACTACGAAGTTATGACTCCAATCCTCGAGATCTCTTTCTTTCTCTCATTTTCTCGTTCTCTTTCACTAACGGGGTTTGCCGTTAGGCCACAGCTGCGCAGATGAAGCACACACGCCTCAAGGACCTTAATACCTTAATATATACAAATTTATATATACACGTAGGAGACTCAGCTCTGTTGCAGTCTTGGTTTTGTATGCAGAATACGGCGAGGAAGCGAGAGAATCAGCGTAGCTGATCCTATATATACATATGTACAATATAGCTATTGCGATAGGTTAGAGAGAAAGAGAGGAAGAGAGAGAGAGAGAGAGAGAGAGAGAGGTCTATAGTCCCAGGCGTAATTTACTTGTCCGGCCAGCGGCGATGTCTCGTTAACTCGCGATCGAGAATTAAGGAGATCGATCGGGGCGCATGGTGAATCACAGCAGACGTTCCATATACAGCCATTACTACTACTACTACTACTACTACTACTACTTATTCTTCTTTTTCTTCTTCATCTTCTTCCTCTTCGTCGTTCCTTCTTCATTTCTCGTTGTGCTCGCGCGAAGTGCTTTGCAGCATTTTACGTACTGTGTCGGTGTACGGTTTCACATCTCCAAGACGACGAGTATGCAAATTTGCCGCGAGTATAGAGAGAAGCCTGACGCTCTCTCTCTCTCACTCTCTCTCTCTCGCCATATAGGTCTTATTCGTGAAGTAAAAAGAGAGCGAGAGTCAACTCGCCGAAGGTATGATGAGAGCCCTATCGGCATGCAGCGATAAAGATTTGAAGGGCTCTCGTTCCTTTTGCCGAAAAGCCGAATGAAACCGACGTCACGTCGATGAGATAACTCGGGAGGCTCCTAATCTCTCTTGGAGTGAGAAGAGAAAAAAAAATGTAGCCGTTATCGATGAAAGTCAGCTACTTCGAAAACTATAGTTACCGATATTCTTGGAAGAGTGTATTCAATAGCCTTGAAATGAATTTTGCCATTTTTAATCTATTATTATTATTACAATATCAAAAAAGTAACTTTTTTGATTGATTTATTCGCAATTTGATATAAACGAAAACAGATTTTTTATATATATTTTGTTCCGAGCACGTTTTATTGATAAAAAAAAGTTGTGAGTACATGATTTGAGTTATTGGCACGCTAACTTCTGTCTCTGTGTCTGGCCGAATATCGGTGATTTGTGTTGGTCATGATCGAGTTGTTTTATACGTTGAACATCCAATTATCGTGGTCCAGAATCACTATGAGATGATTTTTGAGATTGTAACTAAAAGCTAAGTATATAGTTCGAAAGCTCTTCCTGTCTACGTGAGGATCGAGATAATGAACAATATAATATATAAATTGTGTTTGTGTGATTCTTCTTTCCGTTTAACGAAAGAACGCCAGCGAGTCGGTGCTTTGCTTGACGTTAAGAGCTGTTACACCTCACTGGGCTCACGGTCTTAATTGGTCTCTCTTTCTCACCGGTTCTCGCCGTCACCTATCCTCTGTCTACCACACACTCGCCTCGTGGACTCGGAGTGCTACCAAAGATTTTTAATTTGGTCTTTGGATCGACGCATATATATCGAATGTTACGAGAGAGTGACTGAGAGAAAGAGAGAAAAAAAAAATTTCAACGCCACTGGTCGGACCGTAGAGAGCAATCAACGAGATGCACGACGATGCACTCTTATTCTTCTTCAACTCGTCCCGCCAAGAGATGCCGGACGTGTTGGCGGGGGATATTTTGCGACTTTCTGGACGACACTTCTCGCGCAGTCAACGAGAGAAAATCCCGTTAGGATTGTCACTTCTCTTCTCTCGTGAAGGTGAGAGAAACGAGAGAGAGAGAGAGAGAGACTGACTTGTATGTACGTCGTATATTTTCTCAACTCGAGAGCTGCTTGTGTGCCATGAGTGAGAACTCTTGCGAATGCCACGGCTAATTGGATACGATAAATTCGTCAAAGAAAGTGCCAGAATCAATACTAAAAATGAGTAGGGAATTTATCCAGAATTAAATGAGCAATCATAATTTTTTTATGCCATGTTATAAGCTTATGAAGAAAATAACAAATTTCAGTCACAAATTCCACCGGGATTCGGACACGTTTTCAATATTCATTACTTGCCGAGCCAACAAAATCAAATTAATTATAATTATCAACAAATTAATACAGATGAAAATTCATTTACATGGATCCATTCTATCCAAATATTTGATAAAATCATAGCCGAAATAATCAACCGAAGGATTTTCTTGTAATAAATCCACGATTTATTTAGTAGCATACTTGATTATGCAATGTGAGTCAATTGAAATGGATCATTTACGTCATCGATGTGTAATGGCCATATCTCATTGAAAATTGTATATACGAAACATGAACACCAAACCCAAACGTTCACTACATATCATCATCGGATGATATGTAGTGAACGTTTTCAATTACAAATCGTACGAATCCTCTCGCTTCCTCTTTATCTATCTCTTTGTCATCTGCTATGTACAATGTGACGTACGTACACAAAGGCCCAGTCAATGAAACTGCCAATATTAATTCACGGAAAATTGATGCCATCAGCGTTAGTATTCTGTTAATCTGCGCACGAAAGCTCCGCTGTCAGTGCTGACGGGAACATACCATGTAGTACGTACAATTGGGGCTAACATTTCAAAGGTTACTGCAGAAACAATAAATTTGGGATTTCCGTTTCGTAGATTGAATTACATAGGTACACCTCTGATTTATCGATTGTCTCATTTGAAATTTTTTTACAATGTGTATTTTTATCCTAATCCTATAGATATTGTTCAACGCGTTCATCATGTTATTTATTGCTATTATTATTATTATTATTATTACTGTTATTACGCAAAGCTTGAATGATTACGAAGAAAATAACAACGAAATCGAGCCCCAACACCATTGATAACTACACTTGCAGAAATTTTAGTTACAATAGAGCTTTTTGCCACCCGAAATGAAAAGCATCCTTAAAACTGATTCACCATCGAACTGATGAAAAAATATTATTAAACGATCTTTTAAGGATCATGATAAGTATATAGCGGAGGATTCTTCGATTTAATGATCGTATATCTGATGCCGACTGAGACAAGAGATCATGCACCGTATCTCGATTACAAAACGGCTCGATTTGCCCGTCGGAAACTCGCACCTCGATCGATCGTAATCAATTTCCCATCATTGATTAATACGAAGTAAATGAATACCTGGGAATCGCGTTTGAGATCGATCGAGAGAAGAGTGCAAGAAGAAGGGGAGTAATTGAGCGAGAAAGAGACGGAGAATGAGAGAGAGAGAGAAAGAGAGAGAGAGAGATGGGGTGAAAAAGTACATAGAGATCAGCACACAAATATATATCGATTACGTACGACGATGATTTATCAAGCGTGGGTCGCGGTTAGTTCGCCCCGCGCGGTAATTATCATACGACAGCCGATTAAAATTGCGCCTTGGATATTTTCTCCCTCGTGAGCTCGCTCTTCGGACATCAATTGCCAGCTAATTACATGCATTTTCATGTCCATGGCCGTGTGTTGCATTGCACACGACGATGTATATCCAGCCTGGGTTGTCTGTCTATTTCTCCCGCACATGGGAAGCCATTTTCTACAGTGCCCGTACTGATGATGCGTGGCTTACCAGCATCTCTAGCGATTTCAAGAAGAAAATACGAAAGAAAAAAACAAGGAAAAGAAAGAAAAAAATCGCTCGTACGTGCAGAAGCGACGAGGCTCTGGCTCGTTGCACTCTAAGAAGAGCTGCGAGAGCCAACAGAAGAGTGCAAGGATCGAGGAACTCGAGAGAGTCACTATATTCACTAGCAAAATCAGCGTACATATGCCTAACCCTCCTTGTGCTTTATGCTTACCCGGGGTAATCATTTTCTGCCATTCATGCGAGATGAACCGAGACGCTTAAGGTGGCCGTAACTTTTCGACCAACTCTACACGAGGCGAGCAAGTTTCTCGAAGCCTTTTTTTTCGCTGTCTACCCCTTCGTTTACTTCGCTCTCTCTCTCTCTCTCTCTCTCTCTTTCTTCGTTCATCTCCTTGCTGCTCATTCTTTATCGTGCTTAAATGCTTTTCCTTTGATTTGTATATCCATTGCTAGGATTAACCTGACATCCCAAGTGACATCCCATCTCTAGTGCAGCGCAACTTATCACTGAACTGTAATGACCAACAGTTGAACTCTGGCAACAATTCGTTCGCTTATTAATTATATTAGTGATAGAATTTCGTCCTCCACGAGATGTTTCCAGATGAAACATTGCTTACTTCAGTAATTTTTCTGTTCAAGTTACGAAAAGTGATATCTTATTGATATAATTAATTATGTTAGCGGAATTTTCCTCATTGAGATAAATGGTGTAATTAACAATTTTTTTTTTTTTTTGTGGATAGAAATTAATTATTGAACTGTAAGGACTCACCCAGCTTGAACTTCCTTCAGATTTCTGCTGAGCAAATTGTTGTCTAGAGTTTTGATGATTTTTTTCTCATTCCTCAACTTCCGGTGTCTCATTGAGCCACGTCGTCGTCTTTTAGCTCCCGTGAGGCTCGTCGACATTCTCGCGGAAATGAGATTTCTCCGTGATGACTCGTTCATCCAGTGCAGCTTTTTATCCTCACGATCGTTAAGCTCGCGTCCATCAGGAAAAACTTTTTCTTCATCATTAGAACGCCATTGATCGTCGTCGAACTTTGAAAAAGCCAGTGCAGCCGTTACCACAAGATCGACCGAGCTTCCATCACGATTAAATTCGTCACTTGGCAAACTCGAACTTTCGTTGAAATCTAAATCAACGTTTTTCAATACAACAGCTTCGATAGAGGAATTTGAGACTGATGTGGACAATTTTAAATGTGGTATGCACGCTTTTCCTCCATTTTTTTTCGCTTCTTTTGGCACGAAAGATTTTGCAAAAATGTTTTCGGTCTGATTATTTTTTTTTTCTTCTTTTTTGAAAATCATTTCATCACTAAATGTCTGTAAATCCGGTGCCTCGGTCGGCGGTACACTCAGATAAATCGTTTCTCTGTCCGAACTATCAATGCCTGAGTTATTGCACGAAAAATCAAAAAATTTGTCACCAAAACGCGAATCACCGGCACTGGCAACATTTTCCAAATCGACGATTTTCCGCTCTAAAAAAGCAATTTTACGATCTCGGGCTCTCAGCAATATCAGAGCTTTTTGGGCCCTGCGTTCTTCGTCCAAAGCGCCCCTATGAAAAATATCAAATGAAAAATAATTAATTGCACCATTCTCATTAATTTTCATTTACTTTATGAATTACGAAATTGTCCACAAATGCAATAATCAATCAATTTATGAGGTAAAGCCCAGAAAAATGAATTTTTACACTGTCGAACCGATTTTATTTATCATAGGGTGATTTTCATATCGCTTGTATATTTTTCCAACGATCATTCCCATCATCCTGGTATCCTTCGCCACATTTTGAGTTTCTTCAGCAGTCAGCAATACAGCTAAGGACTTTAAAGCTTTCCACGGAAACCGAAATAAATTACGGACGAGAGTGGAGAAGAGAGGTGCATATTTAATTCGAGCAATTAATGCCGTCTTGTAAAACACGCCGTGGAAAGAAGGGGGGAGAGTTGGTCGAGGGTTTACGTGGGCGGATGACGAAGAGGCGCAGAAAGAGAAAGAGAGAGAGAGAGAGAGAGAAAAGGGGGTGTAAGAACATTGATGAAGGTGGTTGGTGGCTGTTTTGCCTGGGAAGAGAGCTCTCTACTATCCCCTACCCCCTTCCTCCACATCTACCCACCCCTTGGCAGTAATGAGTCCGATAAATCAACTGCCTCCTCTCGTAGCGTACTCGAAACTTGGAATAACTTTAAGGCTCTCGTGTTTTGCGCTTTCGTTCTATGTTGCTGCTCTTTCTCTTTCTCTTTCTCTCTCGTTGTCTCACTTGTGAGAAAAGTAGGAAATGGAACGCGCGTGGTGTTCAAAACTCGTGGAATAGAGCGAGAGCGAGAGAGTAGCTGGAAAAGCTTTTCGCTAACGGCCAGCAGAGCTTTCGCCAACTTGACGGTGTTCTGCCTCGTCGTTACTCTTGCGAGAACAGAGGAAAACGGCACACCATGCGGCGATATTTTTTTTCCGGTGAATGCTAAAAGAATGGCTCAATGCAATACATATATATATATATATATATTTATATAGAATTTCCAGCTCGTTCTGTTTTGCCTCTCTCGACCTATACCAGGTTCGACTTTTGAGGCCTTTTTTCCACCTCAACGAACTTTGACTCGGCTAATTAACGAGAACAGCACAGCAAGAGCAACGAGATTGGCATACCAACCATGAGCAGCGACTCATTAGAGCGTACACGCGTTTTTAAAAAATTCTCAAAGTTTTCGAAAGTATATTAAATTATTCTTCAATTATTGTAATAAAAATATGACGTGTGAATTATTTCTATTTGAGGCAATTAAATTTGCATAAAATTGGTAATAATGCATTTTTTGCTAATTAATTATTCGAGGCACGCGTACAGTTTTTCTTTTGGATGTTGGCAATCGCTGCCGCGGGCAGTTGAATAATGCGGGAGGATTATCGCTATAAAAAATACGACGGACTGTGCGAAGAGGGTGGTGGCTGTTTTTTTTTTTTTTTTTTCTTTTTTTCTTTCATTCATCGCTAATCCCCGACGTACCCTCGAAATTATGACGATCGATGGCGCGTGAGAGAGCGCGGCAGCTCATTTGCGTGAAAAAAAAATCTGCGGCCGCAGATTGCCCCTCTTAATCCCCGAAAACCGGTGGATGAGTTTTGGGGGAGGGTGGTGAGCATGACGTCTCTCATCTCTCCGTGACTCGTTGGACTCACCGTCAGCGACGGTGGAGAGACAGAGATGGAAATATGAAGTGGGAAGAATGAGGGATTCATTAAAAGCTTGAGCTCCGATCGCATTTGTTCGCGACACTCCCCAATTTTCCAATTAAATAACGTAACAAATGTACCCAAGGGGCAGAGCAATTAAAGAGTGCACGGAAGAGAGGCTTGTTTCACTTAAGGCTTAGAATATTATGTCTATATATATGTAGACGAAAATCAGATTAAACGATAGATTTGCGTGAATATATAGAACGATCAAGCTCTCCCTTCCCTTGATTGAATATTTGTACCACTTAATTGATACTTACGGTCGTGACAAAAATGATGACAAATTTGTCATCCTTTTTGTCGAAGCGACATATTTTTTTATAATCTGTCTACCCCTTAATTGTTTTTTTTTTCAGGATTTTTAATCAAGAAAAATTATTGCAATTCGTTGTTATTCATATACAGATTGCCAGATTTAATTGGAAATAATTTTCTACGTGTGAAGCAATATTTATTTTAGTAAAATAATTCATTAGGGTAGTATTTTCAGAATTTTTAATTAGCACCAGGAGGTTATGGACAGCATTTTGTTTTAATCCAATAAATGTAATTTAAAACGAGGTCTGGCGTATCTGGCTACGAAATGATTGATAAGAGGAGTGCATGAACAAGTCCAATGGCTTGATTGGAAGGTTTGGGGGGGGGGTGGTGGGGGAAATAAAGATTGGAACCCCACACACTTGCTGAAGCGTTGAGGATGAAATTGTTTTGTAAATCGCAGTAACATTTCACATGGAATGCGATCAATATCAAAATCAATTAATCAATTTTAAGGGTTGCTCCGTTCCCGTGAATCCTACATAATTTCTCTCTCTCTCTCTCGCTCTCTGTCTCGATCTTGTTTCTCTCCCTAATTCTCGTAACAACTTACGATATTATGCCTCACGATCTTATGACTATTAAACGATAGTTAAATTGTGTGCTTGACTAGATAGTTTACCCTCTATCACGATTTCATGGTGACGTCGCAAAGGTGGAAGGTATAGCCGTAACAGATGACGTGTGTAGGAGCTTATCGTCGTAATACGGCTTATTAAAATTACAGAGAAACGGGTCAAAAGAGCGAGAGAGAGAGGGAGAGAGAGAGAGAGAGAAAGAGACATAGAGAGCTGAAGATCGTTTGGCGAGAGGGTCGGACAATGCTCACCGTCGTCGACCGCATCCTGTCTAGGGACGGACCACGGACATGTCTCGCGATGCTTTGCCACAGACAACCAAGACAAGGGAAAGCTTTCCCAAGTGCCGCTGTTGCTACCGCACACTCCTACAACCCCTCCTAGTTGTCTGTCTTCTCTATACAGAATGTCGTTATATATCGCGTTATATATAGCATTAAAGTGTACGAAAACGTCCAGGGACGTTGACCACGGGGATTACTTAATGCCTTAAGGTCCCGCAAAGGTCCTCTCACAAGGTTCGCGACCGCGGAGAATCCCCGAGCACGAGAGCTTCTTGGATTAATGTTATTGCTTTGCCAATTTGACCCAACAACTCCCGTAGCAGCTACCAGCTCGCCGACAAAGCGAGATTAACAAATTTTGTGCGACTACATTATAAATATATTTCTCATATTTGTCCAGGTATGGTAAAAATTTAATTCTTAGATGACCATCAATTATTCAGTTCACGTAAAAGTGTCCTTGCAAATATCGCGAGATTTAACGAGGAGACATTTTTTAATAGTATGTTATAAATTTATTTGGAATTCTTTCGTAACCATGTGGTGAATCCCAAGCATGAGATTTTTATGGGTTGATTTGTTATTAGTTTGCCGATTTGATTCAATGGCTCGTAACATCGTGCACTAATGCTCCAGTCAAACCCGATCGTGTCTCCTTATCCGAGTGGATTATTACAAAATAATTAATTAGGCCTCATACATTATCATTATAATTATTTCCGGTTTTACAACACAAATTTAAGGAGTTTTTCGTGATAAAACTTGGAAAATGTGATTTTTTTTTTAATCGTAAAAAAATTCAGGAAGTTCTTGTCGAGTTTGCGAAGGAAAAGGAAAAAAAGTCGAAGACGAAGACCGCGCTGGTGAAAGTATATACAGCGCCACACGGCAGTCGTTCATCTGTCCGTGGTCGTTAACACCTCCAGCCAGGACAAATCACTCGATTTTCTCGGACGATTTTCCCGCGGCACGTCCGACAAATAAGGAAACACGATGTATCACCCGAGGGAGACGACAGAGGAGAGGGCTTCGGTCTCGCTTTGCGAGTTCTACGCTTCGAGAGATCTTTTTCTCTCTGTCTTTCTCTCGCAACATTTTGCGTTACAGGACGAAATAGAGGGCGCGCGAATGAACATCGGCAAAGTGAAGAATGAAAGAAAGAGAGGGAATGAGAGAGAGAGAGAGAGAGAGAGCGAGGTGGTTTACTGCCTCTCGGTAATGACGAAACAGATGGCCTCCTGCGGGATGAGAAAAGGCGCGCAATGTGCACATGAAGACACGAGAGAGAACAAGATAAAAGATAGCCGTGAAGATCGAGAAACATGTATATATATATATATCCACATATTGGGAGAAGGTTGTGTACACGATACGAGAGTGTCCCACAGGAAGGAGAGAGTAGGGAACGAGGAAGCTCTCGTTGATGAAGTGCGGCCATTATTGGCACGGGACAAAACCCACTTCGCCTCTGGTCCAAGCGACTTTATTACCCGCGAACACACATACCATACCAACGAACGTACAACCATCACGCTATACACGTTTCCTTAAATCTTTCTTTTTCTACTATCCCATATAGTATATATAGGTATGACAGCTAAAAGAACTAACCGGAGGGACCCAAAGCTCGTTAACGGGTGCGCCACGATGTACGAGAATAACGCCCAAAGTCTCGAGGAAAAATGCGACGGTTCATTGGATGTGGGAGATCGATTCGAGAGTATGATAGAAGCAGAAAAATGATGATGATGATTCAATTGAAGAGTGACAAATCCTTTTTTAAATTTATCGATAATTTTTTTTTAATATTTTTTTTAAGATAGCTGATGGAATAAAAAGCTTTAAGAATACCATACCAACGAACGTACAACCATCACACTATATATGTACCTTTCCTTAAATCTTCCTTTTTCTACTATCCCATATAGTATATATAGGTATGACAGCTAAAAGAACTAACCGGAGGGACCCAAAGCTCGTTAACGAGTGCGCCACGATGTACGAGAATAACGCCCAAAGTCTCGAGGAAAAATGCGACGGTTCATTGGATGTGGGAGATCGATTCGAGAGTATGATAGAAGCAGAAAAATGATGATGATGATTCAATTGAAGAGTGACAAATCCTTTTTTAAATTTATCGATAATTTTTTTTTAATATTTTTTTTAAGATAGCTGATGGAATAAAAAGCTTTAAGAATACCATACCAACGAACGTACAACCATCACACTATATATGTACCTTTCCTTAAATCTTCCTTTTTCTACTATCCCATATAGTATATATAGGTATGACAGCTAAAAGAACTAACCGGAGGGACCCAAAGCTCGTTAACGAGTGCGCCACGATGTACGAGAATAACGCCCAAAGTCTCGAGGAAAAATGCGACGGTTCATTGGATGTGGGAGATCGATTCGAGAGTATGATAGAAGCAGAAAAATGATGATGATGATTCAATTGAAGAGTGACAAATCCTTTTTTAAATTTATCGATAATTTTTTTTTAATAATTTTTTTTAAGATAGCTGATGGAATAAAAAGCTTTAAGAATACCATACCAACGAACGTACAACCATCACACTATATATGTACCTTTCCTTAAATCTTCCTTTTTCTACTATCCCATATAGTATATATAGGTATGACAGCTAAAAGAACTAACCGGAGGGACCCAAAGCTCGTTAACGGGTGCGCCACGATGTACGAGAATAACGCCCAAAGTCTCGAGGAAAAATGCGACGGTTCATTGGATGTGGGAGATCGATTCGAGAGTATGATAGAAGCAGAAAAATGATGATGATGATTCAATTGAAGAGTGACAAATCCTTTTTTAAATTTATCGATAATTTTTTTTTAATAATTTTTTTTAAGATAGCTGATGGAATAAAAAGCTTTAAGGATACCATACCAACGAACGTACGACCATCACGCTATATATGTACCTTTCCTTAAATCTTCCTTTTTCTACTAACCCATATAGTATATATAGGTATGACAGCTAAAAGAACTAACCGGAGGGACCCAAAGCTCGTTAACGAGTGCGCCACGATGTACGAGAATAACGCCCAAAGTCTCGAGGAAAAATGCGACGGTTCATTGGATGTGGGAGATCGATTCGAGAGTATGATAGAAGCAGAAAAATGATGATGATGATTCGATTGAAGAGTGACAAATCCTTTTTTAAATTTATCGATAATTTTTTTTTTATATATTTTTTTAAGATAGCTGATGGAATAAAAAACTTTAAGAACGTATTCATGTTTAAAAATGATATTGACGTTTTCGACCAAAGGGATAATAACCCCTTTGGTCCAAAACGTTGGACTAACATTCAATCTCGAAGCTGTTGAATTTACTGTTATTTGCGCGTTCAATGTATCAAAATACTCGTTAGAATGATGCTAATTGACCGAATTCGAATTCGATCGCACTTTTTAACACTGAAATAAGAAGATTTTTCTTTTGAAAGAATAATAATTGTCGAATTGCCGATTGCCATAAGACATGAAGTTCTAATTCAATACGGTGTACCGTATGGTTGCTGCATGCAACGATATGGATGCCATCAGCTCTGACCATAGAACGAAGAGTAGAATCTGCCGTGGCCTCGTACCCGGTAACAATTTTTACAAAAGTAAACCGGCTCGGTAGCATCTCCGCGCGCATCAAGAGAACGAGTCACGCCTTCGATGCGCACTTCTATGCTCTAGCTTACGCTCCGAGAATTACTTGCAGCCTGGCCAGACACATGGGAAACCTTGCAGATACAGCATACGCGTACATACATATGTACATATTATATATATATATATATATATATATGTATATATATATGTATATTATCTAGAATATATATATATATTGATAGGAAAATCTAGCATGAGTCACTATCTGGCTTGACCAGCTCGGCAAGTGCCGATACGAATCTTTGAGGTGATAATGTTTAATTAATTTAACAGATAATAATGATTGGCTTCGTCGTGCTTGGCTGTCCATACGATCTCCTAATGTTTAACACAATTTGCGGCATTGGAAGAAATGTTGGAGCTTAGGAATTTTAGCTGCGATAAAGTTACAAAAGTACTTTAGAGCGGACGTGTATGTGGCAAGAGAATTTTGTGCTGTTGGCTCAGAGGCCCGTTTGAAAATGAGAGCTGAGAGAGAAAAAGCTCTATAGTTGTGGTGAAAAAAAAAAAAAAAAAAAAACGAGGATAGAGCAAACGAGAGAGTTCTGAGGAGTCATCGGTGCATCGTTAGTCGCAGCTGTAACCCGTATCGCTCGGGCGTTTCAAAGACCTCGTGGCGATGTATGCGTGAGTGAATGTAAAGTGTGTGGATGAAACATGCGAGGCAAACATATATATATATATATACACGGGAGTATCACATCGGTCGGTTCCTCATTTTGCTCCAGCGCGTTGCACTCTTTTACTGTACCTACTCATTCCATCTTGCGAGGCTTTCGCTTCACGAGCCTTATTTCCAGCTCACTGTATAACGAAGCATTCATACTTTGATACATATATACATGTATATAAAAGAGTTCTGGACCGATTTGACCCGGTGTCTGTGCCAGTTGATCATACATTAGTTCTGGGACATTGCAAGGGATTTTCATACTCTCGTTTATGAATGATTAATTTTACGATCCCATCAGCATCACGACTTTTGCAATGACATAACAGTCGAACCGGGAATAGAATTGACATTGCGACATTATCTGATTTGTTGCCAAGATGATGCTGGAATGATGACGTTTCGTTCAACTTCTTCATAATGGTATTTAATGACGAATTGAATGGGACTCAACTCACCAGTCTGGCAGACATTAGTGTAAAGCTCGCTAGATGTATGAGAAACGTTGAGAATATCTGATCGTGGCCAACAATGTGAAAGTGATTCGATTCTACTGGCTTTGTTTGGGATTTCGTTGTACTCGTTGGTATGCTCGTAAATACTGAGATGATTTTTGCAGGCTTTACTGACATCTGGTGACATTTGGACTTGATCTAACGAATAGAAAGGAAAGTCTTACCAAGAGAGAAGGTAAATTTCCGAGAAATAATTGAATTGTGAAGTAGCCACAAAGTTTGATCAATGATAATAATCATCATTATTGGGGACACAGTTAATTCATTGAGATCAATTTTGGATGAATTTTTTAAAGGATGAAACATTAGAGCTGTAGATTTTGTGGAATTCATTCAAAGTCTGGAATTTGTAGCATCGAGTCTATACGATTTCTCATATACGAAAGGTGGAAATGCTTATAACATGTAGGATTGATAATTCTTCCTGACTTCGCAGGTAAAATCATAAACTATTTGTCGTATAGAATTGATCAATTTGAATTGATCCAGCTGAACTTGAGATTTTAAATGATTTAGGAATGATTTTGTCAATAATCGAAGTAAAGACAATTGGCTTTGACCTTTGTCGTAATTGTACTATTATATTTGTGTGATTCTCATGTTTATCATATCAGGACAATAACGGAGACCTTCTTCCACCAGAATTGAAGATTTATCGAGTATTATAAAATGAGGTAGAAAAATTTAAGTTAATTCATTGAGATCAATTTTTGATGACTTTTTTAAAGGATGAAACACTAGAGCTGTAGATTTTGTGGAATTCATTGAACGTCTAAAATTTGTAGCATCGAGTCTATACGATTTCTCATATACGAAAGGTCGAATTCTTATAACAGGTAGGATTGATAATTCTTCCTGACTTCGTAGGTAAAATCATATACTATTTGTCCTATAGAATTGATCAGTTTGAATTGATCCAGCTAAACTTGAGATTTTAAATGATTTAGGAATGATTTTGTCAATAATCGAAGTAAAGACAGTTGGCTTTGACCTTTGTCGTAATTGTACTATTATATTTGTGTGATTCTCATGTTTATCATATCAGGACAATAACGGAGACCTTCTTTCACCAGAATTGAAGATTTATCGAGTATTATGTAATTATAATATAGAGATAAGATAATCCTCCACCCGTTTTTACGCTCATATTTTCCCAGACTCAATGCTGATTCACTTGACATACACACACAAGAGATTCCAGCGAGTGAAAGATAGAGAGAAGAGGACATTGGCAATAGGGCGAGAGAAAACAGACAGCGGGTCATCGCGCGGGGCACCCTGACGCTTCTTGACGACGGTCCAAAAAAACTTTATGAACGGTTTACGAGCACAATAATCCTTTCTAATTATAGAGTATCTCATATGTACATATATACGTACACATAAGAGTACGACAAAAAAAGAACGCAAGCTTTTGCACTATGAGCATTAAACATATACGCGCCGCTTTTGCTCTCGAGCGATAACGTCCATCCGCCTGGGTGGCGTTTACTATTTTTGTATTTTTTTCTCGCTCCCTCTCTCTCTCTCAGTCTCCTCAATGCTGCGCCCTCATCATCTTCCATTTCTTTGGCGTTCCTCTCATCCATCGATCTCGCTCTCTCGTCAGGATCTCAATTTCCATCCGGGCGGTTAATGCCTTCGAGTTTATTTCAATCGGCGCATTTACTATGCGATGTTTTCTTTTTTTTAACGGATTTGTGGACGTTCCAGTGATTTTTGTTGAGAAATTTTCGACGATCTTTTCATGAGAACATTGAAAGTAACCAAAGATATTCAAGGCTCAAGCTGGCTGACTGGAGGTTTTATGGAGGAAAATATGGGGAGAGAGAAACAACCCTCTCACGGGTAGGGCGAAAGCTCGGGTGACGAGGCGATTTCATACCATGACCCCTTTACGATACTCTCGACATCGTGCGCGCCTTCGCCGCCCCCTCCCTTCCCCTCTCATCGCCCTCTCACTGTAAAGTAGGCGCGAGGGAATTTCGCGTTAAGAAGCGAGTGATTAATGATTATAGACGAAAAAGAGAGAGAAAGAGGGGGGATGAAAAAAAGCTCTGTGTTGATTCCAGTCGCGCCAATATCCTGACGATTTGCCTCAGTATGTCTCGTTTAATTTTCATGTCCGAGTAAATACGTATGAAATGATTCGATCAATTATCATTATGAAAAGGATATTAATAATTAGCGTAAAAAAATTTTCAAAATGGTTTGGAAATGTTTGCATAAGTTTTTATTTTGTTCAATAAATTCTTTGCTGCCCTGGGTCAACTCATTGTACACATATTTCTACTCATTTCTCATATACCCGCGTTCTATATACGATGGATGGAAAAGGGTGGAATAGGATGTTAATAATTAGCGTAAAAAAAAATCAAAATGGTTTGGAAATTTTTGCATAAGTTTTTATTTTGTTCAATAAATTCTTTGCTCCCCTGGGTCAACTCATTGTGCACACATTTCTACTCATTTCTCATATACACGCGTATATAGAATATGAGATTTTCACTTTACGAGCAAAAGGTCAGTCGATGGCGAGTCACAGACTTCGATTTTTCACAACCCAACCAAGTAGGCATTTAACTATGTACGCACTATACGCGCTTCGTAGTCACGTGGAGACTAGATGGACGGAAGTGTCGACGTACACGAGTATAAGTGTAATATTTCAAAGCGTTGTGTGCGACGCCAGTAGCGAGAGGAATGCCTCGCGTGCCTCTCTCGCAGCATCATCAGCAAGTTGAACTAACGGAAAAGCAAGCCAGATGAGCAATTTCGACAAACGCTAGCGCGACAACACGTCTCATTTGTCACGGGAGGGTTGACGACGTTAATGAGTGACATGACTGTTATATACACGCACAACCCAGAAATACCAGCGATGGACACATTTTTTTTCGTTCTGTCTCTTTTTTTTCCTCGAGACAAACGTTGTGTCGCCATGAATACTCGAAAATATTCAGGATATAAGGGCGTATGAGAGGTTTGCTCAAAGGGTTTATTTTTGCTTGTCACACAGCAAATATATAACGCGGAAGTGACAATTTTTTTTTAATTGGGCATATTAAAATAGTGCATGTTAAAATAGGATTATTTTATCAATGGAATTTTGAGAACCGAGAGATGAGCAAAAATTTGAAATATTATTGCAATTTATGTTTTATCGTAAAATTTTCCGAACAGTTTCCGAATTTTGGCCGAGATGAATTTTTAAATTTTACAGAATTGTCCCATTGAAAACTACTAAAAAAGATGATGAAGCTCAAGCCCAAACACAATTGCCTATCAATGAGAATCTCGCGAAATGTCGACATGTCTTCATCACTATTTTTAGTCTGATGTTATTGCGTTATGTATATATATATATATATATATATATATATATATATATTTATATTGTTTATGTGGGTTTGCGAGAATCTCTACTGCCGTTCGCTATGGCCAAAGGTACGGAGATACGTCGGGCATATCGGTTCGCCGATGTTTGCGAGGAGCAAAGGATGCTAATTAAAATCCCTCGCTGCCCTCCGAGCTTTCAGTCTCGTACAATCTCTCTCGATCCTGGTAATCAACGAAAAGGACCCGCAGGGCTTCTGGGCCACGATGAGCATGATGGTCAATGGACAGACGACCTCAGGGCGCTCACGCTATAAGTATTTTACCCCTTTGGCCCGCACAAGCCCCGAGAGAAGTTCATGTAATTTTTTTTCATTCTGAAACTTTTTTTTTTCATCTTTACTTATAAAATGTATCCTATCTCAGTAGCGTTTGCCAAACGAGTATGACGAAAAGCACGAATCTAGACAAATTTCTTAACTTTATGTAGACCATAAAAAATTTAAAAAATATTTTTTCATCAAAGAAAAATATATATTTGTCTATTTTTTTTCTCTCACCGAACGATGTGGCTTTCAATGCGTCTCGTTATCGTCTCTGGAGATTCGAGAATCGACGGTGCTTTCCCATTGTCTTCACTCATCATCAATCTGCGATAATAAAACGCTTGTTTTCAATACAAAAATGACAAATCACGAAATTAATCAAATGATTGTCAAATGACACATGCTGTCATAAGATGGCTGTAACGAACAAACGATAAAAAAAAATTGTCAAATTCTTCGATACCATTTTTTCATTTATTTATTTATTAGAAAATGGCAAATTTTCCATACGCTACAACTAAACGAGACTGAACTATTTTTAAGACGTATTGTCAAGAGGTTTTATATTAGTGGATTAGGAAAAAATATTTTCAAAGAACGGTCAAGTGGGCCTGCTTGAAAAATCTTACGGCACGTTCCACCGACGACGAGATAACTTATACATAGGGGTATTATAGATACTGATGTATAAAGCAGTGAATTCAATCTCGAGGGCAGAAAGCGCGCGTCGTGTTGGCGCCGCATGCGCCTCGATATCCGTCGATGGCTCTCCTCGACGTTCTGCGAGAAAAAGCGACTAAGAGTAAACGAATAGAGAAACATATACAGTGCAAACTCCGTTAGTGGCTGCTTATTTATCGTTCGATTTCTCCCACCTTTACTCCGTCGTTGCGGCACACCTACTTTTCCCCCTCTACTGTGCGCCGTCGACTCTCGCGTCACATATCCCCACTCATCTCTGTAATGCTGCTTTGCAGTTCGTGCATGCGTTTGCTGGAAGACGGGACCTAGCTAGGGAGCTTTGATTAATACTTTCTACGATTGGCGTAGCTGCAAAATCCACTCACTAACGGAAATTTTACTGTATTTTTGTATTGTATAAAGGGAAAAAGTGAGAGAGATAAAAAGAGAGTACGTCGACGTCTTGCTATTAATAATACCGGCTAAGAGCCGTCTCAACCCCAGCTTGTGGCCTCTACTGTGAAGCGCCGTGGCGACGATAACCGCGTGTCACTACTAACGGGGATAGCTCTCTCGCGACGACTTTGTTTGGCACACGGGAGTAAAACGGTTGACAAACATACGTCGGTATGAGGCAAGAACAAAAAATAAAATAAAGCGCTAACATGCGACAAAAAAAGGATGAAAGTCTTAAGGGGGACCTCGGGAGCGAGAAAGAGAGATGGACGAGAGACCCGCCACAGCGAGAGGACAAACGGCCGTGTGAATCGTCGCGTGGTATGTTTTTACAGGCTGTTACTCATCGTCGCAGCTACCGTGAGTTTTGACGTTCTCAGGGGACAGACCAGAGCACACACAGGCATTAAAGCTCACCCAGCATAAGGCCAATAGGATGACGAAAAGTCAACCGAAAATAGAAGCATCGTCGTGACTTGGAAAGAAGTTCCCTGATATCTTTCTTCTCCCTTGTTTTCAGGCGTAAGAAAGTGAGAGAGAGAGATAGAGAGAGATGATACTCGACGCGTGCGGGATTATCCCCACCATCATACAAGAATACGTCGAGGAATCATCTATCGGCTGTTTTAATGGATCCGAGAAATCGTAAAAAGTGCAAACTGCACCCGGAACGAGGCAAAAAAAAAAAAAACGAAGCACGCAGAGATGTGAGTTTGTCAACGACTTTGTCGGAGTTATGTCAACAGAGAGGCTGGACGCCAACAGCTGGTACGGGCTGCTGCTTCTCTGTGCATGGTTATTTCGAAATTTAACGACTACCAGCGTCTTTAACCTTTCGCGCTCGTCTTCGATGTTAATGTCGTCGTGCTCGTGAGTGCCCGGAGGTCGATGAAGACAAGAAAGCATCGGTACATGACTTGTCAAAGGGTTGGAAACGATTGTGATCAAAGCGATGATTTTTTGGAAAATGGTAAAAAAATTGCTTTAAGGAGATAGTGGAGGAACAAAAAATATATCACAAGTGTATTTTGATGTCATGCCAAACACTCTATGTTACGAAAATATGTTAAAAGAGGCAAAGAACACAAAAATAGTTACTAATATTTTGAATTCGCAACAATTTTTTAAAAGCACTAATTCGATATAAAGATTTAAAAAAAATCTCTGAAAGGCTCAGGCTACAAATCTTGAGTTTTTAAGGATATATAATTATATTATATAATTATACTATATAATTATAATAATGATAATGACCGCGAAATCGTTTGTTGGATTGATCACGATGCACCAAATTAGTATATTCTTTCATTAAGGTGCAAAGTCATTCATTTTATTATATAATTTTACAAGATTATGAAAGTTGCTGCAAACCGGAAAGCTTCATTTCTCCCGACAAACAAAGGTGATACTAATGTGAAAGCGTACACGAGAATATCAGCTTATTCCACATCCTTGAAGTATGTCTTGTGTACTGCTTGGTAGATTCTGTCTGTCACATCACGAATTAACCGAATAACATCATTCTGCCTTTTCTTAAATCCTTTGTGGCAGTGCCGAAAAAGTCATCTCGCAAGTTCACGGAAGCGTCGAGTACGTACCGTTTCTCGGATCATTTTCATGTCCCCTAAAAGCTTTTTTTCTCTTTCTTTTCATCCTCCGAGACGCGCATTTTATGTTTGACACCCGGTGCTTCAATACTGTTGGAAGACGAGCGTATAATTTCACGGATGCTGGATGGAAAAAAGGACGGAATACAAGCTCGAATGTATGTATATATATATATGTGTGTATAAGCTGTCAACGTGTGGAGTCCCAGGAGAAAAGCGAGAGCCGGTATTAGCCGCCGATAAAACAAACAGTCACGAGATATACCTCGAAAAGGTCGAGAGTGCGAGCGACGTTGATGACGGAGAGAGCGAGAGGATTCTTTCGACACGAGCTTGAGTCAATGTTCTTGCGACATTATTAAAATATTTTCTCGAGCTTTTACAAAGAAGATCCTCTTAACTGATGATTATCAGCTCTTATTCATTTTCATTTTCATGGGTTTCATGCCATTCTAAGCCAACGACCCGTTAGTTACTAAAATAATGCTAAAAATAAATGAATAAACGTTTTATAATTTTTTAAATAACAAGCTATCAAAATTGACAATTAAAAAATCAATTTTGAGAAGTAAAGTATAGTTTGTTTCATAATTTTTCAAAAATAATAATATTCTTTTAGAATGTTGAGAGATGCTTTATATAAAAAGAAAGTTACAATTGGAATGATTTTCTTCGTACATATTTTTTTCCACAACGTATAAAAATTGAATTTGTAGGTAAAAATGGCATTCAAAATTATCTCAATTTCTCATGACTTTGAAAGAAATTTCTTCATAATGAAATAAAGAAACACTGAGAAACAAAAAAAATACTTTGGTATTGGCGAATTTTAATTCCATAGGCAGCCAAAAATCTTGTTGTCATTAATTACACAGTTGACGTTGGTCAAATTGATTTTAAAACTGCCGATATTTCTCCATTTTTTTTAAATATGAAAGACACGGTGAAAAGTTTTCTTTATCGCGGTAATAACACACACGAATAACATAATAACACGAATCAGTGATTGACTGATTATGCACACAGAAAATGAATTACCGCGGATATAATGGAAAAATCGTGAGTGCAATTTCTATCCTTGACTGTCGATCCGCGACTAAATTAACTAAACGTCACGTACGAGAGCTTTCAGGATATGAGGATACGAAGCCAAATGAAAGATCGCGTGGATAAAACTGTATATGAGCAATGATGGTACCCATTTACACACATATCTCTGCGGTGTTCTGCGGGCAAGGGAAAATGGTTTACCGCACTCGAAAGCTTCATGTCCATTGATTGCTGTGCTGCTCGTGCCGCAAAATATACGTGTGTGTTTGTGTGTATTGGTGTGCGTAAAAGTCTCTGCGCGAAGCCATCCATTAGAGACATCTTTCTCACGGGATATAAGCGTTAGTACGTGAGAAACGTAAAAGCGCTGGATAGCTCGTCGCGCTTTATGTGTGTCCAGAGAGAGAAAGAGAGAGAGAAAACGAACTCTGCTCCCGCGGGAGAGTTCAATCAGTGCCGAGATGAAACGTTCGATCATCTATCCAGCAGCCTCATAGCGTGTCTACATATATATGTATATATATATATATATATTCGTATAAATCCACCGCCACACTATACAGGACGAATGAATCCGTTGCGTGACCCGATCAAACGTTCGTCACGGGACAATTAATAACGGACCGATTGCGTGGGCGAAATACGCAGTGGTTTTCGATGGTGTTGGAGATCACTCCTCTCTCTCTCTCTCTCTCTCGCTCCTCTCTCGTGTGTGCGTCAGACTTATTATTGCATTTTCTATCCGACTCACGACCCTCTAACGAGAGAACAATTTTCGACTGCCGCGTAAAAATTGCAGAGTCATCTGTCTCTCGGTTATACCTACAAGCTCTTACGAGTCTTCCCTTTTCAACATAAAATTGATTATAGTTTGGTTCTGTTTTCTTTTCTCGTAAGAACAACAGTAGACGAATATCATGTTGGGCTTGGGTTGGGCGAAGTGTGGCAACTTTTTTTTCAACATTTAATGAGAAAAAGGCCGAAAGGACATACAGGACAATTCTTGACGATTTTCTGTACAAAGTTTTGCGATTTTTTGACATCGGTTAACGACGAAGAGGACGAAAGAACGACGCTTGGCCACTTTCCCACGCGGTAATTACTCCCTCGGACGTCTTTCTCCCTTAAGGTTAAGGTCGATAGTTAACCGAGGATGTATACCCTCGTCGACCATCGAGTCTCTCTGGTACCTTCGTATACGTTTGTACATATATATATATATTAAGTTCTCGCAGCAAGAGAGATGATACTCTCACTCTCGGGGAAAGACCAAAGTTGACCAGCTGTTAATTACTTCGCGTCTCGGTATTGGGTAGTTTGTGAAGCAGGAGGGGGACGAGTGATGGTTTATATCCTTCGTAATTCTCATCGCACAACCTCCCTCCCTCAACCTCCAATCATTTACGTATAGTCGAAAAACGCTATTAGAGCTGGAACAATTCATCGTTATATCGTGTCTCTGAGAAAAGTCCTCCCTGTACAATCAGGGACGTTGCAGCTCATAATTTTCTCGCTATCTTTATCCTATTTCTCGTAAAAATTATCGTTAATTTCTTCGAGAGATTTTTGAAGAAATTGAGAAAAAATAGTCTCAAAAGTAAAGTTAGCGAGCGATAAAAAAAAAATCGGAGCAAGTTAGCCCTAAAAAAAAACAAGGAATATAAAGGTAATGGAAAGAGTTCATTGCAGTGACATGGTAAAAACCGAAACTGCGAATATTATAAGAAATTGTTTTAGGATTCGCTGAAGAATCTCAATAGTTTTTGGCATACCTGGAGCTGTTTCGTACAAATCTCATCACTTTGTGATAATTGCAATATGATATGAAGATTTTCTTAGATCGATTACCGATCTGACGCGCCCTCTGGATTTTGCTATATAAATCGGGCACGCCAACTACAATATCGGTCTTCTCTCTTACTCTTTCTTGGTTCCTTGTAGTCTGCGAGGTCTGCGATTGACGTCGATTAATCACAACGGCAGCACAGAGTGAGGCTCTGTCGTGTGCTGCGGCGAACGACGCGACGCTGACTCGCAAAGCTCGTGTTGCCTATATCATATTAACACGATAATTGAAAGATATCCGGTCGGAAAGCTCGAACGATCCTTTTTTTTTTGTAGTGTCACTGCTTAACGCGGGAGTCGCTCTCGCGACTAAACGTAGTAGCGGCTGTGGCCAACGATCTTTCCGTGACTTGCAGGTGACTGACACACGCCGTTTGCTCACACGACTGATTTTTTTCTAAACGACTCATCTACAGGGAGTATTGAAGAAAACCCTAAAAATCTGCTCCGTTAACTCTCATTTATACAACTGCATAAATATGAAAAAAAATGTTTCAGTTCGATTTCTCTATTGACGAGACAAAAAGTATCGCTAGCAATTGGAGCTGCATGGAAATTTCTTAGCTGCGTCAAAGAAACCCATGCGGGGTGTTAATGAGGCAAAAATGTGTTGAACTAGGGTTAATTTATGCATTTATAGCCAAAATTTACATTCGATTTCATTCAATTTTACTAGTCGAGAAACTTGTTTGGAAATTTAAGTAAAAAAGATTAAGTAAGATTGTTCTCTCGTACACATTGCCTTAATCGTCTTCGGCTGGTGTTCTTGATTCACGAGAGCCATCAGCTTGGCCTGCTAGATGCGTTAAGTACATACATGCTCGCGACACCATAAACAACAGCTCTCTCTCTCTCTCTCTCTTTCTCTTTCTCCTCTTCCACTTTGCGTTATTAATAATAGCCGTCGAGAATCAAGAGAGGGGTCCGCTTGAGTCTCGTTGTGAATATGTTCCCTTTTCCCCTCGTGCTATTCGAGCATTCGAGTTATAGCGTTTCTCGTCACGGAACCTTCACGAACCGTTGTACCGCGTTTACGAAAACATTCCTCGTCGATTTACTTTCGGAAATTCTCGTCCGGGTAAACGTTGACGTATTTAAGGTTGGACCAGTAAACCATCTATTTTTAATCGCGACAAGTCGCTACGCAATGGGGCACGTGTTGGTCCATGGCTGTATAGTGCTTCGAGATGGCATATTCGAGCTTATTGAGTGTCGAAGATAAAATTCGTTCGATTTAAAGAAAATTCGAAATCAAATGAAATATCGTTAATTCCAATTTAATGCCCAATTTAATAATTGATTAAGGGCAGACGTAACGAATAACATTCTTAATATAAGTACACAAAAATATAGACCAGGAGAAGAAAAAATTAAAAATCAAATGAAATATCTTGAATTTATTTATAATTTAGTAATTTATCACAGGAAGATCACAATATGAATTACACATTATTAAGATTGGTACCGATCAAGCTCGTAGACCGAGACAACAAATATTTTTAAGCCACAGACTGTATTTAACAGTAAATAATTGACCCCACTAGTGGGTAAAAAAAAGCTTGACAATCAAAGTCAGCAAATATTGGAAATTCAATTGAAATTGTTTCTGTGTAACGAATGAATTCTATCAATTATTGATATTTCTTTTATCGAAATGTCCATCAACTAGTCTAATCAGTCGGCTCGATTATTTTTAAACCCAAACAGTCAATAATGTCTTCATTTGAATTGAGTTCCTTCTTTTTGGCTCTGTTTTTTTTTTTTTACTGTTTCTCGTCGAAGACAGCAATCATTTTGTGGAATAATGTGAACGAATTGGATTAAGTGGACGTCGCCTTACAAAATGTTCTTGGGACACATGGAATTGCGATGAGAGACCCACAGAGCCGATTGTTCGGCTGCTCTATCGCGAAATTACTATCGCTGTCGGGAGACTCTTCGTGGCCAAGTCGTAGCAAGCCGTTTGTGTCTGTGTGTGGATGCTGCCTGTATATAGTAGAATAGATATCGCGGATAAGTTTACGCTCGCGTCTCTTGGAACTCGGGCTTCGTATAAGACAAGGAGTTATGATATCGGCACCGATCGCCTCGCCAAGTGAAAATACAGTGGCGTGAGTAATATAGAACCAGCGCGCGGGGTTGAATCTTTTCACGCGCGTGTGTCTTAGTATGTATGGAGCAAGTGAGGCAGCATGAGAGAGAAAGAATCCACGGCGAGTCGGTGGCGACTCTCGATCTTCTCGTGCTAGGCGAAACGCCGGAATGATCCACCGAGTGTTAGTATCGCCTATAAGGGGTGTCCAACTTCAATATTTCCCCGTGAAATTTATCATAATTCCAAAAGGAAAAAGGTCAAAGAATTTTGGGGTTTGCTATGAGCAATATTTCATATTTTTCTTGGTGGAGATGCTGATTAAATTTTCATATCATTGTAACGTTTTCAACGAGAACGATTTAACTGTTTTCATCGACTTTGATCTTGCTTTAAATTTAATCGAATAGTATACGCAGTTTTGTTTAAATTACCTAATATTTTACTAAAAATCTTAACAAACTTTGACATTTCTTTGAAAACTCTATTTTATTAATAATAATTGCGAGCACAATCGTGCGGAAACATTGAAAATGAGACACCCCATATATGTAGTATAATAGCGTACGTATGTGTAACGTCAGAAGATCGTATCGTTAGCAGCCCTGGCGAGAAAGGGAGGGGGAGGGGTAGAGAGAGAGAGAGAGAGAGAGAGGAGAGCCGCGAGGGTCAAGGAGAAGCGATCCCGGAGCACTCAGGGAGTCCCTCCTCAGTCGTAAATAAGAACTAGCTACTATACCCAATGCCAATCCAACCGTGGTTAGAACTGTGCGACTGCTGTATTTCGCTAAACTACCTACAACTCTACTTCTATGCGGTCCTTGTGGCTACTCTCTTTGCAGCATCTTTTATTGGCCATATTTTGAAACGAGGAGACCAGAGCATACGTGGATATATCGAGCGTTCAATGTCAGTACCTCTGGAACATTCGAATCTTGCCATTTCCATAAATCTGCAAAGGAAAAAAAACAGCTCCGAGTTCAAAGGAAATCGAGTGAGGTCAAAAACGTGAGAACTCAAGTTCGGATGATACTTCTTCTATTTTTCAATTTAAAATCACTCTCCACATCAGTCCCCTCAATTTTACAAAAGTACCAACAGGTAGACTTGGACGAAATAAAGTAAATAAAAATACGAGATAAGAAAAAGGTATCTTCATTTATAATTTTTTTTTTGTTCCCGAAGTCTCCAGTTCTCGCACGTGTTGCACGGTCATTCGAATGATTCTCAAAGACGAAGATATAAGAAGAAAAAAACATTTTGCTGCTCTAAACAACAAACCAATCCTAGTCCGTTGATCTCGAGAAAATTGGCACGCTGCTGCCCAGAGAAAGAGAGAAAAAGATCGAAGATCGGTTGCAGCTGTGCACAGCAGTCGGCTACGAGAATTTCGCGTCTCACGAGATTGGCACCTTTGCTGTCATATCAGCTGGACTAGTGAAGCAAAGAGAGGGAAACTGCACCGGTAATCAAAAGCGGAACCCTGGCTTCATTATTGTTCGCTTATTACCGGCCATAGTCTCGATCCCAAAATCCCCCGACTACGGCAATACAAACGCGCGTATACACACACACACACACACACACACACACACGAACAGACAAAGAGAAAAGTTTTAGCCAAGTGTAGCGCAAAGACGCCAGTGAGAGCGAGGAGATCACCAGTTCTCGTTTCGAAACTGGGAGGTTCCGCGAGGCAAAACCAGAATAGTAGATTATTACACGGCTTGCCGCACGTCATTAGACACCGCGTTCGATCTATGGATTTGAATGATTGGACGCTTGAGATACGAAAAATCGGCGACGATGATCGCCGTATATACGTGTATAAAAATATGTAATATGTGTTGGTAGGTGAACTACGATCAAATAACAGCATATCCATCGACCATGGCATGTTCGTGACCGAACTCCGGGCCCGTAAGACGCGTCACGCACATATAGACGTGAAAACGCATAATCTTGAGGCGAGATCAAATGTAATATGAAGATTTTTAGGATGGTACATACGAGGGAGCTTATAATTCCTACCGAACTTCGTGCGATTAAACGATCAAAGAGAAGGAAATAATGATGCACAGCCAATTATCGTGGATCAACTTTTAATAAACCGATATCGTTTGATTAGATAGAAAATTCGGCGATAACGATCGACCATGCAGTAACGATCGTTACGATCTGCTTGCATCGATTTTGGTTAAATAATCGGAGCGTATGGGGCTTTATTAACCCTCTATAATATCGGACAACGTACGTTACAATTTTTTTTCCATCAATAATAATAAAATAATAAACGTGTAAGACTTACCCCAGTTATCAATTTAATGATGGTGAGGATGATCGGTTTAACCTGTACCTGGGAACGCCACGAGCCTTAAACTCTGATGCCAGACAGCTTTTTATTTTATTCAACTACATTCACGTAATTCAAAATTTTAACAGAAAACTTCACTCAGCGGAGACTTTTGACGTTGGTACTTAATTCAATTTTTTTGCATGTTTTGCCAACAGCTGACGAGGATCCTTGTTATCCTCCGGACGTATGTAGGCGTAATTTTTCATCTCGTAAACTCGCAGATTTTCCAGTTTATCGTCACCGACTGAAACGATCGACACCCATATTCGTAATTTTGCAATTCGGAATATTTTTTAATGAGTTACCTCTTTGTTGTGGATTTTTCAGAATTTTTGGATCGTCGGACGTTTTTTCTGACCCAGTTAGATCGGAAGCTTTGACATTGATTGACTCGGGATTTTGAACGAATTTGCTAGCTTCTGTAAACAGTTAAAAATGTCACAATTTCTTAATTACAAAATATCATTATTGGTCAATGCAATGTCTTGCCGTCTTTCGATAGAGAATGATCGGTCATATCGCGCTTCGGTGGCTCAATGTTAGGATGAATGGTCTGCACTCGATCCGTTGGCTGTTCCGCACCGACGGCTATCACCCTCAACCAAGCCAACGACTTCCGCTTCTCCCTCTGATTCTTCGATTTATCCGCTATCGTCATAGTCCGAGTTTGTGCACTCTTATTGTCTGGAAAAACAAACGAGAAAAAGAGATAGTACAGTTATACAAAAATATTTGATTCGTTAAAATTGATCGAGGGTCATTTTCATTTCCGACATTGGACGGCACGATATGTTCAGCTAGATCGAAAGCTGAGAATCACATGGATAGCTAATTTGATGGAGGTGGTTATTTACTCCGGGTGCAATTAATCCTTTTTTTGTATTAATTATGGATATTGATAATTAATTAATAATGATTGATTATCCGGTTTTATTTAATAATTAATATTGTTGTTGTATTGTACATTTAAATTTGATTAGATTTTAGGCAACCCGGTGTAAACACTCACCGTGGGTTATCGTTCGTCTCGGCTGGCTTAACCTTCGGCACGTCATCGTTGGCCATCGGACATCTGCCGTGTGGAACACGCCATTTTTCGTAATGCTCCCGACTGTAAGGGTAAGGATCACCCGGAACTTTAATGTAGTCGTCATCTTTGTGGCCTTTTCTCTCCTTAATCTCTCTCCCATCCTCCTTTTCCTCGTTTTCTTTCAATTTCAATATTGTTCTCTCTAGCTCGGTCATCTCCGGATTAGTGACAGATCCGTTGTTCAATTCTTCGTGGCCATCTTTCTGACTCGATTCCAAAAGATTTTTCGACGTTCCAAGAGGAAATGCCGTTATATCCACTGAGGTTGGCAACGTCGGACAAGTTCCATTCCCATCGAAATTTTGTTGCTTGTATGATAACAAAACTTCCAATTCTCGTTGCGATAATTCCTGCAAAACATTGTTCAAGTCTTCGTTGACTTTTGGACCGACGCAATTTTTCGACGAAGCTCGAAAATCATTTTTGTCATCTCTCTCAGCTCCGTTGAAATCGTCTGTCTCTGGGGGAAAAGACTCGGATTCTTTGGCACAACCCGATGTCGTAGAAAATGATTTGAATCTCTGAAAATTATCGCAATTACTGGCCAATTTTTTATGATCAAAATACTCGATGCTACATGTTTGAAATTTTTTCGTTTGTGTGAAATTTATTCCGACGTTGTTTGGACTTAGATCCAACCCTTTTGCGATATCTTGTCCCAAATTTCCGCCTTTATCAAGAGATTTTACGGCTTGAACATCGCACCTCGGTTGAGGTGGTTCAGGCTGTATAGAAATTCTTCCCTCCAGATTATCCGATAATTCAGCAGCCACTGCCATTTTTTTTATCAATTCATTCTCGTGCAATTTCGATCGTGCTGCGACGTCTTGCCAAGCAGATATTTCACCATCCTGAGTAATTTCTTTCGGTATGTTGTAATCATTGTCACCGTAAACGTAATTATCAGAATTTACAGTGGCCATAGGTGCTGCGACTAATTTTTTGGCAGGAGCTGTCACTTCATCCTTGTTCTTTGATACGGTTAACACCAGTGCACCAGATGATTCAGCAGTTGAGACACCAGAGGCTGATTTTTCTTTTGAGTCATGGCGAATTGGCGAAATAGGTAAATTTTCTGTTTCGTGTTGAAAAATTGGCAAAATAGTTACAGTAGTCTGTGATTTTTTGACAATTAATTCATTGGGTTTTTCAGTTTTTGATTCGACATCAGAAATCGTTGCTGTCGTATTTTCAACAGTCAAATCTCCCGGTTCTTTGTATTTGAACATATTGATACCCCATTTTTTTGACACCACATAATTTGGTAATTTTTCATCGTCTCGAGAATTGTTATCCGGTACTCTGACACCCCACTGATACTTATGAGCCTGCTCTTTGTCTTTCACAAAGGCATCAGAATCCGTTTTTATAACTGGCGTTTTGTCCTTTTGCTCCTTTTTATCATCTTTTTTTTCTCGTTCATCCGGCATGTTTGGCTCTCTTATGGGAGGATCAATGTTCCTTGGCGCAAGATCCATGACATTACGAATCCGTGGACTCATCGGAGTTTTATCGTCTGTCGAATTATTAATTAAGGAATAAAGAAAAGCCTGAAGCATTTTGTCTTGAGCTACTTCTCACCTGATGAGCTTTTAAACAAGCTTTTCAGTCTTGAAAAGAGTCCCGATTTTGTTTCGGTGCTTGCAAGTCTCACGCAGGCTAAAATCGTCAAGGAAAACTCAATAATTTGGCTTTTTATGAATTTTCGTGAACAAAATTAAAATAAAAAATTCTCGTCACTGACCCACAGAAAGGTTTTTGTGCAGCCAAGGATGTGGCACATTCCTCCATTTTATCATCGAGTCAAATTGTGGTCGAATAGCTCGGCATCGCACGGACACAGCAATAGAATTCATTTTAAAATATTACTGGTTGAAATTTGGAAATAAAATAGCCGTGTCGTTGAAAATAAATTGAAACTATTTCGTCCTGACAGTTGCCTTGTTCAGCAATTGGTCTTTTTGCAAACTGTTGGATTCTCAGATTCTCAACTTTTTTTTATCGCGAGTGACTTTTTTTTCATTGCCGGAATAAAAAAAGAAATATTTTTATATACATGCTCAATTTTTTCGGGTAAAAAAAAGGACGCGAGCCTCCCGAAAAACGGTCGACAAATCGTTTGACGTATGTGCCAAGACACCAGAGAGCATTGATTATCCGTCCGAGGGTCTCTTAACTTCGGTTAATCATTGCCAAAAGTTTTACTCTCTCGAGACCACGAGACCCCCGCACGATTCGTAATGGCATAATGGACACTCCGCAAACTCTCTTTTCTTACGAATGTTTTCTCCCCATACGATGTATCGATCGGCGATGGCGTTGCAATGGAAAAGTCGAGCGATGGAAAGAGATTTCGTTCACTCGTGCATGAAACATGCGCTCAATTTCACCGCATACGTTAATCAGTAAAAATAATTATAGTATGAATATACGTAATGAATTACCAAAATCGTTATCGAAATTTTGCAACAATTATGGGATAATTATTTTTACATTATTTTCATTCGAATTCTCGTGATAATTACAGAAATGGAGAACAAAAAGATTTTTTATTTTACATTTTTTATATTTATTTTTTAGATAATTTCTTTCAGTCGAAAATATCCTGAAATAAAAAGTGTGCTAGGCAAAATTAAGAAGAAGAATAGGTTTACTTTCGTCTGAGTTTTCTAGCATAATTTTTTCCAATTCTAATAAAAAATATAACGCGTAAGCTGCGTATTACAATGCGTGAAATAATGTCAATGGTCATTCGTGCCACGTAATCGTGATAAACGTTGATAAAAGTTTAAACGACGTTATCGGATGGATTCGTGGGACATTAAAAAACGCACGTGTCCCTAACGGGTGGGTCGTCGATGCAATTTTAAACAGCTATTCCAGCGTCCCCGACCAGAAACTGGGTGAAAGAGAGAGAGAGAGAGAGATAGAGAGAGAGAGAGAGAGAGAGAGAGAGAGAGAGAGAGAGAGAGAGAGAGAGAGAGAGAGAGAGAGAGAGAGAGAGAGAGAGAGAGAGAGAGAGAGAGAGAGAGAGAGAGAGAGAAAGAGAGAGAGAGAGAGAGAGAGCGAGAGAGAGAGCGAGAGAGAGAGAAAGAGAGAGAGAGAGAGAGAGAGAGAGAAAGAGAGAGAGAGAGAGAAAGAGTCCCCCACACATGACCCGAGACGGGCAATCGTTTTGGAGGGTTGTGTGACACATGTCCGCAATGCTGGGGCGAATAGCTATACAAACGAAAACGCAGATATTCTCTCATGTGAAACGTGCCACGTTTGCTTGGAATACCAATCGTCTTGGTTCGCCCATTCAACGAGGATAAATGTTTATGGATTTGGACATATTATTCGTTCCATAAACGAGATGACATTCCTTGGATCCGATGATTATCGATGTGCTGCGATTGATCGTCTATTTATATTCCAGCATTTTGTAATTTTTTACTAGAGATTTTAATTCGATTAATTTTAGTTTATCGATGATTTATTAATTCATCACTCGAATAGCAAACGCAAAAGAAAAAAAGGTTAGTAAGTATACAAACCGATGAAAGATTTACTCACGCGACTGTATCGAGCATAAACTGATGATTTCAAGAATTATGGATGAGACTTTAATTCTTACCACAGTTGATCAGCGCAAGACTGCAGTTAGCAAGAGAAGCCCATGCGTCGGGACATTAGCAATAAATTCGTTGGTCCCCAGTGTAAAATAATGAGAGAGGGTAGAAATGCTGTATATGTTATGGGCAATGCCAATTGTATAAATTGGCTACGACAAACTTATCGTGCCTTGCGGAGTTCGTGAGATGTTTCCTTGTGTTTGCCCCACTACTTGTTCTTATCGCAGCGTTATGTACAAGAGGCAACGGACTGAGACACATATTTTGTCGACCCACGTGAAAAAGTCTCCCATTTGACGCACGGCCGATAGTTCTTTTTTGCTCCTTCGCGCCAGGAAAACGTGCTATGGCGAAGAGAAACGAAGGATGTAGCGACGATACATACAAGAAACAGGCACGAGAGAAGAAAATCGAATGGATGAAGGGAAAGAAAAACGTGTGGTGAAGCTCCGCGGTGGATAAGGACGCGGTTGCAGGTGCGTGGCTGACTCTCCTTCGCTGGCGCTGACTCCCCCGTGGTCGCTTTGAGACATCGTTCCCGCGAGGCCAACAGAAGCTCACCAGGAACCCGGGAACGTGACGTTCCACCTTTGCCCCCAGCACGTTCCTCACGCACATCCTATATATATATATGTATATATGTATCGTGTGCCTATAAGACGTACACTATCACGATTTGTCGTCAAACGTGTTTCCTGTTTTGTTGCTGTAGAGATGAGCACATGAAAAAAAAAATCACCGAGGAAAAAACAGGACCATAAGAGTCATTTGTCGTATAACGTGACACGCAAAACTATTAAGGTTATTCGTGCCAGATTTGAGTGGCCATTTTTGTCCGGCAATTGGCGCATCAAGGTTAAAAAATAATTCAAGGAATGATTGTTCTCTTAAGGATAAGATGTTGTGCCTTGAAAGGATAAGAAAGGATATGGATAAGATGTTGTTGCTGTAGAGATGAGCGCATGAAAAAAAAAATCACCGAGGAAAAAACAGGACCACAAGAGTCATTTGTCGTATAACGTGACACGCAAAAGTATTAAGGTTATTCGTGCCAGATTTGAGGCGCCATTTTTGTCCGGCAATTGGCGCATCAAGGTTAAAAAATAATTCAAGGGATGATTGTTATTCTTAAGGATAAGATGTTGTGCCATGAAAAGAGTGGCAGTCTTTTAACGGGTACAGAGGCTTTCTTTAACATGGTAAATTCAATAGACATGGAATGTTTAAGAAGGAATTAGTGAGCTTTAACAAAACTTTCATAATTATTATTATTTCTGTATGCATCGTGTATATAAAACCGACACCATGATTTTCCATAAGATGTGATTCCTGTTTTGCTGCTCCAAAGAAAAACACATGAAAAAGAGTGGACCGAGGAAAAAACCAGACCAGACAGAATCATATTTATCGTTACTTGACACGCGAAAACGTCCAAGCGATTCACGCCAGATTTGAAGGGTAATTTTTGCCGTCAAACGGGAGATGAGATTGAGAAATAACTCGAGTTAAAATATGTATCATCAAGCTAATGTCGCTTTTTCCAATGGCATCGAATTTTCTTTCAAGATGATATTTTTCAAATGAGATGGAATGTTAATGCATGAAATTGGAAAAATTTTGCTAGAATTTTTTCTCTCCATCAAAAAGTGATCGTCGTCACTCCAACCCGGAGGGATAAGCCGAGGATTCAGAAGAGAAGTCAAAGACGACAATCGTTTAAATGGAAAAAAACGATTTGCGTATGGGACGAGCTGCACGGAAGGAAAGAGAAGAATATAACACAATGAGAGGGTTGCGAGAGAGAAAAAGATTTTAATGCCAAATGCCAATGGGGGGTTTGCGAATCGGTGTGGTGTGCGGTGGTGAGTTTACATTCACGAGAGAAAGCGGCTATGGTGTAGGGATGAGGTGAAACCGCTCGTTTATCAGTAACCGACTCTAGTGAAAGCGACACCGAGGGCTGTACGCGCTGGGAATAACAATTGGCGCTGGCAATGCGGTGACTCGGAGGTTCCGGAGCACGCGCTGGCGCCGCAAACTTGTCAGGTATATATATATATACACATACATATGGCTCTTATATATATATATATATATAAGCGTATGTATGTGCATTCACATAAATGTTTATATATATATTTATATATATATACACATACATATACACCAAGCTCTATTTATATAGATACATCACACCCGTAACTACGAAAAAGTATTGACCTCGCTACTATTTCGAGAGACGCCGAGCGATATATAGACCATCTCCCGCCCTCCCGTCGACTCCTCGAGCGTCATTTATCCGATCTGCGATCTCTTTCTTTTTC
This sequence comes from Dyspetes luteomarginatus, assembly GCA_963669185.1. NCBI lineage: Eukaryota > Metazoa > Arthropoda > Insecta > Hymenoptera > Ichneumonidae > Dyspetes > Dyspetes luteomarginatus. The sequence continues at coordinate 12,107,715 of OY769903.1, read as the reverse complement.
ATTTTCAATCCACTCAGGCTAGATATCCCCGTGCGACTTGCCGACCGATCGAAGAAGGAATTTTACAGTGTCCGTATATACAGTTATGTGGCATTGGTTAGACCTGGAATCGGTTATCATGAAATCTCATGGGAATGCAGCGATCTGAAGACGAAAGAAATCAATGTCGAGTACCTCCTATCAAAGATTACCCTCTCGACGAGGAAGCAAAAATAGAGCGGAAGCAAGTTTGACCCTCAAAATTTCGACCAAATGAATTTTCCATCGGATTCTACGGACGCTGGTGCAAGAATCACAGGCGCGTGTGTGTGTGTGTGTGTGTGTGTGTGTGTGTGTCCCCGTATGTGGATGAGAAAGAAAAATAGGGATGCAAATTTTCTTTCAGGCGAAAGACGAATGGCCTTCAAGACGGTGCCCAGCTGAGAGCACTCGGCAAGCACGCAAAGTCCGGTACGTCCTACTTCAGTTCCAATTGAAGAGACCCTCGTTTCATCACTTGGACAAAATCTCTCGCTCTCTCTTTCTCTCCCTTTCTTCTTCTCGTCGAATATCTCCTCGAAAACGGGCTGTTTGGCAAACCAAAACAGTTGCAAGAGATACGATGTTATCCGTGGCCTTCTTCTTGTCGCCCCATTTTGCAAGTGTCGTCGGTACGCCTGGCTAATTTGTCAGTTGTCGAGTTAGCGTTCTCGCGGGGATTCCCAAGAGGGGAGAGAGGCGACAGGCCAAAAGAAGGAGAGAGAGAGAGATAGAGAGAGAGAGAGAGAGTTGGTATACGAGCAAAGGGGCTGTAGGGTTGTATGCGGCATCCTCTCTCCTCACCCTTGTACTGCAGTGTTTATATAGATATATGTATATAGCATGAAGAGAGTTTGGGGCACGCGGTAATCAACCGGTGAATATCTGAACTGCCTTCGAGCTACTTTTTCTCTCATCCCTTACACATACCAAACGATATAACGTAACCTCGAGCTCTTCCCTAGCTCTTTTCTCTCTCTCTCTCTCTCTATTGCTCTTCCAACGCGCTTCCCTTTTCCACCCCCTTCGTTCTTCTCATTTATAAAGAAGAGGTTTACACGTTATCCCAAGGAGGCGCGGGACTCGCGATTGATCGTACGCGAAGCTTTTCGACCCGACGAATCTTCTCGACACATTGACTCGCTTGTGCTTCCCTCTGTCTTACGTTTTCTACTACTTCGCATCTTGGGCTTGTTGCTGTGCTTGAAAATTAGATGCATGATGTATTTGCAATCTCGAAATCGTGTACCCTCCCCCCCCCCCCCTATAAATAAAAACATCTTTTTAACTTCGAGTTTTGTTGAGTAGAAATAAAGACATAAAATGTCTTTTGAGTCGATCATGCTTTGTAATTCAATAGAATAAACAAAAGTGGAATAAAGTGGACGATTTTTTTTTTTTATAACGATTGCATAAATTCATTACTTTTACTCCAACATTATCGTGAAATGTAAAAAAAATATTTTTTGGAGTGTACGATGATGTTCAGAAAAAAAAAAATCAGGAAAAATTATAAAAATAAAATTCTATATTGAATGGCCTTTTGGAAAATATCAACGAGCGTTTATTACGAGAAAATCTGGAAATCCGAGCCACCCGAGCTACTTTTCCAAATCTTTGAAACATTTACAAAGCAACGAGGAAAAAAGTGAGTTTCGGTAACTTGAGAAACTCGGAATAAGTCAGAAGATAGAAGATGAAGAAGAAGAATCGTCGAGAGAGCTAATGGAGCAGCCTTCGATGCATATTGCGCTGACACCACACAGCAAGAGAGAGAGAGAGAGCATGGCAAGCAGGTGGAACGTGTAACTCGTTGTGACGGGGTGGCACACACGCGCTAGAGAGAGCGCTATTATACAGTCTCTTCTCTCGGATTTGGAGGCTTTGTAGTCATCCATTTCCAGGGCTTAAACCCCCTTGCGTACATTATTTAAATAAACAGAAGGACGCATGGATAGAAATTGGTGGAGAGAGAGAGAGAGAGAGAGAGAGAGAGAGAGAGCGCCCTACTTGGTAACCCCGAAGATTGGCTGCCTCGCAGAGCCCCTTTGCGCGAACTCTATACGTATATAGGAAGGCGAGACAGAGATGAGAAATTCTTGCTCGCTCAGGAGTGTTTTCGTCTCGATGTTTCCAGTGACGAACAATTATCCCAAGTTGCGTTGTATCGAGCACGTTTGTAGAAAGCGAGAGAGAAAGACAGAAAGAGAGAGAGAGAGAGAGAGAACGAGAAAGAGAGAGAAAGAGCGAGCGCCCTCTATGTGTAGCGTTGTTGAAGCACACTGACTGAGTGACAGACGGGGGATAAAGCGACACGGCCGGCGGCGAGATAAAACGGGGGTGGGTATGGGGGTGAAGAAACAGCTCTTGGTTTACCCTGCTGGCAGTAATGAATTTTAAATTGGCTGGCATTCATAATGCAAAGCAGCGTTGACAGTTCAGATGAGACGGAGATGACAATGTAAAACGGTTGATAAATATTCTCTTCATTTTTCTCACCCACTTGGTAATTCTCTGCGAGAAAATTGATATTCTTAGGATTTCGTGTAAATTTACCCTGTACATAAAGTAAAATTCACCGAGCGAATTGAATAAGATCGGATAATTAAATTACTTTGTACAGAGACTGATAATTGTGCAAAATGGTAAAACAAGTTTTTTCCATAAGACCATTTTTTTCGAGAGAGAGAAACGAAAAAGAAAATAAGACGATATTTGTATTTAGATACAAAATTTAATATTTATTTTAATTGTACTACTGTTATTTTTTCCTACTTTGTTTATTTTTTCGAGTAATATTAAATTAATAAATGACGAAGAAATAATAAGGCAGAGGAACAGGTAATTACGCATAACTACTGAAAGACAAAATAGAGTACTCGGCCGAAAATATCCGACTGAAAAAACTGCTGAGGATCGGCCATCTGGTCAATGTCTCTGAGTTCGTACCAATACTGGCGATAAAGACGTCGGTATAACGCGTGTGCACTGCGAACACAAGTCTGGAAATATTCTCATGTGGCTTTTGGGCTATCTGTTTGTTGCGCTTCTTTGATCTTCTATGGTCACTGGTTAGATAATCACGTGACCCAAAAAACCAACAGGAAAAAATCGCTGAATAGTAAGATGAAATATCCATGAACAAATGATCGAAATTATATTTGTTTTTTCAATACTTGGAATTTTTTATCACAATTGTAAAATTAATAATTACAATTATAATAAGTATAATGTTTATTTAACGAATACTATGCATGAACGTTTATTTTTGTTGCTATAGTTTGTTAATAAAAATCATCTCGAATTCTCTCAAAATGGAGAAATTTTCTGACTGCATTTTTGAACGTATCCTTGTCAGATCAATGTAATTTTTTTCAATTATCACACAGTTGCAATATTATTAGTGAACATATCTCAAGAGGTTCGATATATCCGAGACTACAATAATAGATACGAATCTATCGTCGAGTTTCCTTATAAGTTTCCGGGATAATAGTGATGGGCCAACTGCACATCAGGCAGATATGGATATTGTGCCAATGATACAGGACGAAAGGCAGTTATTGCCCTGGGCCATACCAAGTCCATTTTGGCAAAACTTTGATAGCTCATGTGTATATGCGCCACGTGTAAATGCATATCTCAATTTATACTTGACTTATTACCCACGGTTATTATGAATAGATGCAAAACCTACAATGTTTGGAGATCGAATAATACTGCAGTATAGAATACATAATAGAATAGACAATACCTTCGACATATACTCAAGCTAATTTCGAAGGAGGTAAGGGCAGGATTCGTGAGAGATTTAAAAGAATCTTCATAAATATGTTTAAATAAGATCGATGAAAAAAAAATCATATTTGAAACACTTTGTGAAAATTCAAAAATCAATAATGTTACGCTCTGAGGGGAATTTAGACGAGCGAAAAAATGTCAAATAATTTCCGAGTATATTCCTCATAACATGTACGTAAAAGAGGTTCAATTATATCGAAGGGCAGGGGGAAGGGAAGGGGGTAGGGCTTTGAATTATTTCAGTTGTTACCGGAATGAGCCATGTAAATATATAAATATACGAAATGAATAAATGGTTAAAAAAAAGTCCTGTCTGGTAAGATATGACAGAGTCCCAGAAGGGAATGATAAATCCGTCGAGACAGCAAAACTGGAAAGGACGAATTTGCGAGAGAGAGAGAGAGAGAGGGAGGAAAGGGAGGCAGACAGCTCTCGTACCAACCCTTGCAAAACACGCGAAGAGAATCTTATAAACGTCAGTCGAGAGCCGCGGGAAATCTGTCACCCTGTCGCGAAACGAGTCCTGCGGTTTTTTTTTGTTTCCTTTTGGTTTAAGCCCTGCGAACAGCATGCGTCTAAACTGCCGTCTCGAGGGTGCCCTTCTCGCTTCGGGACGGAGCGAGATTTAAAACAATTACAAGGGTACGTAAGGAGAGGGAACGTTTTGTTCGGGCGTCTGGTCGCGAGAGCGTTTACCGTGTGCCCGAGCTAAAAGCCTACCCTTGCGGAGAGCGGGGGAGAGTTAATCTTGAGGGCGGTTTAATTAAAAGTGGTGCCAACTGATGGGTGGCGATCGATCAACACTCCTTGGTAACTATACGATGGTCGTAGCGCTCTCTGTGGCGCACTTTTGCACGTCTCCTTTTCCTCTTTCGGGCAAGGGTTCGTTTTAACGCCCCCGCAACAATTGTCCGGGACACGCGAGACTCTCCAACGAATTTTCAACGTTTTTTTTTTCAATCATCCAACGATGAGTCTATCACGACAAAGAATTATAGAAAGTGTCATTGTTTTTAAAATTTTACATTTTAATGAAATCAAAGTTTCCTCCCATCATCACAAAGGTATAAGATCAATTGAATTAAAAAAATGGTTTAATATGACACGTGAATTAAATCTGTCGAGGGGTTATTTTTTCCATGGAATTTTTTACTTTTCTTAATTTTTTATAATAAATTTGTTTTTCTATTCCTCATCTGAATTTCTCAGCTGATCACAAAATTCACTGGCTACTTTCTCAAGAGCGCAAAAAAATCTTCAAAAAGTGTGTTTTTTTTTTCAAAAAATGTCAATACACAGTAACTATTAGCTCAGGTTTCGTTATTGTGTAAGCAGATTTATATTGAAGAATTGTTAAAATGACAACATGAGATGACAATTAAAAATAAAATTACTACAAATTTCATACGATCGATTCGCGCTGAGGGTTTTCGGATAAGAAATGCAAGCTGGCATGGCTGGTGTGGATGACGATTCACGTGGGGGAAATGGTTGCAAGCATCTTGGAATTCGAAGTATGCTGGATACTGTGGGAAAGCAACGGAATACACACACACACACACACACGGAAATAAGTATATATATATATATATATATATATATATATATATATATATATATATATATATCGGTAAGCGAGAGTAGCGGATAGTATCTCGAGATTGCTCGGCATTCGCCACGGGAATGTCCAGCAGGTGACGTTTTCAACGCCCTCTGTCGCATCTTGTACGTAGCACTAACATCCGGGGCAGCACCCTCCGCTACAAGAGAAATTCGCTCATGCCGTACAATACACATATACAGGCCTCGCATATCAGATCACTCGGACGTCTCTCGACGAATTTCTCGCTCGCTCTACGGGTCCGAAGTTATCTTGGCGAGAAGTAACGACTTTGAGACAAATAGCTCGAGGAGACGTAGCCCAAGTGGTTCTCCGGCCTGTCTGACATTCGCAAGAGTAGACGTGACGGAATTACGATATTCCGAACAAACGAAACCTCCGTCCATTCTGTAACGCAGAGTTGAAAATCTTTCCCAAGCAGACAATACTCAATGAATCACTTATTATTTAAACTAATCATAAAATAAAGTGTAGATTGATGAAATAAAACAAACAAAAAAATTAATTGCCATTTGATGCTTTTGCGAATTAATTATCCAATTTAATAATATATTGATTGGTGGTTGAAGATTGCTGTCATGTTGCAATCATCGTCTAATCACGTAGCAAAGTAATTAGTAGTGAAAAATTATGATATTTTTATTAGATGTAATTAAACCATTTGAAAAAAGCTGCCATCTCTGCTAATATTGTCATTCAATTCTTACGATTCGGAGGATGGAAAAAAAATAAAACAAAATGGCGTGTAAGAGATTCGTGTAGAGGCTCCAATCAAAAGAGGGTTTACTGTGTCCAATGTCAGAATAGAGATGTATAGCTTCATGTATAGTGGTGCTTCATTTCAAATGAATGAATGCCTAAAGCATCCTCAACCCACACATCAGTCATTCGAAAAATCTTGAGAAAAGAAAAAATCTTTGATGAGTCAAAGTTTAAGTGATGAGAAATAAAATAACGCTCGTATTATATGTGTGCGGTAATGGTGAGGATTCGTGTAGTTACAGGGAAAAAGGTATGTGAATACTCAAAAGGATATATATATATACACATTTGTAAAGTCGAATGATAGAAAGCAGAGAGAGAGAGAGAGAAAGAGAGAGAGAGCGTGGGCATAAAGCAAACACATTATATGGAAAACCTTTACTCCGTTGGCATATATAGCTCGTCGGTGAGTTGAGTAAGCTTTGGCCAAAGCTTTCTCGAATTGGCCCGGGGTCCTTTGATCGCTACCGCTGACGGAAAGGGCATCTAACGGTTTGAATCTGGGCTTTGGAAAATTTGCTTTTATTTTAGTTCAATGTTCAGACGAACGAAGAAAACAAAAATGTTCTGAAGAATTGATGAATTTTCCCCATCAAATCGTTACATGTATATATCGTGTAAATTTAAATTTAATCGTTGAAATTAAATTTTCCAAATTAAACCCACGCTTAATTGTTTAATAATTAAGTAGTTATAATTATTTATAATTGAATGACGTTAGAAAAACATTTCAAATAATTTTTCTACAAGAGTGAGGCGTATTTTTATCAAATAATTCTCTCTGATTTCCAAGTAACGCCCCCTGAGAACCAAGACGACAAAAGACGCGGTTTATATATATATATATATATATATATATATATATATATATATATATAGATCGTTCGAAAGAATAGAAAGAAAAGAGTGTCCGATAGACTTCCGGAACAACGCAGATACTGAGTAAGGGAGAGGGTGGAGACAAACGTTAGTAAGAGCAAAAGCGAGAGGGAGAGGACTCAAGAATAGAAAGGGGGTAGAGGGATGAAAAGGATCGTGGGACTTCGCGTGCAGCGGGGTCATCCCTCGTCTCACCGTCCCACCGAGAATTTATGCTCGTTGTCCCTAACACACCATCCTAACTAGTCCACCCGCTTATACTTTCTCACAAACCTGAAGAACTATATATATATGTGTGTGTATGTGCGTGTGAGTCGCGACGAGCAATGAGAACAAGGCGAGGCGTTTCTCTCGGTCGGTTTTCGGGGTAAGAGAACTGCCTCAGAGTACCGCCAGCCAGTATAGAAACACCGGTGGCAAGTGTTCACGAGACTATATATATATATATATATATATATTTGGCAGTCTCGTATCGAGGGTGAACTGGACACTCCCTTAAAATATCACCTTCGCCGCAGTTTTATCGGAGAGTCACTATGTACATCCACATTATAGCAGGCATTCTGTTCCAATTTTCAGTTTATAATTCAATCTACTAATTTTTTAATTCTCGTCCATTTTGACAGAAGGCATTTTTTTTTATCGTCAATTGGTCTAAGCTTGAATAGAAAGGCTAATTTTTTGGCAACGATTCATCATTTGGGATCACTCTTAAGAATAAAAATATTTTCATCAATATTTAAATAATATACTTTTTGAGGATGTTATTTAAAAAGGCTACTTATCAGTACTATAATTTGGCATGCCGAGAAAATGATGTTTTCACAAAAAAATTAAAGAAAAAAATCGTTACTAAAAAATTCGAGTATCATTTTTAACAATTTTTTTATGGTCTAATCAGAATGGGATTCCCTCTATATAGGCACCAACTACGATATATCGCATTATCTACATCATTCCGAACGAACGAAAGAAAATCAGAAGATAGAAATGGACTCGTGCATGTAAGCTGTTCAATTTTCTTTGGTTCTCGCTTTGCCTCGAGATGGGGCTGCAGCCCTTAAGCTGTTCCCTCCACCTCCCTCGAGAAACGAGAGAATTGCTGCAGCGTTGCATTTGCCAAATCGGGATATCTCCGTTAGATATAGGATATGTTGAGTCTGAATTTACATACTGGCCAAGAGTTTTATCGCACTTGCCCCTCAAGCAATGTTGGACGCTCGTGTATCTGTGGTGGCCCCTTGACCGGACAGTCTTTTTCTTTTATCCAACGGGATCTTCTTCCGCGGGCTATCGGCCATTGGGCTCTTGAAAAACAGTAGAAATATATATATGTATATATATGTATATATATATATATATATACTTGCGTAAAGAGTAGGAACCCCTACATTGGGTCAAGAGAGTAAGACTGCACACGTTCGTGATGGATTTATGGTCATCCTCAGGCGCGAACCAAGAGATGCAGATCTGCGCAGAGTGCAGAGACTTTTGAAGATTTTCCTATTTTTTATCTGTCCTCTCTAGAGTTGGAAAAGCTTCAAACGATTAGGTAGGATTTTTAAAAGAGATTTGAGAAAAAGGAAGGATCGAGGGAGGATTTTCAAACTTGTGATGTTTTATCTCCCATCAATATCACTGCAGTGAGAGAACATTTTTGGCGTTTTTTATCCGAATGATATAAGGCTATAAGGTGGTTCAAAACTAAACTTCTTTATAGTTGAATTACGCGATTAAAATCAGCTCTGATCAATCAGATCTGTCAGATAAACTTTATGGAATTGTCCGCAGATTGGGAAAAAAGTGTGTTAGCTTTTTTCAATCGTCCCATAAACACTTTTACACGAGCACTTATTCATTATGCCATACCAGATTTTTTTTTTCATGACTCAATCTAATAATCTTGTATATTTTAAATCTACAAAATATTCCTTTGCTAATGCAAATTTATGAATTTTATGAAATTATACTTTTATTATTTTATTAAGCTTCGTGTATAAAGAGACACAGTTGATCGGTTTTTTCTCCGCGAAGGCAGGGAGGCCTAGAGAGAGAGAGAGAGAGAGAGAAAGAGAAATAGAGTATTTTGTACACTGCATCCTCTCGTGTTTCAAGTTGATTTTCCGAGGGTTATCCGTCTCTCGTTGAGCGTTACGGCATGCTGGGGAAGATATATATATACATATATATATATATATATATATATATATATATATATATATATATATATATATATATATATATACATATATATATGGGGCATTGCACGTGCACTTTGACGGTTTTTGAGCGGGGCTCAAATATGTTTACTTACAATTGAATTTATTTTTATCATATAAACAGCCTCGGTGCAAGTCCCAATTATTATCCGTATAAGAAATATCAAGACCGTCAATTTCTTGAAATTATCATGGGTATTCTATCTTCTACCTTATATATCTTGGGGAGGAGTGAACGAAACAAAAATGGTTAATAAATTTTCACCGGAAAACGAGTTTTACTATCAAGCATGTGACAATTAAATTTTTCAAAAAAATATATGATGACGTAAAAAGAAAAATAATTGAAAAGCTGCATTTTCAAATTCTTTTTACCTAAATAAGGGTTTATTTTATTTTCTTTCAATTTTTTTCAAGGTATTTCGAGGTGAACTGGATTTCTGCAAAAAATTTGGCGTGGCTATTTTTTCTCTTCTCTTTGCAATTAATTCTTGATTTTTTTTAATAAGTAATTTCTAGAATACAGTTTATTCCATTTTTATATTTGACGAAATAAAAATTTGTTGCTTGTATACTTCAAAAGGAAACATATCGCTTGTAAAAATTTGTTGGTTGAGGAAAGAGAAACTTTCTCGTTCGTCCACTCGTTCACAATTTATGTAGAGAGGGGTGTGACTATTTTCATGATAAAAATAATGTAAATTTAAGACAGCCAAATCGCTGTCACTTGGCTAAAAACCGGGACCACTGCACGTGAAATGCCCCATATATACATTTAGATGTGTGGTAGACCGTGTGGTATACAGTCCAGTACGGGGAGGATAACGTATAACAGCGAGTACGTACATAGACGAGAGGAGAGAAAGAGAGATAGAGGAGTGTGTTTCGTCCGAATTGCTTGTACCACAGACGCCTTAACGGGTGCCCCGTTACGCACCCCTCGGGGCTTTAACGAACCGCAAATGCGTTGTTTTAACGACGTCGTTAATATTTAACCAAATATCCGGGCGTTACGGCTACTCGTGCGCTCGAATCGCGCAAGCACACATATATGCATGTGCATGTATGTCTCTCTCTCTATATTACATATATACATATAGAGGGAGACAGAAAGAGACAGGGAGAGAAAGAGAGAGAAAGAGAGAAAGAGCGATCAGCAAACGATGCTAATCGTTCTCACTCTTTCTCTCGCTTTCTGTGGGTAGTTGGGAAACACACCACTCGTATGTACGTAGATCGGACCTTCCGTTGGTCGGCCTACACTCCTCCAGAGCTTTTGTATATGTATGTACGTATGGTACATACGTGTTGCAAGAGGGAAGTGAAAAGCTCGGTCACTATTAACAAACCTTGAACGAGAAATCTCTCTCTCATAATCTGAGAAAATTGATACCACGTACTGGCTATCGAATATGTATATATTATCAAGTGAATATGATCGGAGCTTATTATTGAAAAAAAAATTCACCTCGGACCCAAAAAATATTTGATTCTAATGAATTTAAATGCAATAAATTTTTTTGTATCAGTGTATTCTATTTACCGCGAACTTATATAATTTTAAATTTTATCTATCACGGAAACATTGATAGATTATTCTCAAATGTAGCAATTTTTATCTCACTTGTATCTAAATGAATAAATTGTCTTTGATTCAAATAAATTTGATGCAACTCACATGAATTAATCTTTCTTGCTTCGAAATGTTTATTTTGGTATTTCTCGTTATTTCTCTTGGTATCGAGAATATATAATAATTCTCATTAATCACTTTTCCAAGAGTATGAAAATAATCAAAGCTTCATTGAGCCATATATCGTTGGATTACGTATCTCTTTTGTGCCTCCACATTTATTCATCGTCTTGGCAGTTGTTTCTCGCGTGGGTCAAAAGTACTGCTAGCGAACGGTGGACGTCACGAAAATCCTAAGATCCTGTGTGCACCCTTAATTGCCTCTATTTATGCCCCTTTTGGTCCCAATCGCCAAAAAAAGCCGAGAGAGTCTTCGATTCTGGCCTCTTGTATATACCGAAAAAAAAAGAGAGAGAAAGAGTCTACGTGACATGTTTATGAAAGAGAACTGTGGAGAAGGCAAACGCAGACCTTAATGCCCGATACCCTCAATCAAGCCATCGCACTCCACTCGGTTTTGTGCTCCTTGCTCTCCACTCTCGCTCTGGACTCGTAACAGCCCTCGCCCCCACTCCTTTGAGCCACCCTGCGACGACTCGATTCACTATAGTATATATTTTACTCACCCCCATCCCCCTCCTGTAGCCACACTAACATACTATATAATATACAACCCCTCGCCAGAGCGCCAAGTCTTCTCTCGTCTATTCCAGTAGCGTATTGATCTTTCGAGGGCGCGCTTTGATCTAACCTAAAGGGTCGGTCTCTCTCTCTCTCTCTCTCTCTCTCTCTGTCTCTTTGTCTGTCTCTCTCTGTCTCTCGTGCTCCAACTTTCGACCATTGGCCAATGATGTATGAGCGAGAAAAAATCAGGAGAATAGAAAGAAAGAGAGAGAGAAAGAGAGAAGGAAAGAATGAGATTCTGGGCAACCCCACACCGTTTATTTCAGCATGGAGTACTAGATGGCGCAGGCATCGCACGAATTTGGTATATATACTATATATGTATACCAAATTCGTCCGATCGAGCGCACGTCCGACCGCCTAAGTTTATCAGGGAGTTGGCAGTCTTTTCTATCCGGAAAATCTTCTCTCTTTCTCCTATGTCTACGCAGGAAAAACCACACTTGCATCATATATACACACGACGTCTTTTTTTCCCATCGACAAGCAGAAGTGGTCGCGTAATTAGAAAAATGAGTTAGCTCGCGAAAAGCTGACTAGTTAGCAAAGAACGAAAGTCTCTCGTACTCTTCGAATTTGTACGCCGGTAGGAAAAGTTTTCTACATCCCGAAGTGCCACGGTAATCCGTATGGGATGCTCAGCATGTAGCGGAATGATTTTAGCCGACTTTGCAAATGGTGGCTTGAGAGTATTTTTTGAATCAATTTTCGCGTATTAAGGAGCGTACAAAAATTCCTGGTCGAAAAATCTCTCCATGTCTTATGAAATACGCCATACGTTCACAGACAGATATATGTAAAGACGATAAAATCTAATTGTTGGCGATCAATTAAAGAAGAGTGAATGCAAAGAGTTCTACATCGTTTTCGGATTGAAAAATTGGCGGATACCAAAGTAATTTGGAATGGCAATTGTATTAAAGGTACGTGAATTGGTAGTATATATATATATATATATATATATATATACTACCAATTTTGCATATATATATATATATATATAGGCCTTTTGCATATATATATATGCAAAAGGCCAGAAACGAGAATAGATCACCCAGCTTCGGTGCGAGAATATTTAGGGAGTTAATTGCCGATATATTTTATTACAATTGCTACGAGTAATAGCAAAGAGAAAAAGAGAAAGAGAGAAGCCCGACACAGAATGCCTGTCTCGTAAATTCCATTCCTACGGTTGTCCCTCTGCATTTTAACTTTTCCTCTTTCTCGCTTTTGCCTCTCTCGTCTTTCCGAGCTTACCTCTTTGCAATTCTTAATTAAATCCCCGAGGAATTCACACTCTTGTATAAGCAAGAGAAAAGCGTACAAGCGCAAAAAGGATATACAGAAATTCGAAGAAGCTCACACAAAATGATTTCTTGTTCTCAAAAATGAGAATAAAAATTAAATACATTTGTTAAATTTAAAACAATTCTCAAAATTGGTACATGATTGTCCATTTTTTCATTCTAAAAAATTCGTAATAATAATAATAATAATAAAATAATGGAAAACCACATGAGACGCGAAAATATATTATAGAGAAATGAAGTGATGAAAAAAAATTGTATAATTGATTATTGTCACTAAATAGTTTAGTTGACTGGAATTTTCATCATGAGAATACCCACCAGATCAGTCGTCGAATATTCTATATATGCATACATGGATTAAATACGTTTGTGGGTGCACCCTCGCGTTATGACGCGGTAATTAAACTCCACAAGAGCTCTGACGACAAGGCCTTCGGGTATACACCGAGTGTATACACCAAGTTTCCGTTTGTAGTCGCTAAATGCGTTTGACAACGGAAGCTTCTCGTGTGTCTCTTCTCCTTCGAGCTTTGCTACTTTGGGGCTTTCCTTATTTTCGCCCTGAGCGAAATCTCCCTCACTCCGTCACGAACAATCCTTTAAGTACGAGATATAAGGAGCGTTACAAAGCTAGAGTACCAAAGACAGATCATCAGAGAACAGAGAGAACATAAGACAGAATCGAGAAATTAAGGGAGATCAGAACCCCTTATTTTTCCGTCGATTGATATAGTGTGTATATACATAGCGTACTATATGTATATATACATATGACAGAGTCGTTATACTGCATACAAATGTTATTTAGTTATATATACATCCCTCATTCGCTTGATCGTCACGTATTTCGGATATAACGTCCGAAACGTTTGGTCATATATATATATATATATATATATATATATATATATATATGTATATATATATATATATATATATCCACATACACAATGGGGTATTAAGGATCGAAAGAGTTGTGGCAAATCCTCATGGGAAAACGGACGTTTCCAAATAAAGGAATAAAACTGCTGGACACACGTGAGTGACCCGTCGCTCATTGGTGGTCCTTCTGTGTGCTGAATGCTGTGGCAACTCGGGGGAGAAAAAAATAGCATCTCTCGTCGGAGCTCTTCTCTCTTAATATTAATTTAATAACGTGTATATGTACGAAAAACTGAAACAATTGACAGGCAATAACAGCCGAGGCAATCAAGAAGACGTTCGTTACCCTCTGACGAAACGCCCCGATAGTTATAGAGGAAAACCCTTCCGCGTGCTTTTCAGAGAAAGGGTGGAATTTTGTACGCTCAGAAAGACTGAGTTGGGTATAACTGTATATGGTTATGGATGTGGGGAAAAAGGAGGAAAACGAGTTGAACTGCTATATCGGAAAAGCTAGAGAGGGTAAAAGTGCCCGAGGGGTTGACGTGGTACGACACAAAGAAGGAGAGACCGATAACAGAAAGAGAGAGCATTTCAACCCTTTCACAAGGGTGAGTGTCACTCCAGAACCAAGTGGCCTCTTTATCCCTCTCTCTCTCTCTCTCTTTCTCTCTCTCTTTCTTTCTTTCTCGTGTTTCGCCTGACATTTTTCTCGTACAATATGGCAGAGTTGTTCTTGTTGATTTCATCGCACACGTCTCACGTAGCCGCCACGCAGGAGCCCTTCGGGATTCAGGGGAGTGAATAGCGAGAACAACATAAGAATCTTGCTAACAATAAGGGTTGACCGGTAAACTCATAACCCCTTATATATTATATTCGTTTGGTACATAAAACAAATGCTGAGTTCACAACACTGACGAAAAGTTTTGACAGCTTAACGAGAGAGAATGGGCATATTTCATCCCTTCAAGATGGAACAGACTCTATATAGTGACAGGAGATTCTTTGATACACGAATTCATAGTCCTTTAACCGAATAAACGCTAACAACTTAACGGGTCAACGGGTAACTTAACGGGGTCAAATTTAAACGGGTCATTTTTTTACATATAGGTTGATTAAATTTTGAAAAATATGAGAGATTCGACTCGCTGAAAAATTATTATTCAAATTTCTTATCCTTTCAACTCTTCGGATCATTTTTTCAATATCCTTTTTTTCAGTCGAGCACAACAAAATCTTTTTCTTATATTATATTTTTCATTTTTTTTTTCCACATTGTCAAGACGAAAACATGATTCAATCTACTCGACATCATCCCAGAGCGTTTCGCGTCTCGAGGGCTGCCGGTAGATTGATTTGGATATTCTTGGGTTTACTCACATAAATCACACTCGAAAACGAAGTAGTGGTTGTATAGAGGGCGAAAGCTGTTCTCTCCTCTCTCGCGCGCGAGTCTGCCGCGTCTTCGGGACGTGATGCTCGCACGCGGGATCGAGTCAAAGTGAAAAAATAGCTCGAGTGAGAGGCAGAGGATAATATGGAAGGAAAAAGCGAGAAGATGAGAGGGAGGCTGATAAAGATGAAGGGAGAGCCAGAAAGTCGCGGGAAAACATCACTTGTGTCTAATGTGTACGTGCGTGCGTGCGTGTGTGCGCGTCTGTGCGTGCGTGTGCGCGCGCACCAAAGCGTCTCATGTCGTGAGGTCACCCCGGCCTCGGTATAAATATTTAAAGTCCCGAATTAAGTCGAGATGATAAAGCGCTTCCAAGTAAGCACGACGTGCTCTGGCTACTATCAACAGTAGTCCATCAGCCTCCTCTCTCTCTCTCTCTCTCTCTCTCACTCTCCCTCTCACTATGACGAACTTAAATACGGTAGCAGGGCAATTCCAGGAGAAATGGAACGGTTGCATAACTTTAGTGTACATCGATGACGTTTTCAATTGAAAAAATGTTTGACAACTGGAAAAACCCAGATTACCAATGCTGTCATCACAGCTGTCATGGCTGCTTGACGAATCTACTTTGTGGGTTATCTCATGGCTTTCTAAAAAATTTAATCTTAAAATCTGTCTATATTTATAATCCAACAAGTATTTCGAAAAACCGAGGCTTCCGAAATTGTGTCAAATGTCATGTTGTATCATCACTCAGTTGGAATGAATTTGTGTGAATATTCACGAACCCTTTACATTTCCTAGAGGCAGGAGGGTGAAATTGAAAAACGGCAACAATTTTTATTTATTTTATCCATTATACTGGTTAGCCCATGTTACTGATAATAAATGAAGAAATCTTTGGACATGTTGAAGAGCGAAAAAGAGCAAAATATATATGACAATTAAAAAAAAAAAACCCTCTTAGGAAAAAATAATTCTTCTCTCACATATGTCATACTAAATGGCTAATAAATTTATGGAAATTTAAATGAGAAGCCATTCGTTTGTTTGACTTAGCAATATTTTCCGATTACGAATTTATTAAATACGAATACTGATCTTGCTGAATCAATAGCGATGATAATACTAGCACAGATACAAGTTTTCCTCTAACTCAATGACGAGTCTCAAGAACTGTCAATCGCGGGTCTGGAAATGAGCGAGTCGCATGAGCGAGAAAATAATCATGAAGACATCGAGAGTTCCTGATATGGTTACACGCATGGAAGAGAACTTGCAGCCACGCACGCGCCACGGTAAGTCGCGATAAGGCGAGTGTGTGCCCGCCAAAGTCTCTCGCACGTGGTCGTACCAGAAATATCCGTGATTTCTTTAGCACGCCTTATACATATATATGTACATATATGATCCAAGTAAACGGTATAGCTTAAGCGATCCATGCGCTGTGACAACCATCGCCCTCTTTTCTCTATTTCGGCTACCGAGAGTTCGAAAACTCGGAGCTTAACGATAACGTGTGCTTTTTTTTAAATATGTATCCGTCCAAGCTTTATATGCTCGGACTCGGGATCGCTTGAAGTTGCTTATTGTTAATTGTGGCCCTGCAAGTTTTCTGCTGGCTTCGCTAAATTATCTGTTTTCTCTCTCTCTCTCTCTCTTTCTCTCTGGTAATATCGCTTTGTCTCGAGATTGAGTAGTCAGACTGGCAAAAGTATTGAGAAATGAAAAAACGTTGAGATGAAACAGCTACAATGTGTGAAGCATCAGACGACAAAAAGGCGAATACGTATTTCATTAATCACCGTGTATATGAGACGGAAATATAATTTTTTTCTAAGCAACCCTTAAACTCGTTCGGGGTCGCTAAAAACTATAAAAAATGTATATATAATAACAAATACTATGTAATATGGATCTAGATAAAATAGTCCTTAAATTCATTTGGAATAATAATAATAATAATAATAATAAATCTGCGACGGGTTTTTAATTCGTGAAAAGCTATTTGAGAAATTTCAATCAAATCGTATTACACGAGACATACATAGCCGTTGCCCGCGATCAAGACATCTTTTGTTTTTTGTCTTGTCGTCTTTATCATAATCACGGGTATCTCGGGCGAGCTGGACGGATTAATCGACGTCTCTATTTTCCTTCATCCACATCTCCTCCTATCCCCGACGTTTTAATCACAAAATCATATTATCCCACGCTTGCCGTACCCATCTCAGCCCCCCCTTTCCCATCCTACCCCTTGCCAACTTCCAATCCTCGTCTTTCGCGATCTCATCGAGGCCTTCTGACGTCTCTAATGAGAATAACTCCGAGAGAGAGAGAGAGAGAGCGCGCGCGCGTACACACAAAAGCAGCCCGCGATACGAGTGCACGAGAGTGTACACAAGAGGGACGATGAAATCCGCACAGTTTCGCGAGTACTGTACTGTATATATCTCTCTCTATATATGCCATATAGCAAGAGAACTTTGCCAACGTACTAATTAATTTTTCCGTTTCTCCCCGCGCAATCGAGTTATGTGAACTCGCTCGCGGAACTCCGCGGCAATGCCGGATGGATTCATTGAGAGTTTTCTTCCCGGTAGTACACCTGCATATATATATATATATATACATATATATACATGTATATATATATATATACATATATATACATGTATATATATATATATACATATATATACATGTATATATATATATATACAAAATCATCGTATATGTGATGATGGAAGCTTCGAGATGTAGGTAGTAGTCAGATTGCGTCGTGTGTCTCACGGTCCACCGGTGTATCATACAGAGGGGAGAATTTTCGTTCATGTACTCTCGATCAGCTCGCGATCTTTCTCTTGCTTCGGGCTAACTCCTTGGCTTAAGCTCTGACTATTAATGCCCTTAAGATACTTCTAAAAAAATTCAAAATTGGGATTTTTATTTGATCGATGAAAATTCGTAATGAAACTTGAATGTCCTGAAATTCGTGACCGTTTCATGAATGAAACGCGCAGAGACTCATGGATCCACTACTTGTCAATCGCTCTGTGATCTATTGTAATGACAACCTCATTTTTATTTCTGCACTGGATTAACTTCCGGTTCATACCAAAGTGCCAACTGCGTTCTAAAGCGAAAAGTATCCAGGCCAACGGAACATGATAAAAGCTGTGGAGTATCACGAAACGATATAAAAAACGATTGCGTGATGCTCGTTTCTGGAAACCAAATATCCAAGCTGGAAGTAAATGCAAATGCAGATTTATTTATTGCACTGCAAATTCAGTGGTGGTCTCGTTAAATTTATATCGTCAACCCACCAAACTGATTTATTGACGAGATGATTTTTTATTTATTAATATACATCACTCAAAATGTGTAGAATAATTATTGACTGATGATTTCGGATATTTTTCTGAAAGTTGTCCAAGGGTGTACCGATTGTACCATAATTTTTACCATTGCCCCGACTTTCTACAAAAAATTACATCGGAGTTATTTTGCGTTTATATGCTCCAATTGTATTTTAAATAATAAAAATACATATGTGTATACGACAAAAGAATATCACTAGGCTTCTATCTCTTTGCGATATTCGCTCTGGTAGCAAAGGAAAAGATCGTTCGAGAGCGCCGCAATCCAGTAGGACGTGCCTTGATGCAGCGTGGTGGCTCGAGATACGTGCGCGAAGATGCTACCTTCTTCCGTGCAACTATGGGTGTATAATATACGTCGAAAGAGAGAGAGAGACAGACAGACAGACAGACAGAGAGAGACAAAGACGGAGAGGGATTCCACTGATGCTGTTTTCTGTTGAGCTCCTGCTCCTGATCCTGCTCCTTGGCAAATGCATTGCAACGCGCAGCGCGGCAAGTGCATCGAGAGCACCGTGTGCCCACAGATAATTTGCCCTCCAGAAAATAACAGGGTGTGTAGCGCGGTCGTAGCTCCCTCTTGGGACGAGAAAGAAGGGGAGATAAATTGTACTATATGTACTGTGTATTTTTCTCTTTCTATCTTTCTCTTTCTCTTTAGCTCTCTGCTTTTCATGTGATCCATGCAGCATCGCATGCTGGAAACCTAACGTATATACTATACTTATACGTACTTTGATAACTATAGAAGAGCTATATATATATATATATATACGCATCGTGTATAATGTTGCTCCGCTGTTGAAAGATTTCTGCGACCTCCGTTGCGAGTACGTATCGTTCTGTACAGTTGTACATACTCAATGCGTGTCGATGTATATAACTATAATAGTTGGCAGTAGATTATTATCGCAGAATTAAATTTGAACAAAATTTTATATTCTTCGTGTTTTAAACATAGAATTTTTAACTTTTCGATTGCAATTTCGTGTTATTCATAATCAATGAAAGATTTGAGATATGATATACAGCAATAAAAAGAAATATAAGATGTGAGTAAAAATTATAATTTCAACTCCACAGGCACTATCACGTGTCGAAAAGTCTCAATTTCAAGTAACCATAAACTTTTTTCGGACTTGAACCTGACTTACATTTAATGATTTGAAAAGGGCTTGGAGAGATTTAGTAGATTTTCTCCATGTCAGCTTCATATATCAATT
Source organism: Dyspetes luteomarginatus (assembly GCA_963669185.1). Taxonomy (NCBI): domain Eukaryota; kingdom Metazoa; phylum Arthropoda; class Insecta; order Hymenoptera; family Ichneumonidae; genus Dyspetes; species Dyspetes luteomarginatus. Next base: position 12,087,898 of record OY769903.1, on the reverse strand, counting down.
TTTGTGTCACTGGCAAAATTTTGAAAATCGCGAACATCGAATGGAATAGCTATGCAGAAATGAATGGTTTGACTTTGAAAATCTGTGGAAAATTATTGTAACCCAATAAGCCAAGTGTACTATTAAAGGGAAACGGTTTCAATACGGAGTGTGAACTAGACCAAGATGAAAAAGTTTTGCAATTCAGTTTCAGCTAATTCATTTGCGGATAAAACACATTCCATCCACTTTGAGTCATTTTAAGACGACATCGATATTTTTCCTAACACGAGCTTGTCGCGTATGACCTCGAAATGAAAAAAATAAAATAATTCAAAGTACGTAGTTTCCTCCATCTCGACAAAAACAAGTGGCCTTACTGTGTAATACCACTCCATATTGGTATTAACGATTAACGAAAGATAAAGCATGATAACGAAGTCTTTTTCTTTAAACTCTATGCATTTGTGTATAGAATATACGTGAACATAAAGTTTGTCGTAACCTTGAAATTTATGAACCTGAGACGAGTTTGACGCAAATACATTTATTAATCGAGCTAATTCAAAATTGTTAATGTTCTTAAGTTTTTAAGGTTTAAGTTTAAATATTTAAGGTTAAAGCTATTGCTGTAATCAATGTATATATATATATATATAGTGAAAACTCTGCACTTCATTTACATCCTAATGATATTTTTTACATGTATTTAGTCTACGAGAAATATTAATATAAATGAGAATATGTCATTTTTTAAGGTTGTTTATACAAGTGCAATGTGGAAACTATATACATATATCAGCATATACATATTTGTCATATAAAAAACGAGTATGCGATTTATACGAGAATTATACAAGATTGATATATGAAATATGATTATCGTAGAGATAAATGTACATCAAACAGTGAGTGCATGTATGCCGAATAAAATACTAAATATTTACCAATTATCGAAATATTTTGCGCTTCATATGCTACCCATACAAATATATATTATATTGCACATACAAATGGAATGCCATTGTTCTTCTGCTGCTCGACTGATCAAATGCCCAGCATTTATTAACAAAATGTCCATCCCAGGTCAAATGGTGAACAAAGTGTACGATGGGCATTTTTCAATGATATCCCTCAAACGTTGAATGCCCATTGAGCGAAGATCAGCGGAGATCTCTGATACCCATTAACCCAATTAACCCATTAACAAAAAGTTTCCATTTAATTAGTTTTAAATAATTTTTTCAATAAATTTATACGAAACTTTCGTTTTTTTTTAATGAAATATATACTCCCGATTTTTCCGAATACATCTGAATTTTATAAAAAAATGTCGCTTCATTTTTCATGGGGCTTGTCTTTCTGGGAATGTTTTAGTTGGGATTATATTTCGTTTTGGGCTGCTCAGATTTAGTTGTTAAAGGAAATTACAATAATTAGCTTAACTCTATCGAAGGAAGAAGAGAAGGAAATATCTTCAAGAAAGTAGGTACTTGAAGAGGTCAAAAGTCATCAGGCGACTTAATACGTACGATGGTATACATGTCCCGCTTACCATGGTACTTTGCAGATGAGGTGTGTCCTTTGCCGGTTAGGTCTGCCACGTGGCTATTATACAGTAAATTCATTGAAGACCCTTGGAAAAACTGCTTCATAAGTTTTATGTTGAATTATAGCATTACAATAAATGAAATGAATAAGTAGCCGATATCGTAGTGGCAAGCGTCATCGTTTGCTAGGTAGCTAGATAGATAGGTCACAGGTTCAAATCCCCGCCCCATAGGCAAGAAAATTTTCTTCGGAGAAATCAGTACAGGACGACTGATCATGTTGAAATATGATTAGTTAATTAATTCTCCAAACGCTATCACATTTTTTTTCCTCATTTTTAGTATTACGACTGCATAGAAGAAAACTCCATGGATTGCCATTGAAAAAACGCCATTCATGCGCCATTGGCATCTTTGCCAATCGCGATGAATGCCAATTTTCCTATAGAGATTTTCCCCATTGAATTCCCCATTCGAAACGAAATGGATATTCTCCAATGGGGAATTCAATGGGGAAAATCTCCATGGTCGAATCGGCATTCATCGCCATACGACAAATGCAATACGTCTTTAGATTTTAATTTCAGTTGAATAAAAAATGGGATACACGTGGAATTGAACATTGCGATCAATACACCTCAAAAATATAGGCTTCTTATCTTGATTTTAATTGAAAGTGTGATTCTGACGTCACTTTTATATATTTATACAGATATAATACCAATGCGATCCACAAGGCATATGTAAATACATATGTAATACTTATTTCGTCGAAATCGAATACGATAGTCACCTATTTACTAAGCTGGGATGGGAAAAACTCCGCAGTTAGTGTAAATAGTGGAGCGTATATAAGACCAGGATTTCGTCTCGAACTATCAGCTTGTTGAAATTTTAAGCTCTGTAACGTTTGCACAGTAAAATAAAAATTTTCGACATGAAATTCGCAATTTTCATGATTTCGGTCGTCGTGATGTTAGTCTGCGACCAAACACTGGGCTTCAAATCTGCGTTACTGGGTGGTGCGTATAAATATTCTACAGATGTATATAATACCAACGAAGATTGAGGTCTCAATCTTCGTTGATAATACCCAATAATTTTACTTTCACACACACGCATATTTTACTCCCACTTTTTTTCTCTCACATTTTTTTTTTTAACAAACAAAATTTACTGTTACCCAGTATACTTTATTTAACATTTGTCGATAGGTAACTGCATATTCGACGAGATTCCGGACAAACAGCTCGTACAGTGTATATGGATTAAGTGTGAACACAACGATGGACAACAATCCATATCTACCACAGAGTGAGTGAGCTGCACCGAAGCATAATAATCTTAGGATCACCCAAAAGAAATTATTAAATTGTGGAAATCTACACAAAAAAATCCCTGAATGTCTTGGAGGTTAAATACAGCCAATCAATGGCCGATGTTGGAACAACTATATATTTTTTTAAAACTAACGGAAATTTGTTTGAAGCAGCATCGCTCATAGGCTGGTCGTATTCAATCTCCGAAATAAAGTGGCATTCAAAATTTTTTTTTTTCCCCCACGTCTTTGTTTCTCGTCCGCATCAAATCTATCTTCAATCGTCGCATTGGCTGGTAAATACCATCCTCTTTTGCCTCAGATAGGATAGCGGCGAAGGGTCACTGACGTTTTTTTCACTTCACCCCTGCGTTCCCATCAGCAAGTTCCATTTGCAGCATGAATTTAATTATGCATTTATCGTCCTACCGTTAATCTAGATCACGTTTATCGAAACGTAATCTCGATTACGTATGGCGATTTGGAAGTTTCCAATCATGGCAACTCATTTTTATTTATTTATATGTTTCAGATGTAGAGGACCAGCATGCCCAAATGGACCAGCAATTGAGAGTGTCGGGCGCGATCTGAGCCAGCAATATCCTAATTGCTGCCCCAAGTATACATGCCCTAATTAACCAAAGAAAAATGGTTCTACATGTACCCAGCAAAAATGTTACAAATTTTCACTTGAATAACTCATCGATAAAAGGATTGAGATTTGAAACATTTGTAAATTTCATGAAATTTTCAATTTTGCGAATTTGATGCAAATCTCAGACTATCTTGTTAAACAGGAAAGAAAATAAATGTGCGAATTAAGACTGACCCGCTGTTTTATTGCAATTTCCCATCATTTCCAAAACTTCGCCTCTATATAATGAAACCAAAAATGAAACCAAAAAAAATGATCTCCATAACGGAGCTCTGTGAATGGGCGAAAATCACGAGGAAGTAATTTTCAACTGACGTCAAAAAAGTTTAAATTCTTCTCGAATTAGCACCTTGCTGCAAAGAGACAGGAATCGGCGAGTTGATAAAAAATCATTGGTGTCATTTTTTTTTTACATGAACTCTGTTGACATTTTCCGACTTTTCAGATTCGGTTGAACGTCGAGTGGATCATACTCGCTACTCTTGAATTTGATTCACTATGCTGTGCTAAGCAAGATATAAGTTTTTTTAATTAAGGATTTCGATCCTAGCAGTTGCCTGCATTACTGCATTTACTGTAGTGCACTATAGTGTTTACTGTACTAAACACTACTGCATTTCAATAATACTTCGGATAAAAATTTAAAAATTAATTTCAAAAATATTGTAAAGATTAATGAAAAAAATATTTAAAAAAACTAAGACGAAAAATCCATCACATTCTGACTCAACTGACTCTTCTCCTGAAAATTGAAGGATTCATCCGTAGTTTAACAATGGTCTATCAATAGTTTTTACGGGATAACATTTTTTATGCAGTCTGAAATTTTTACTTTTCATTATGGAAATTGAGTTTTACTATGTCATTATTTTTATTTTCATCAGAAATGCCAACAAGATCGTCAAAAGCCGTCGTCATTTCATGGCAAGTGAGGCTCAGCCGTATTAAGATGCTCCGTGCACCCTCGATTTTATATCCCAACTCACCTAACATACCCCAGTCTCCTCTACCCCCTGAAAAGGTCAATAGGTGAAATTTAACTCGAGTTAAAAAGGACAGAAAGGAATTTTTAGAAAAATTCCAAATGACATAAAATATGAAAGTTTTAATTAATTTTCCTCAAGCTCAATTTTAATAAGTGTTTAATAATAGTCCACTGCTGTAAGAAGTTTCAGCCGGATAGCTCCGAAATTGCTAGAGCTACAGCGCGAACAAACATTTCTCAAAATTTTCAAATTTTTCTAAAATCTTTATTTTCTTATCAATTTCACCGAATCTTATAGATAACGAAGAGGTATTAGTAGTATATAGTTATATATGGGTCCAAAATACGCTCAGCCCTACAGCTCAAGACGTTCTAGAGATATGAATATATTGAATTTTTTCTGTAGCGCACAGACACACGTCCGTCCAGACGTTTTTTTCTAAGTATGCTTGTTCGACATTTTGAAATATTTTAAATACTTCGGCATTAAAAACTCGATGAAAAAAGTTGAAAACAAAGCTTCGTTTATAGGATAGAAAAAAAATTGCATTACACTAGAGCTATTTACGTAATCTGTGCTTACCCCTCAAACGAAAGAATATTAATCAACAAATTATATTCATAGTATAAAAGTCGATAAAGCGATTTGAGGGAAAATGTACCGAGATATTTAAATTAGTTGGATTTTTCAGCTAGATACGCCTCTAAAATATTGGTTCTTATCTTTTATTTAATCTAGCATTGACGTGCAGCTTTTACACATAATTATACATCTGTATATGCACATACAATCGATCCACGATGAGTATCTAAATTTAGATGGTAACGAATATGGAAATGATAAGGCGTGTACAAAACGAAGACTTCGTACCAAAGGTTATCAGTTTGTCCAAATTTTTATAGCTAAAATATTTTCTCAGTATCAACATCTTTAAAAATCAACATTTTCCATATGAAATTCACAGTTTTTGTTTTTCTTTCCTCAAACTAACTTTTTCCTGAGCTCTACATATAAATGTTACATAGGTACAATACCCAATAAGTTCACTTTATGTAGCTGACAAGTAATTTTTTAAATGAGCAAAAATTAGTTTTTCGCCGTATTATTTTGCCTTTGTCTATAGTTAGCTGCAATCTGGACGACTTCTGTGTTCCCATCAGCAAGTTGCAATTGTCAAATGAATAGAATCATGTTTTTCTATGAACGAGATCTCGACAAATGACATCAAGCTTGAAATTTTTTTGGGCGGTGACCGAGCCAATTATTCCACATTTTCTGTCGACTTATCGCAAAATTGCTGCCCCAGGAAACACCGAGAGGACCATCTCATTAGAATAGGTTGTGGAATAATTAAAAAGATATTCTCTATATCTGTGTTCGAATCGATGACCGGTAGCAATTAGGTTTTTATTTTTTACGTTCGCTCAACTAATTAGAGTTCGCCATCTTGTCAATGAAGGTTTATATTAACTGTTAACTTATAACACGAGCATCCCACTGTTTTTGTCAAATATGAATGATATGACATCGTTTATCCGGAGGTCACTCGAAAAAAATTTCTCAAACGGTTTTACATTCGGCATAATGATTGGATCGCCTCATATTCTGTTCTAAATAATCATCTCTTATCCCTCCAGTAATCTAACCAAGCTTAACAGCTACTACTGCCGGCTGACGCCAATTTGACCCCCAACGAAATGTCAATTTCGCCATATTTTTATATGTAACACATCAGATTCATCGATTTCATGAGCCGAAGGTTACGAAAGAAGGAAGAGATTGCTGAAAATGGGGACATCAGTCAAGTATATATAACACAAAGAGGTCGATCTTAAGATGATCAGTTTCTCAAAAGTCTAGGGAACGTAAAGCTCACACAAGAAATATCAAACGCTTCCAGTATGAAATTCGCAATTGTAGTTTGCGCGCTTGGCATGCTGATAGTGTGCCAAGAAACGGTGGGCATTCACTTTCCTGCACTGCTGGAAGGTACGCACATATCATGCCCATATGCCATTTTTACCATCACAGAGTAAAATTCTTTATTGTTTATTTGCACTTAGGTAACTGCCAGCCAGAGGAGATTTCGGCACACCTCACTGAATGCGGTCATGTAATATGTAACAAGGCTGAGAATGGAAGTATGTCAATATATGGAACAACGTGAGTCACTTACAAGTACATAATCATAACAATCAGCGAATCGTTGCTAATATGACTGTATTAATCGCGTGATTTTGCCATCTACATCTATTATGAATCAGGCAGTGATTAACGATTAATAAATTTATGATTACACCACCTGATGTTTTTCGATCTTCCGTTTATATTATATTTCAGATGCGCCAAATCGGGATGCTCAAACGGAACGCCGCATACCGGCAAAACCGATCTCACCAAGAAGTATCCTGATTGCTGCCCTGATGTTACCTGCATCGAATAATATAGACAAAGAACAATTTTCAACGAATTTTGAAAAAAAAGATTTTTAATAAATTCGTTTTGATCGAACCATTTATACCAAAGCTTGTATATTCTACCTCACTCAACAGATAACTCCTGTACCTATATAGCAAATAATTCACTTACTGCGTAAGTGAAACAAACTCTGTATTGTTTCCAAATCGATTGTGATCCAATACTCGTGCTACATTCTACATACTAATTTACTTGCAATCGACAAAACTTTATTTTAGCTAAAACGAAAGGCTTGCAAGAATTGTCTCAATCTTGGATTTATATCAGGTATGAGAGACCTGCGTTCGTATCAATGATTGAAATCTCTTGAACACTTGCGCGACAGTACTGATGGTGGCGAAATTTTATTTTATAATCCTTTGAACGAAAAAATATAAATTTAAAAGTCTCACTGCACATTGAACTGGATTTTCCAGTCAACAGATTTTTCACATGCTGAATCGATGAGAATGACCGAATAAAAATATTTGAAAAACTTGCAAATTGAAAGTTGCACATTGTTTTCTCATAATTGAACCCAACTCCTAAAGCACCCTCTATAAGTAAGCACATAAAAATTTTATAGTAAAATAAAAGGCCCTTGATCATTGTACGCCAAATCTGGTATAAGCAATCAATAAACATTACTTTCTTCACATGAGAAGGTTAAACCCAAACGTGAAAATTGACTCGAGTTAAAAAGGGTAGAAATTAATTTTTAGAAAAATTTCAAATGTCATAAAATAGGAATGTTTTAATCAATTTTCCTCAAGCTCAATTTTAATAAGTGTTTAATAATAGTCCACTGCTGTAAGAAGTTTCAGCCGGATAGCTCCGAAATTGCTAGAGCTACAGCGCGAACAAACATTTCTCAAAATTTTCAAATTTTTCTAAAATCTTTATTTTCTTATCAATTTCAACGAAACTTATAGATAACGAAGAGGTATTAGTAGTGTACAGTTATATATGGGTCGAAAATACGCTCAGCCCTACAGCTCAAGACGTTCTAGAGATATGAATATATTGAATTTTTTGTGTAGCGCACAGACACACGTCTGTCCAGACGTTTTTTTCTAAGTATGCTTGTTCGACATTTTGAAATATTTTAAATACTTCGGCATTAAAAACTCGATGAAAAAAGTTGAAAACAAAGCTTCGTTTATAGGATAGAAAAAAAATTGCATTACACAAGAGCTATTTACGTAATCTGTGCTTACCCCTCAAACGAAAGAATATTAATCAACAAATTATATTCATAGTATAAAAGTCGATAAAGCGATTTGAGGGAAAATGTACCGAGATATTTAAATTAGTTGGATTTTTAGCTAGATACGCCTCTAAAATATTGGTTCTTATCTTTTATTTAATCTAGCATTGACGTGTAGCTTTTACACATAATTATACATCTGTATATACACATACAATCGATCCACGATGAGTATCTAAATTTAGATGGTAACGAATATGGAAATGATAAGGCGTGTACAAAACGAAGACTTCGTACCAAAGGTTATCAGTTTGTCCAAATTTTTATAGCTAAAATATTTTCTCAGTATCAATATCTTTAAAAATCAACATTTTCCATATGAAATTCACAGTTTTGGTTTTTCTTTCCTCAAACTAACTTTTTCCTGAGCTCTACATATAAATGTTACATAGGTACAATACCCAATAAGTTCACTTTATGTAGCTGACACGTTATTTTTTAAATGAGCAAAAATTAGTTTTTCGCCGTATTATTTTGCCTTTGTCTATAGTTAGCTGCAATCTGGACAACTTTTGTGTTCCCATCAGCAAGTTGCAATTGTCAAATGAATAGAGTTCATGTTTTTCTATGAACGAGATCTCGACAAATGACATCAAGCTTGAAATTTTTTTGGTCGGTGACCGAGCCAATTATTTCACATTTTCTGTCGACTTATCGCAAAATTGCTGCACCAGGAAACACCGAGAGGACCATCTCATTAGAATAGGTTGTGCAATAATTAAAAATATATTCTCTATATCTGTGTTCGAATCGATGACCGATAGCAATTAGGTTTTTATTTTTTACGTTCGCTCAACTAATTAGAGTTCGCCAGCTTGTCAATGAAGGTTTATATTAACTGTTAACTTATAACACGAGCATCCCACTGTTTTTGTCAAATATGAATGTTATGACATCGTTTATCCGGAGGTCACTCGAAAAAAAATTCTCAAACGGTTTTACATTCGGCATAATGATTGGATCGCCTCATATTCTGTTCTAAATAATCATCTCTTATCCCTCCAGTAATCTAACCAAGCTTAACAGCTACTACTGCCGGCTGACGCCAATTTGATCCCCAACGAAATGTCAATTTCGCCATATTTTTATATGTAGCACATCAGATTCGTCGATTTCATGAGCCGAAGGTTACGAAACAAGGAAGAGATTGCTGAAAATGGGGACATCGGTCAAGTATATATAAGACGAAGAGGTCGATCTGAAGATGATCATTTTCTCAAAAGTCTACGGAACGTAAAACTCACGCAAGAAATATCAAACGCTTCCAGTATGAAATTCGCAATTGTAGTTTGCGCGCTTGGCATGCTGATATTGTGTCAAGAAACGGTGGGCATTCATTTTCCTGCACTGCTCACAGGTACCCACATATTATACTCATATGTAATTTTTAACATCACAGAGTAAAATTCTTTATTGCTTATTTGCACTTAGGTAACTGCCAGGCAGAGGACATAATGCAACACCTCTCTGGATGCGGCACTGTAGACTGTCACAAGGCTGAGGATGGAAATATTTCAATAGGTGGAAAAGGGTGAGTCACTTCCAAGTATACATAACAATAACAATCAGATAATCGTTCTAAAATGAACGAATGAATGAATGAAATCGACAATGATCTTTATCCTTGCTGCTTCGCACCGAGCCACTGCTGGAATCATAAGAGCATTTATATCTATTATGAATCATGCATTGATTAACGATTAAGTAATTTACGATAACACGTGATTTTTCACAATTTTTCGTTTGCACATATTTCAGATGCCCCCTAATGGGGTGCCCAGACGGAAGGACCAATAACGGCCATCCCGATCTCACCAAGAAGTTCCCCGATTGTTGTCCCCCTGTTCCAAAATGCTAATAATATTGAACAAAAAAAAATTGTTGGAATTTCGAAAAAAAAATATTCTAATAAATTTGGTTTAATTGATTGAACACTCAAACCTTGTACCAAAACTTGTAAATTCCGCCTCACTCAATAAATCACTCCTGTGCTAGCAAACAATTCAGCTGCTGCTTTCTTAAAATAAGCTCTGTATCATTAATTGCGCTCAAAGGAAAACATAGCGGAGGACTGTGGCCACATCGATAGTGATCGAGTTCCCGTTATCGATGTGCATGCAAATCTACTTGCAGCCGATAAAACTTTATTTTAGTTGAAAGAGATGACTTGCAAGAATGTTTCTTAATCTTCAATTGACATTAAATACGGAAGAGTTGCGTTCGTATGATGTGTTGAGCGTCTCTCGAATATTTGAGCGGCATTACTTGAGGCCTAATTTTTTTTAATAAACGTAACATTAATGCTACAATTACTTCTCCAACGATTCCTCATCATCTAAGTGAAAAAATATCGGTTAAAATTTTCACTGTACACGTTCAACCGAGTTGTTTAGACGACCAGTTTTTTATATTGCATATCGATGAAGTGATCAAGAGTGATGATACGAAAACGAGTGTAAACAGCTTGTGCTCATCCAATAGATAAAACAACATGAACCATAAGTTCTAATCAGGCGTTGAAGAGAATTATCACTAAAAAATTAGAAACAACGATTCGATTCAACTGTTTTCTTCGATAGGTGACATACGATAGTCACTCGACACCAAAATTGTGAAACGAGGGTATGCAAATCGCTTCAAATAGGAATGGCAGAGACTGTATAAGATCGAGAGCTTGTTCGAAAGATTATCAGTCAAATTTATGGAACGTAATCTATACTTTCTGAGCGAAAATACTCATCACGAAATCTCAGGAACTATGAAGCCTATAAACTTGAAATTTGGCAGGTAGGTTCCTTATACGACGTAGGCATCGACTAAGAAGGGGATTTTTCGTAATTGAACCCCTGCGGGGGTAAAAAGGGGTAAAATGATTTTACGCTGATTCAGAGCATGCGAAGCCACGAGCAGCCGCTGGGGTTTAATAAAGTTTCATTAAACTCGACATTCCCAAGATGAAATTCGTAATTCTCGTTTGTTCGTTTGACGTATTGCTGGCCTGCAACGAAGTGCAGGGTGAGAAAGCTCCTCCCAGATTGACAGATGTGTATTTATACCGGTATATAAATTTAGCATTCCACTTTGATGAACAAATATACACATAGACTTTAAAATTTGGTCCTCTTATTTGTTTTTGCCAACAGGTGATTGCAAACTGAAAGACCTTCTGGAAAGTTAACGCACTTTGTGTTACGATATATACTGTACCAAGTATCACAATGGGGAAATTCGATATGTTGCGTTATCGTTATTCAAATATCGTTATTAAAATGACTTTTTTAATCGCGTGATTTTGTTCTTTCTTGCACACGGACTGGTATATGTTGTCGCTTTCTTGCACATGGTTATCTGGTATATGTTGTCGCAGATAATATCGCAGGGAAATTTTATTACCACGCTCGATGCAATACAAGCGAGATACGCCCATTCGATTTTTATCACTAATTTGACATTGTTCTTTATCTTTGCTGCTTTTCACCAAGTCTCACTGCTGGAATTATAAGAGAATTTGACCCGCAACGAAATGTCAATTTCGTCATATTTTTATATGTAGCACATCAGATTCATCGACTTCATGAGCCGAAGGTTACGAAACAAGGAAGAGATTGCTGAAAATGGGGACATCGGTCAAGTATATATAAGACGAAGAGGTCGATCTGAAGATGATCATTTTGTCAAAAGTTTACGGAACGTAAAGCTCACACAAGAAATATCAAACGCTCTCAGTATGAAATTCGCAATTGTAGTTTGCGCGCTTGGCATGCTGTTAGTGTGTCAAGAAACGGTGGGCATTCATTTTCCTGCACTGCTCACAGGTACGCACATATTATACCCATATTATATTTTTAACATCCCAGAGTAAAATTCTTTATTGCTTATTTGCACTTAGGTAACTGCCGACCAGAGGACATAATGAGCACCCTCTCTGGATGCGGCCAAGTAGATTGTCACAAGGCTAAGGATGGAAGTATTTCAATGGCTGAAAAGGGGTGAGTCACTTCCAAGTATATATACCAATAACAATCAGATAATCGTTCTAAAAAGACTGTATTAATCGCATGATTTTGATGTATCTTGCTCACGCGCATTATCTCGCATATGTTGTCGCAGATACAAGATCACAGGGAAATTTTATCACCACGCTTTACGATTAAAAATAGACCATGATCACTAAATAGTGCACTAGATACACTCATTTGATTTTCATCACTAATTCGACAATGAACTTTATCCATGCTGCTTCGCACCGAGCCACTGCTGGAATCATAAGAGCATTTATAACTATTGTGAATCAGGCATCGATTAACGATTAAGTAATTTACGATATCACGTGATTTTTCATAATTTTTCGTTTGCACATATTTCAGATGCCCCGTAATGTGGTGCTCAGACGGAAGGACCAATAACGGCGATCCCGATCTCACCAAGAAATTCCCCGATTGTTGTCCCACTCTTACATGCGACGTTTGACGAAAAAAAAAAATCTCCGAATTTATAAAAAAATGTATTCTAATAAATTTGGTTTAATTGATTGAACACTCAAACCTTGTACCAAAACTTCTAAATTCCCCCTCATTCAATAAATCACTCCTGTGCTTGCAAACAATTCAGCTGCTGCTTTCTTAAAATAAGCTCTGTATCATTAGTTGCGCTCAAAGAAAAACATAGCGGACGACTGTGACCACATCGATAGTGATCGAGTTCCCGTTATCGATGTGCATGCAAATCTACTTGCAGCCGATAAAACTTTATTTTAGTTGGAAGAAATGGCTTGCAAGAATGTGTCTTAATCTTCAATTTACATTAAATACGGAAGAGTTGCGTTGGTATGATAATATGATGGTGGATAAAATAAATGATTTGATAAAACGATTCGTGATGTCCTCTATCTGTGTTCGAATAGATGACCGATAGTGGACAGCAATTTAGCTACAATTTTTATGTTCGCGTATCTATAATTAGCGTATGCCAACTTGTCAATAAAGGTTCATATTATCTATTAACTAATAAAACGAGCATCCCACTGTTTTTGCCAAATATGAATGATAAATCATCAGTAGGCGTTGACGTCGTTTATCATGAGTTCACTCGAAAAAAATATCTCAAATGGTTTTAATTCTGTTCTAAATGATCTTCTCTTATCCTTTCGGTAATCTAACTAACCTCAACAGCTATACTGCCGACTGACGCCAATTTGACCCCCAACGAAATGTCAATTTCGCCATATTTTTATATGTACCATATCAGATTCATTGATTTCTTGAGCCGAAGGTTATGAAACAAGGAAGAGATTGCTGAAAATGGGGACATCAGTCAAGTGGATATATATAACACGAAGAGGTCGATCGAAAGATTATCATTTTCTGAAAAGTTTACGGATTGTAAAGTTCACGCAAGAATTATCAAACGTTTCCAGTATGAAATTCGCAATTCTAGTTTGTGCGCGTGGCATGCTGTTAGTGTGCCAAGAAACGGTGTACATTCATTTTCCTGCACTACTCGAGGGTACAGTTTCAGAAATGCAATAGATAAAAATTTCGAACGAGATTTTTTTTTTTTTCAAACCCCTGTCAGAATTGGAAAAATGAATGAAAACAATTTTGAAAAGCATCAACAGCTTACCGATTAGGTTTCGTTGACTTATCAATTTTAAGGATTTTTTTATTTAACGCTAACTAGCCGATACTGACTTTAACAACTAATCGGAGCCCTCGACGCCTTCAGTACTCAGGGGGTTTTCGTCGCGCAACTTTGACGTTTTCCCAGGCGTAAACTATTAACGATAGCTATATGTTTTTGTAGATTTTTACATATAAAATTTAATACTCTACAAAAAATTTTATATAAACTTTCGCCGTATTTTGCGTCGATTGGGCAGCGTTTGCGGTGAAAGGAAAAAGTGCACCAATTTTGCATTGTTTTTAATTTTTTTTTTTGCAAAAACACGCGGGGTTTTCACGGGTACATTTTGATAGGTCATTATGATGTTTCTTTTTAATCGAATGGCACTAATATGGTGAAACTACTAATTAGTCGAATTCAAAATGCTAAAGTGACTGGCCTATAATATATCCGAGTCGACCTGAATTGTGCTCGAGTTTTCGAGTAAATCTGAAAGGTGCTGGTATTCGAGTCAGACTGAAGCGGGCTCTTTTTCATTGTCAGCCTAAATCGTGCTATTTTTCACCTGGAATCTCAAAATCTGCTTTTTTTCACTGGGTATCTGAAACGCGCTCTTTTTCACTCGGAATCTGAAACGTGCTGTTGATCGTATCGGGCCTCGATATATGCGTACCCATATGTCATTGTTAACATCACAGAGTAAAACTTTTTATTGCTTACTTGCACTTGGGCAACTGCTAGCCAGAGGACATTCCGGCAGATAATCTCGCTGCGAGTATTGATGCAAGGTGTAACAAGACTGAGAATGGAATTATTTCAATGTATGAAACAACGTGAGTCACTTACAAGTACATAACCATTACAGCCAGAGAATCGTTATTAAAATGACTTTTTTAATCGCGTGATTTTGTTTTTTCTTGCTCACGTACATTATCTCGTATATGTTGTCGCAGATAATATCGGAGGGAAATTTTATTACCACGATTTACGATGCAAAACAAGCGAGATACGCCCATTCGATTTTTATCACTAATTTGACATTGTTCTTTATCCTTGCTGCTTCTCACCAAGTCGGACTGCTGGAATTATGAGAACATTTACATATGTTATGAATCAGAGATCGATTAACGAATAAGTAATTGATTCAACACTGATAAAATGTATAAAAATTTATAAATTCCACCTCAGTCAATAGATCACTCCTGTGCTTGCAAATAGTTCAGTCACTGCCTAATTAAAATAAGTTCTGTATTATTAATTACGCTCAAAGGAAAACATAGTGGAGGACTGTGTTGTGATAAATCATTTTAATATAATTATTTATTTTCTCAGTATGCGAAGTCAGAAATAATAGTTTCAACAGAATAATCATTAACACAGAATTCAGATCTACAAATTCCCAAATACTTGCTGAAATTGATATGTCACACTCAATATTTTCTTTTGGGCAACGAATATAAAACAATAATTATGCCCAAATACTCAGCTCGATTTGAGATCTCGCTCGATCGCTCTTTCGTGAGTCTCTGGCGACCCTCATAATTGTACGTGAATCCACCAAAAAGTAAATTGCAGGGGACGATCGGCAGGCCCTTGCCGATAATCCTTAATTGCTCGAAAAACTCAACGGGTGTTGTTAACAATTTTCCTCCCGAGATACCTTTGACAGGAACGTGTTAACGTCGAGAAGCCCCCAGAGCGAAAGAGGCCAAGCCTTCTCACAAATTTCTGTCATCGATCATCATCGATCGATGATCTTGCGCACTACAATTTCCAACATTCCGCATGCGCGTGAGTTTGGACAAATAGGCTCCTCGGTCATATCAGGAGCGTATTTGTAAAATTTGTATCGGGTTCGTCAATTATCTTACAGTGTCCACATCGATAGCGATCGAGTTCCAGTTGTAAATGTGTATGCAAATCTGTTTGGAGCCGACAAAATTTTATTTTAGCTAGAAGACATGGCTAGAAGAATTTTTTAAAATAATTTTATGATTTTTATGATGATTTATGATATTTGATTTTTTTAAATAAACGTAACATTAATGCCACGATTACTTCTTCGACAATTCGTCATCGTCTAAGCGAAACAATATCGAAAAATATCGATCGGCTCCACTGTATAAACATCTCCATGTGGGTATGACTCGACGATTTCTCTTTATTCTATAATTGATCTAGCATCAACAGCTTATACCGGACAGTGCATCTTTTTACAAGTTCAATCTGCCACGAGCTGTGGATTGAACTGTTTTTTTTTGTTTATCAATAGGCGACATACGATAGCCACTCGACACCAAGATTATGAAATGAGGATATGCAAATCGCTTGGAGTGGGAACGGTAGAAACTATATAAGATCGAGGAGCTGTTTGAAAGATTATCAGTTTTTTGCCAGTTTACCGAAAGTCACGTTTTAATAACGTTTCATTAAACTCGACGTTCTCAAGATGAAATTCGTAGTTCTCGTTTGTTCGTTTGTCGTGTTGCTGGCCTGCAACGAAGTGCAGTGTGGCAAAGGTCGTCCCCACTTGACAGGTGTGTATATGACACCGGTACATATATATATATACTTGACACCGGTATATATATATATATATATATATATATATATATATAAATTGTCCATTTCACTTTGATGAACAAATATATATATATATATATATGCCAATTATCTTTAATTTGTTCTTCTTATTTGCCAACAGGTAATTGCAAACTGGAGGACATTGCGGAAAGTGACCGCACTTCATGTTACGGTATACATTGTACCAAGGATGAGAATGGAGAAATTCATTATTCTTCGTTAGTGTGAGTAACATTATACATGAACTATTTAAGAGACTTTTTGTAATCGCGAGATCTCCGTCTTCGTGAATCGCCAACATCAACTGTGATCGTCATTAATTTATTCCGCGTTTGATGATGCTTTATTTGACGCTGTTCAAGACTAAATTTCATTGAAGCATTTATTACATAACGTCATGATAATTTGGTAATCCAAAAAAGCTTTTTTACTTCTATTAAGGATTTTTACTTCTGATGTCTGAGGAAGTTTTAATTGTATAATCATAAAAGTATTTATATCTCCCACAAATTACACGCCGATTACCAATTGAAGATTACCAATTTTAAGATTGAAACTATTTTTCCATGTCTATTCATTTTTTTTTCAATATTTATTTTAGATGCCCAGAATCATACTGCTTCGACTCAGCATCGACATTGACCGAACCTGACATTACCAAGGAGTATCCCGGCTGCTGTCCAAAACTCATATGCGGTGATTCACTTCTTGTATAAAGTCATTTCTTCGCCGAAAAAATGATCTTACGAATTTTGAAAAAAATATTCTTTAACAATTGCGAGTGACTAAAATTTCTTAAATTTGTCAGCGTGAGAATTGAATTTTTATGGCGTTGGCCATTACAAAAATTGTATTGCTTTGAGAATAATTAATAAATTCAACATTTTCCATACTTCAAGGATATCGGGTAATTTTTATCTTTCGTAAAATACCTGGTACATAAAATAACTGATACGATGAAACAATATCCAACGACATACCAAAGTAAGCAAGTTAAAAATCCTCACTTATTATTGTTTGGGTAATCTAGTCACGATAAAAAATGTATTTACGAGTTCGAATAACGACGAAATGAAAATTGTGCTCTGTCTCGATATAGCGTGCGATAATCTCTTGACTCTGGAGTTACGGAGCGAGGAACCCGATATATAGAGGTTTATTCTGTACTTTATCAATTTGTCGTAATGAGGTCAAGAACATAAAGCTCGAGCAATTATTTGAACGTTTTCGATAAGAAATCTCGAATGTTTGTCTACACTCTCGTTCTGTGCAGCGCAATTCAGTGGTGCAGCCCTTCAAGTAGAATATCATAAACAAGAGCACCCTCTACAACATATCTACAAAATGGCACACATGAGCACTTCGCAATGTACGATAAATTAATCCGAATGAAATTGGATTTTTCATGTTTTGCTCAAATAGTAAATTAATTTGCTAAAAGCAAATAAATGCATTTATTGACAGGCTCGTCACTCTCAGTTAACTTGGTCGCCCTTTTTATGTGTGATTATTACAACCGTAAAATGCATGTAGTTTTCTGTACATTTATTTTTAAAACTAATCTTCGAAATTGAGAACAAAATATTTCAATGTTTAAACAAAAATCCATATTGGTGGAGCAGGAGAGTAAGGGGGTGGATGCTGCACCACTTTAGAGATGGAACAAGAGTGAGTCGATATTGCTACTACAGAAACTAAATCATTTGCTCGGACAGTAAATAAATGCCAAAATCTTTTGACAAATAAAATTTGTCAGCCTATAGCAAATGGTTAAAATTTGTTAGCGAATAGTTACAATTTGTTAGCCTATAGCTGTCACTTTATAAATATTTTTTTTTTTATAGAATTGCAAAAATTTTGCTGTTTTAGCTAAAACATTCCTCTCTGTGCCAGGTGTGTACGATGATAATGCGTGATAAAAGGATTATGAAGCTCCTGCATGAACTTTGTACACATATTTTCTCCAATAATACAACACGTACGATAACCCAGTTGAGAGGAGAGAAAAATGCATAAAGTGTCAAACGGTCACGTTTGGGTTTGGCACATGAAGAATGATCCGATAGCATTTACGTGAACTCGATATGATTTTGACACAAAATTTTACAACGGCATTGAAGGTAACGCTGGCAGTGCCACTGAGTCAGATTCTTCATATTCTGATTGTTCGATTATTTATTCTTCTGGCAGCTTGTATGCAAGATTTTTGTGCGCATTATCAAAAATTCTTTGAATTTGTTCATTTTACGATCAATCTTCTCGTCAAGGCTAAAGATGTTGGATAAACTCAATTTTGGCGAAAAAAATAAAAACTTTTTAGCAATCAAGATAGTAGAAATGATAGTTATGCATTGAAGAAATTATTTTCATTCAATTGTACATTGAAACATCTTTTATTCGGAGTTTACGGTCGATTATTTTTTCTATAATTAGTCGCAGATCAGATGTGGACAGCAATCGGGATACGTCTTGGTTGCATCGAATAAAGGTTCACGCCATTGACCCATTTTTCCATTTGGGCAACGGTTGGTCGAAAGTCCGCATCTAAAATTATTGTACAAAAAATTGATGATGATGCCAAAATAAATCAAACATTAAATTCATTATTTGTTATTTTTTAAGTAGCTATTGCAATGCATTGCGAGATAGAAAACAGTCAATTCCTTATCGCATTGGATATCCTTACAGAATAACTTCTATTATTTCATGCCGTCCAGTGACATTATATGTATATATATATATATATATATATATATATACGAGCCAGGAAATTTTTGTCTCGCTTGTGCCATAGACACGGGGTAAGCATCAAATCAAACAACTATAGAAAAGACCGGAAATACATTTACTGATCATAACCAGCGTGAAAACATATTTTGCGATTCGAAAAGTTACTCGCGTGATCATCTTATGCATGCCAATTTGACTCACCCTGCGGAACTTATCGAGACTTTCCCATTCATATGACTGTAACATTGTATCATGACACACTTATTGCGCAAGTATTCCGGGATGTCCTTGGGTTGGCAGGTACTTTCTGTGTACATAGTAGGAAAAATAGTTACGCAGTCAAATCAATAAACTTTAAAATTGTATATCATGTATATTATGCATGTATGTACCGTCAGTCAATTTGAAGTGCCCCCCTAATTCATCACTGAAGCACATCACGTTATGACAGGCGAGCACTAGGAGGATATAAACGCAAATTCTCCATTCCATTTTGAAAACTTTGATTTTTTTTTCTTTGCAAAATCGTTACGTTCCTTCAACTCACAGTGGCAAACTGATAAGTTCTAGAATGAGCTCTTCGTACAAATACCCTATAATCCCCACTCTCTCCGATCTCCTTCTCGCTTTGTAACGTTAACGTCATCAGTTTATCGTGTGACATATTGAAAAAAATGAGGCCTCCAATTTTTTCGGGAATTACATTCTCAAACGGATAGCCTATTAATCCCCCCTATTGATTAAACAGCAAACTGTATTATTTTAGAGGCAATTAATTGCATGGAAATATCTCGAAGGTAGATTTTTTTTGTGTTTTTTTTTCGATCCTATTCTGATAAGAAGCTTTCCCTATAAATGATACAGTTAATTGTTTACTCAGTTTCATCCCAAGCATTAGCACACAAGATTCGAATAGTCATTAACCATGATGTTACTGTCGTTGTTTTTTTTTATTATAATATTTATTTTCATCTTTCAGACACATGAATTTGATCTGATTATTATCCAACCAAATGGTTGAATAAACGCTAATAAATAAACGAATAAATAAATAAATCAATGAATAAATACGGAAATAAATCAAACTGTCAACAACTTTCTTGTCCCCTAGTGCGTCTGTTTACCAATTTGCTCCGAAAAAATATAAATTTCGTTTCTTTTTTCTCGATAAGACATACACGATAATCTTTTGACTCTAAGATTAAGGGGTAAGAAGAGGAAGAGATTTCGAGAAATATTGAGAAAAAAACATATAAGATGTAGCGCTCGCTTGTAAAATTATTAGTTTGTCAAAATATAGCAAAAAACGACACATGCTCACACAGAGATACCTCATATTTTCAATATGGAATTCGCACTTCTCGGTCATCGTGCTACGTGCCTGCTATGAAAGCGCCGGTGCTTTTATTCGACTTTAAATATGGACACTCATGGAAAGGAAGACTTTTTTCCTGTAATATTTTTTTTACCGCAATTTCACTCCTTCCAATTCCAAGCAAAAGAATCTTCGATTATGTTTCCAATAAAAAAAATACCCAACACCTGTCACAACATTTGTATACGTATATTCTATCATAGCATTATAAAATCTCCTGGCCCAAATTCGTAAAACGTACTGTCTAATAATTAACTACTGTGCAGAACAAATTATAACAGTACACTCAACCGAAAACATTTTTTGTTCGAAACAAACAGTAACGTTGTCATAGTAAAACCTAAACGATCCTTTAAATCTTCAAGAAAAAATTCAGGTGCATCTATTTACCGATTTTTCATGGGCATTTTTTCCCCCCATACTCTACTAGCTTCATCACGTTCGTATTTTTAATATGGGGAGAGATATAAATGAAAGAAAAAGGGGTAGAAGAAAGAGAGAGAGAGAGAGAGAGAGAGAGAGGAGAGAGTCATGTCGTTTGTTCGAACATCCGGCAGCTCTATCGGAGTAATTCGTTACATGAGGAGCGAGTTGAGCTGCCGAGCTAGGGCAATAAACTTGTACTGGACCAAATATATGTATATATATATTTATGTAGACTACTGGATGTATGTATATATTTGTATGCTGTGCAAAGTGGAGATGCTCGATCTCGTCTCCGGGCCTCAGAAGAGCCGCTCCTATGCTTTATAGGTTTACTCTGCGGCACGACCCCCGCGAGACTCGATTTGTCAACTCGTTAGTGAAACTCGTTTGACCCCTCGTCGAGAACGACGCCGTGTGGAACTCGCTCTTGGACCCCGACAAACGTGTAGCCACCATGTATATGTGTGTATATGTGACTGCGTATATGTACTATGACGATATCAGGGAAGAGAAAACGCGAGAGACTTTCGACGTCGACACACGTCGATGTGAGCTTATTTGGAGCAGTCAGGAGGATGTGTCTGTCCTGCATAGGAACTTATCTACTGGCGCAAAGTCTTTGACCCAAAAGACAAGAAAAATTCCTTAAAAAATTCATTCAATCAATTTTAAGCAATTTCTAATGAACTTTATTTGAAATAATTCATATTGGACTTATTTTCTAATTTTATTAGAATTTCAAAAAATTCTTTTGAATTAAATACAATTTATTAGGGTAATTATAGAGCAATGCGAAAATTTCAATGAGACCACGCTCGCGTTACAATTTAGCAAATGAATAGCGTGTGTGCTTGGGGCAAAAGCTCTCGGTGATCGAAATGGGGGGGTGGAAGTGGAGGTGGTGGTAGTCTCCATGCGATTCTCTGTGACCCCACACGAAGCGGAAAGCAACAGTCAGAGACCCTTGTCGTTTCGTCTGTCGCTCTTGTCGAGAATTTCGACGACACCGAGTCGAGGGGATTCCCCGGCAGTTCAACGTTCATCGTTTCGTGTGCAATGTGCCTAACAGTCGTTATAACGCGAAGCCTATATCTATGTGTATCGATGGTCTAACGCTACATAGGCATAAGAGCTATATACGCTCCATGTGCCCTTTCAACATTACACCATATAAAGAGAGAGGGAGAGGGAGATAGAGAGAGAAAACAGAAAGCGTGCTTTGTCCATTGCCACCGAGATATCCGTTTGTACAGGAGGAGCCATACATAGAGCATAAGGGAGAGAGAGAGAGAGAGAGAGAGAGAGAGAGAGAGAGAGAGAGAGAGAGAGAGAGAGAGAGAGAGAGAGAGAGAGAGAGAGAGAGAGAGAGAGAGAGAGAGAGAGAGAGAGAGAGAGAGAGAGAGAGAGAGAGAGAGAGAGAGAGAGAGAGAGAGAGAGAGAGAGAGAGAGAGAGAGAGAGAGAGAGAGAGAGAGAGAGAGAGAGAGAGAGAGAGAGAGAAAGAGGGAGAGAGAGAGAGAGAGAAAGAGGGAGAGAAAGAAAGATAGAGAGAGAGAGAGAGAAAGAGGGAGAGAAAGAAAGATAGAGAACAGCAGGTCGTTCTCCCGGACTCACGGTGAGGGACTCTAGCAACTCGTGACTGATGTCGGGCGGTTGGCCATTACGCGAAATAGAGAGCCATTGGTCACTCGGTACGAACGTACCTCAAATTGACGAATGGTAATGAGTTCGCCTTGTTAAACGACCAGCTCACGCTGCCACGCTGTTCCTGTTGCTCCTCGCTGCCCTTCGTGCTCTTCTTCTGTTTGATATATATACTCAATGTCCCATTTTAATCTTTCCAAACGATTAATTTGCTCGTATTTGTTTTTTTTTTTTACTTATACTCCGTTATCTCGAATCTTTGATAATCAATATTGGCAAAATTTTTATTTGAAGATTCTATGAAATTCGAGGAACTAATTAATTAATTAATTAATCAGTGGAACTTGTTAATTAATATCTAATGCATTCATTCTACCTGTATGGCAACAATATTGGTTATAGAAGTGCTTTTTGTTTAGGGATTGTACTTGTTAATACTTCTTGGGGATTGTGAATTCTTAAGTGTCGTGTACACTTAAGAATTTAACGAAATCGTCAAATTTTCTAATAAATATATTTATTGTATAAAATTGACGTCGAAGAAATTTAGAGGAGTAGATAAGAATTTTTAAATAAAATTCTTTTAATTTTATATAATAATTGATTTCTGATACATCAGAATTTGCTGTACTTTTGTTAACGAAAAACTGACAGTGTACCGGCATAAATTGGTGAAAATTCCCAGCGGATGTGAGGAAATGAAATTTCCAGGATTCTCCAGCTATCGATCGAAATGTGGATTTATATAATGTTCGTACGTTGCACGAGAAATTCTCGAAATTGCTGTATACTCTCAGCCCATCGGTCCAAGATACCCAAGTGTCGGCCTCGACTCTTTCCTCTATCCCTAGAGTGAAACGCGGCGCCGGAATCTCGCGTGAACGGCCCAAGCCGCGAAAGCTCAAACGCCCGGGTAATACCTAACGGACTTTATTCGACATTGTTGAATGGCGGCAGTTGTAAAAATGATAACGGATGACCCACGAGGGCCGAGGGCTCCTGGGTAATGAAGTACGGTCAGTTACGGTTTCTGCTGAGAGAGTGAGAGAGAGAGAGAGAAATTGGTCTCTCTTGGAGCATCACAAAGCTGAGCCGACATTACAAGATAGCTACATAAATGTATGGGTTAGTCCAGATTTGAGATAATAAGGTCAGATTTAGTTATTTATTTATATATCTATTTGTTTATTTACATGTTTATTCATTTCCGAATTTATTGTATTACAAACTTGAAAAAATACTAGATTGAGCCTATTAAAAATCGATTCTATTATACACCCATAAAAAAGTATTCTTGGACCAAGCCGATTTTCATTCATGCAATATATTATGTCGATAATTTTTTTGCTCCAGCATCAAGTTTATTTATTCTCACGCCAAGGAAAAAGTGTACGTCGTTCAAGCTAAAAATACCTTTTTTTTTAAGCATGACTATATACAGCACATAAAAATTAAAAAACTTGATTTATGAATCAAAATACAAATGAAAATACAAATGAATCGACAAAAACGTCAGCGTGAATCTTCGATCTATAGCTATATATTGTGTCCAATTAGAACCAATTTGTATGCATTATTTGAGAATTCTGAAACTTGAAGATAAATCGGTTTGAGTGCTGTAGCAGTGGAGTGAATTAGATAGAAGAAATAATGACGTCAAAAAAATCATTGACATTTCCAACAAGTCGTTGGTCGAATTAGCATGGAATGGCCCATATACGAGTGTTACAAAGCTCGTCAGTTTGTTTTGGTGCTGAGAACGTCGTCCGCGATCATAGAAACGAACGTGTTGCTTTTGCCTATTCTCTTCGAGACATTACGGGAACTTAAACAACGTCCGCTAGCAGCTGAAAGCTCGAAACTCGCATCGGACGTGAGTTACGAAAGAGTCCTGTGGGATCCAGGAGAACGCGTGGCCACAAGCCTCAACTCTCGAAGGATATTACGCGGGCAGAAGACTTTTCTCTCGATTCATTGGCTCGATATTACTCGGAAATTTTGTAGCATGCGCGATACAGTCTCGAAATAGTCTCTGGATGACAGCAAGAGAAAAAAGATGTTGTATCATCTTCTCGCGTTCAAAGATGATGATGAAGGGGGAGCAGGGAGGTTGTCCAGTGGACGGGTCACGCTAGCCTGAAAGTAAATGGGAAGAATGGTTCGTTGTGTTCTGGAACTTGTACTATATATATCGGCTGAAGAGGTCCCCATAAAATTCCTGGCTATTAAGGGGAAACCGAGGGTAGCCTGTAATTAGCACTTCACGATGCATTAGCACTCTACCAAGATCTTTCTCTCACCCTCTGTTTTTTTTTCAGGTTTCTCTCTCTCTCTCTCTCTTGCTTCCTCCCTCTTGCAATTTCGCACTTTCTTACGAACTGAAGGACGGAGACACGAAGAAATTGCGTAAGAGGAAGAAAGAGAGATAGAGAGAGAAATGGGATGCTGGAAGAATGGGAAACGAGAACGCCCTAGCAATAAAGTCGAAATGAGTTAGTACCGTGGAAGGACCGATAGGCATGAAGAAAAAAATAGTCGAAAGACTACAAGCGAGAGATTTATTTCCTCATGCTGGAAGGAAAACTCTGTCTCCGTCCTCAAATATTTGCAAATCAACTGATTTGTCTCATTCAACTTAATTCGATGTTATTCCAAAAATGTGATGCATCAAATGAAAATTTGACATTTTGTAAATTAATTAAGGCGGTATATTTTTAAACAATACTACAAATTTTATTTAATGTAATTGATTCCATTTTTGTTCAAACGCTCAATTTTTCATGAATTACAACAATTCGTTTGAATATTTGAAAAGAATATTCGCGTTTAATTAAAAATCAGATTAAATACGAAAGAAAAGAAAATTTTATAAGTAAATCCAGGAAGAAAATGTTGTGAAAAGATGACGATCGGTATTCAGAATGCGTGTGCTCGTGTCTTACCATGCAAGCGTAGCTGGCTTCTTCTTTGTTAAATCGTGATTTGCAGCGGCCAACGAGTTCAATTATCGAATTAATTGCTTGGCCAAGAGTTGAGTTCCAGGTTAGCAATATATATATATATACTTCGTTCGGATCTTTGCCAGCTGCATCTGCCTGGTGCATATCAAAGGGTGCAATTGGCACTCGATTAAAAATCGATTGCAAGTACAAGAGTCTCGGGAAAAAAAAAAAAACAAACGATTATCGATCCACATGAGAGATCGTAATTATTTCGCAAAAAAATCCGATAATTTGTGTACTCTGCATGGCGGGAAGGTTTAAAGTATCGACAGCTTGGAAAAATTCTTTAAATTATCTTTCCCTCTATAAAGCATGATAAACGTCGATTCTCTCGAACGTGAGAGAGAATTTCGCCCACTTTTCACAGCTTTTATTTGCCTTGCGCATACTCCTTGACAGGGACTTTACTGAGGCATTATCGAGAGTGAAAATTGCGAGGCATTAGCCGCTGCTGGATACCTCGTCGCTCTCTCCAAGCCCCAGAACTTTGTGGTTGGTATATGCCCATATGAGCCTTCTCTCTTTTCATCTCGCGTGAAAAAAGTCTAGATATATATATATATATATATCATACAGCAACGTAAGTGCGCACACCGGGCCTTGTGCATCAGACGCGAGGTCAGAGTCGTATCTGTCGTGAGTAGAGTCGTTACCGCAAGTTCTTGCGCACCCTTAAATTGCCGATATTTCGTACCACGACTTCTCGCCATATTTTACCTGTCGTTATACCGGTTTAGCACTGCGCGCATAGCCGAGCCACACGAGACGGTATCGTAGCATCATCCTCTCATCGTTCAGACGAAGTAACGAGATGCGTCTTACTGAAGAAAAAAAAATAATAATATTTCCTCTCCCAACAGAGACATTTAATGTGAAAATTTCTCCCATTTATGTACGGTAGGCGAATTAAATATCTAATTATTAAATAGCTATAAAACATTGATATCTAAATTTAAACATCTATAAAAATGGTAATTGAAAAATTTAAAAATACCACGAATCAGTTAAGATTTTTACAAGAAAGTATTCTTAGAATGTGAACATGGACAAAATGGTGCATTAGATAATTTTTTTTTTTTTTAAATAAATAATAAACTATGATGAACTGAAGAGAGTATTTAAAATACATCCACTCATTACTGATTCATCAAGAATCACATATATTTTTACACTTTCATTAATTTCCATTTTTTTTCAGCTTAATTACACAAATTTACTGGAACAAAATAATTCTACAGTCAATGCTCTCATACCTGGTTTGTTTCTACTCAAAACAAAGAATGACGCAAGGTAATTTTTTTTTTCAAACCAACAACCCGGAATTTCGTTTATCTGGACTCCATGTACGCCGGAGCAAGAGCAAAAGTGGAATTATACTATAGTTAAACTGGCTGTAATAAGTATATATATGGAATTATAAGTACGTACAAGTACGTGTAGTAGTACTTGTATGTAACTCTGTAACGCTGTATATAAATATATACCACGTACACATACACGTAAATATATGGTTCGCGATGGTGCAAAGCGACGTGCACGAGCCCCACCCTCCCCCTCACACACGTACCAAGAGTTCGAGTACGTGTACCGAGAGCGAGAGAAAGAGCCCGCGTACAATGTGCCGAATACGGCGATATCTATATATACAGTCAAACTGCCCACAACTTAACCGGTCGGACACTCATTCTCATATTTTTACTTTCTCTCTGACCCACTCACTTTAAATCGCTAAATTCACCCCCAACGGTCTCACTTGTGCACCTGCCAATTCCGCTTATGTTTGACATGACAAATCTACACCCAGATTGGGCTAAAAACCTTCTAATGGAATGTCACATGTGCAAATGTATATGGGTTAAACTTTACGAAAATACATGCAAGATTATCACAATATCTGTAGTAAATATAATAGTTGTGTCATTGAAAAATCTATCAAATGGAAAAATGTGGGTTGGAGAAAAGTATATCTAGCTGATTCTTTTGATTCTGCTTTTCTTGTCTATGTATCGACTATCTGGAGATTTTTTTTAAAGGTTTTCTTATTTGGTAGAGATATTTATGGATAATTGTATTCTGGCAGAGATTAACCCAAACGGTTAAGAAGCGACGAGTTAAGTTGTAGGAATTTTGACTGTACCTTTTCTGTTGTAGACGTATCCAGCGCAATAATTGGCAACCCTTTTAATGATTGGCAGCCCGCTATAGCAAAGCTTTTTACGTAGAACCAACCAACGGCATCTCCAATAACTGTTTTATTTTTTCATGTGTGATTAGTTGGCTATTCACTGTACTGTTTGCACTGCAGAGGGGAAGAAAATGAGACTAAATGGCTGGATGAAAATGGAAGGAAAAGGCAAATTGCGACTACTATTTTTTTCTCTCTCTCTCTCTCTCTCTCATTCTTTACTGTATCCACGTAGCTATATCTCGGGTAGTAGCGAGAAGGCGAAACGCTGCAATCTTGTGCCTCGGTGGTGTATAAGACGAGAGGGAGTGAGGTGGGGGGTCGTTGTTACCCCAGCGTGTATTGCACACGCTGCCGGTTTGCCTCTCTCTGTCTCTCTCTCTTTCTCTCTCTCTGCTCTCGCTGCAAAGAGAAAGAAAGAGACACAGTGTGGATAGCAAGAGAGGATTTCTTTTACAGTGGGCGCGGCTCTTGCCTTGCCAAGAGAGGCCGAGAGGTCGTTCGAGCTGCTGGGAACCGACGATTGTCGCTCCTATATACCCGGCAAATGCAGCGCATCTCAGGAGCAGAAGCAGCAAAGAGGGACCTGGTGCATAGTCTCTCTCTCTCTCTCTTTCTCCCTCTCTCTCTCCCTCTCTCTGCAGCTTCCTTCTCATCTTCGTTATTTTCTTCGTATGATTTTTATTATCATTATTCCTCTCCTTATCCCTCTCTATTCGGCTCATCGAGAAGCACGCACTCGCGTTCATACACTCGACGAGAGAGTCGATACGTGAGACGCCAGAACAGCAGAATCGCGTTTCGCTTCTGCACTCGCAAAAGCCGAGTCTGTATAATCTCCATGTGTGTGTATGTGTATATGTGTTTGTGTGTGTGCAGACGTGTGTCTGCAGGAGGCGAAAACACACAGGCACACAGATGCGTTTCCGTGGAGAAATGGGCAAAAAAAGGTGATGGGAAAATTCTGCCCACTTGTGTATTGCGTGTGTAACGCACTTTTTCGACGGACCGACAGTCGATTTTTTACGAGGCAAGGAAATTTATTTTTTCTCGCAAATTCGTTTTTGTTGAAAAACGAGTTTTTCTGATTGTTCTATTTTTATAGGATGAAATGATCATTTTGTAGAGAAAATATTCTATCAATTTAGGGGTAACAGGAATTTTGCCGTGATTTTTCATCGATTTTTCACGAGATTTTTTTTTTTTTACTCAATTTTCTTTTCGTTTTTATTTAGCAGGAATGTGGCTGGTTTAAAAAAAGCTGCTTTATTTCTGTTTTGAAGCTTATTTTTTAATGGAATCGGTCTTGGAGGTGTTGAGACGATGCATTAGAGGGAACTGAGAAAAAAAAGAAGGCGTGGAAAAAAATACGAGGGAGCTTATAGATTGGGGCAATCATCGCCATGCAGACACTCTGGTGACTCGGCCGGAAACTGAAAAGTCAAAAGAAGATGAATAAAATAAAAAAGTGTTCCAATTTGAAAAGAATTATACTTAGTATAATGGAATAAAATTTATTTTCAATGTATATTTAACGACGTAAATAAAATCAAATGTTGATGAATATTGTTTACAAAAAAAAAAAGTATTCGAATATAATAAAATTGATTTTTAATTGAATTATCACGAAAAAAGTCGATCTTCAAGGTTATGTCGAACTATAAAAAAATCAATTGCATTATTCGTACAGGGAACAAACCGAGTATAGGTTTGATCAAAATTCATTTTATCCAATTCAAGGCTGATTCATTTAAATCGAATGAATCCTCTCTTTTGGCTAGAGTTGGTCGGCATCAATTAGATTGAAGTTGCGTGCCGAGGTTGCGATATCTCTCTCTTATTTCCTTCTCCCTGCCAAGGTAAATGAGAACCGTGGTCGTAGCAAAAGAGACACAGAGAGAGAAAGAAGAGAGAGAGAGAGAGAGAGAGAGAAATCGGGTAAAAAGCGAGCAAAATCGAAGTGCAGGTGCAATTGACGTTGGCCGTGCTTCCATACACGAGCACGAAGCGCTGGAAATCATCGAAACAATTACAGATCGAGCTGCTCCTGGCGGCAAGAGTGCAGGGCAATAAAGGTGGTGCGCGCTCTCGTCCTCGGACGGTGTACCACAATCGTTGACTCTGAACGTACATACGCGAGCGAGCTACCGGTCTCGTATAATTGCTCAAATGTTTTCTCCTATATAATGCGACCTGCTCTCTCCTCTTCTTCCTCTTCATCCAACGAAATAAAATGTGTACTTACGCAATTCAAATGTCCGCTCATGTAATATTTAATTCGCGAATAATTGAATCTATAAACGTCAATAGAGAAAATCGTATTCTTAATTATTAAAATTAAAAGTGATCGATTATATTGAACGAAATTTATAATTTTGTTTACCTCAATCGAGGTAAAATTGATTGGTAAGAATTTTCGGAAAATAATACGTGTAATCACATAATTCGTGTCTTAATTATTTTAATTAACAATTTTATCTGGCCCGAATAAATTTTGTTTGATCGACTCACAAGTTTGTTTCAATCTGATTTTTCTCGGTCCGTTGCACTGTTAGCTGATAAATACTTGAATTAAAAAATAGATCTCGTGTATCGGGCAAGCATCGAGCAGAGAAAATTCTATCTCAACCCCTCAGAGGAAGCTCTCGCTTATAAAGTTTCACGTCAGATGATGATTTATGGGATCTACCGAGTTGATAATAAAAATCTACACTAGATTGAATCGAGAATTTTCGCACGCAGTCTATTCGTTGCATCTGTGTAGTTTGAAGCTTGGCAAAGCTTATGTATATCTATGTATACATGTATGAGCATTCAAGTAGTATAAAATCGGCTTGTACGAACATGGCGCGGCATATCGGCTAACATCCCGAGTTGAAGAAATCGTGAGGTCAAGGATAATTCCATAGCGCGTTTGAAAGTAACGACGTTCGAACGTCCTCGTAAAATATCGGCGTTTTCACTGTGCAAAGACGTAATATAAATTTTGTCGGGGTGAAACGCCCAACTATCTCTCTCTCTCTCTCTCTTTTTCCCCCTATATATATGTATATATGCAAGTCCACACGATGGCACGATCGAAGAATTCTATCTCTATCATTCTCTCCCTCACTCGCTCTAGTCAAGTGTTGCGCGATCCTGGATCAGTACTAGCGCACTCTTTGTGGTCATTATCTTTTTATTACCCCCCTCGCGTTATTTAGAGACGAGGAGAAAAAAAACTGAGATCGAGAGGCAGAGGGAGAGAGACAGATGGAGAACAGCCGGACCGCGAACATTAGTCGAACGTGCGCTCGACTGGAAAACTACCCGTGTACGAGATCGAGGGAACATTTCTCCTATCAACTATACGATATATGTATATATAAGGACCACAAGCCAGGACGACGATCTTGTGTATTGGCGGGTATTAATACTCCATCCGCTATACGAGACACAGTCCATCGTATTGCACCACCCCCTCCACCCCCTCTCCACCTTTTTCCCTCCTTGCCGTGTACTCGTCGTGCCAAGAGAACGGCTAAAGCGACGAGAATTTATTAAGATCACTGTACCAAAAGGCAATCCTTCGTATTAGCAGTTTTCTGGAATTAAAAAAACAATTGTCTGATCCAAGCCGATCCATCACTACTTGAGTGGATAAAATATTGTACGAAAATATAATTATCGTATAATGTGGATGATTACTTATGTTTTGTGGCCGTTCTCACACATTGTGAACAAATAAATATGAGCACATATTTATAAATAATTATATGTCTGATAAAAATGGACGTCGTTATTATAACATTTCTGTTAATAAATTATGAATTAAATAAAAGATTCGTATCCTAACAAATAAAATAAATCATCACACTTACAAGACTTTGTGAATGAAAAATTCTGTACGTGAAGAAAATACACTGGCACCCTCCCTTAAAATAAAAAAAAATGTATCATCCTGCGTGGTACGAAATATCGTGCATAGATTATAAAAACTGCCGTTCAAGATTGACGCCATTTATATCTCTCAAATTAAAATTCGCTCGAAATTCTCATTTCATTCCATATACGATACGATTTTTTCTTTTTCTATTTTACTTTCGGATGAGCCGTCGAAAGAAAAGAATTCCGTATATATATATATATACACGTTTGATACGTATAGCGAGAATAAAAAGAGTCTGCCATTATCGAGGCCGGAACGGCTTGTAGCCGGTGATACGTGTCGTGAGTGCAAAAAAGAAAAGACCAAGCGAGAAAGAGAAAATTCCGGCGACAGGAGAGTGTGGCAGGAGAAAAGTCCTATCGTCGATTGTGTGCGAGAGCAGAGAGAGGGTCGAATCGACGATCCGGACATCCCAGAGCGACTGACCACGTAGGATAGGGGAGCGCGAAAAGGACGCAAAAGCTATACATATATATATATATGTATACATATATAGATAAATCTCACCCTCGTATTATCTCTGCCACCCCGCAAATAGTAAATGCTTGTTCGCGACGCCCCGGGATCGAAGGTCTCCTCGTCGTGCAAACAACAAACGGACACTCGGACAACACAGTTCGCTTGGCCACATATTCGCTATATATATGTATATTAATAAATATGAAGCCTTTCCGAGGCATTGTTGCAGTGAACAATTGGCAGTTCAAATGTCAAAATATTTGCAGTATTGTTAATTCGTATAACAACAAGCTTCAAATTGGTCAAGATTTATCTTTGCAGTTCCCACAGTGGAGAATTATTTTATACAACTCATTGAGGCAAGGATAACGTATTGAGGGAAACCTGAAAATTATGCGTGTGCTCAAATGTGAGTAGCATTATTAAAAACAATAAAATTAGAGTTTGCATTAATGTTATCTCTCACTTATAGCTTTCCTCGTTAAAGTCGTATTAAAAAATTCGTGCTAATCGACGTATTTTCGTATGGCAATTAGGAGACATTAAAGCTGCTACGAATTGTTGAATTCTATAGTTAGCTCTCTCTCATTGAGAGTCGAACAACGCGGATATATTCAGGATATATGTATATATTTGTATATGGTTAAAGTATAAACGACTTGGATGCCTTTTCCGCATCCTCGAGATGTTTGGCTCGTTTCTTGGATACAGGGAATAAATTATACACACACATATATATATATATACATATATATGCATAGACAAAGAAAGATCGTTTAGGGAGGAATTTTCCCTCGTTTAGCGAAGAATTTCAAGTTCTCCTTGTTGCAATTACCGAGAGAGCTGAGTGCAGTCCATTCTCCAGTTTTCGCTACAGGGGCGTGTGTACATGAATTTTCTGGTGTAAAATATGGAATAGCCTGGTCAGTGGGATTTTTGTATCTCACGAAAATCGCGAACGATATAAATTCAAGCATGATTTGACGGAAAATTATTGGAAATTTATTTTCTTTTGTGCAATCATGAAATGTATAATTTGAGTATTTTTTTTTTTTCATTAGTCAGAGATAGAAAATCATGGGAGGATTGAAGAAAAATGTATTGATTACATTCCAATGTTCTTTTCTCACAAATCGATTCATAAGATCTGATTCAGAAAATAATTACTTGCATAGACGATAGTCTTTCGGAGTAATTATTTATTTAAACATTCGGTCGTCACTTTGTGACCTTTGTGCTTCTATCACCAGTGACTTAGAACTCTTTTCGTTCATCCTAAAAATTGTAATTTCGCGCCTCCATAAACAATTACCTGTTTTGATTGATAAAGCATTTTGTTTTTCTGATCATTTTTTTCAACATATTTCTTGTTATAAATTGCGGCAAAGTCATTTCCGAGTTCCAAGTGACTTTTGCATATTGCCCCATATATAGATGGGGTGATGAGAACAAGAGAGAGAGAGAGAGTAAATGAGATAGCGTATGGAGGAGGAACCTCGCTAATCGCACAAAGCCTAAACGCGCGCAGGCCAGGTGAAAGTACACGCTCGTTGGCTTTGCAATTAGCGATACGCGGAGTCTGGCGTGAAACGCGAGTAGCATCAACTATATTTTCATACCAACATATCTGTATTATGTATCGCAAAAAAACACCGCGTACTCTCTCGCCTACTATTATTAAGCGACGAACAAAAAATGTGGTGATGGTGCGATGGCGACGTTGCTCCTATCCGCGCCAGAGCGTTAATGATTTATGCGCTCTCTTATATATAATACATCACTCATATATATCCAGAACGCGTTCGCGGACGCGGAAGTATTTTGCGGATGATGTGTACATCGCATTAAGAAAGTCGCGGACCTCGAAAGAAAAGTTTTTTACTTCTTTCCCATAAATATATTCTAACAAACTTCGAGCAAAAAGAAAAATTCTTCCAACGGTATTTTTCTCTTTTTAAAATCAGCATATGGTAAAAAAAAAATTGTCAAATAATCATTTTTGTAATTTTCTCATCCTATTTTGTGTCCAATATTTATCCTACCAAACAGACTAAGATTCAAAACGTTAAAAGAATCTTTAAGCTTAATTTTTTATGAGTAAAGAAATCTTCAGTCTCCGATATGTTTGGTGCGCGAGAAAACTTTTTTTCCGGAATCTTGTCTCGATTTTGCCGTCTTCTAAGAAAGAAGGGAAAAGGGGAGAGACAAGTGATGTAAGGGTGTATATATATATATATAGCTTCTTCAAGGGTGAGGGCAAGGGTCGTGTCGAAGGGTGTGTAAGGGAACCCTCATCTTCCGACCGCTTTAAACAATTTTAAGGCTCATTTCCCCCCTTAAAGCGAATATCCTGTGAGGGTGGATGGGCAACAGGAGCCGCAGGCATTCACGTGCGTCTCTGCGGCCACTCTCACTTGTCCCCTCCCTCTCTCTCTCTCTCCCTCTTTATATACATATATATTTATATACAAACCGGAACTACTACAGTCACACAGAGTAAACTGTAATGTAGTGACGCGATTCTCAACCCCTCTTAGCTCTCGTCTCTGAGACTACCAAAACCAGAAGGAAATGCCTAACCCTCTCTCGTATTTACCAATTACCTAAGTAATCTGTGGCTTCCAAAGCTACGCGAGAGTCTCCACTCGCAAACTGTCCTCCTTAGTTGTACTCTATTACAATATATATGCAAGTAATTACGTACACGAGGGAAGACCGTCTTGTACACACGTTGAATCTTCCGGCTAACTCGTACCCTCGGTTACCCTCCACGACTTTAACTAGCCCACGGCTAGACATGGGGTATGTATATAGGGCATTCCTGTCCAAATTCACAAAACTTTTTCATCATCGTCTTTTTCTCTTTTTCCCCCTCTTTTTTTTAGTATGTTGCAAGACAATACAATGGAAATAATCCTCACAAATATTAGATTTTTTCAAAAATGTGTTTGGACATTATTAACGAAACATTGAATGAAAAATGTAAAGGTGTGCCATCGATTCATCCGAAATGCTCATACAGTAGATTCTTCATAGAAAAAGAAAATTTCAAAACTCCTTTTAAAACGACTTTTTTAAAAGTCTGAAAATTAGTGTCGTATATTTTTTTTATATTGCCCAACAATATATAATATTAAAAGGAAAAAAATTAATAGCAATGGTCACATTCTGTCGATATGATCTAAATTGCCCTGTACGTTTGAATGTTTATCTGACACGGTCTCTCATACCACATATATATGTATTCTCATTCATCGACATCTAATTTTGGTAATAACTAACAATGAAAATAAAAATAATAGGCAAAATTATTACAGACAGTTCAATGGCATCTTCCTCTGATGATTTTGCCGCGTATCATTACGTCAAAATTTTATAGTCAGTCTTCAACATCCCTTATATGGAACATTATATGACTGTATATATATTTTCAATAGCAAATCCTCTAGGACTGTTTTTATCTAGCTCAAAAATAACCATACCATACTCGTACATTTATAAATGCGTATATTTCATAAATGCAGTATGCATAAGAGCAGTTCCGTTTCAGCGATTTTCTTACTGCGAAATGAAAATGCTCGATTCTCTGGTATATATATGTATACATATATATATATATATATAATATCCTCTCCTCTGTGATTATATTGCGTAATCAAGGCTAATTGTCATGCCCCAGGACGCGCAGGCTCTTCAACGCTTTCCGGAGGAATGGAACGAGTCTACCCCACCCCCCTTTCTTTACATGTGTGGCTCATTAGTTTTCTCTGTATAGTGTGCGCGTGTACCTATGTGAGCTCGCTCTTTGTATTCTGTGAATACAAACTGCATTCTGAAACGTTTCACGGTGCGATATATCGCATACGCCAAACACAGTAGTACAGCAGGTGCATCTCTTTTCTCTCTATGCGCAGGTGATACGTGTATGGTACTTTTGCGATTGTTGAGCGAAGCTATAACTTTTTCCAGTACACGTATATATATATATATATATATATATATATATCGCACACGGTTTTTGCATCGTGAGATCTATGAGATCTTCGCTACTGTATGCCTACCGATCTATATTATAAGAATATCTTGCGACCATATTAAAAAATTGAGAAAGGTGACATGGTTATTGATAGACACTCACCCAGCTACTTGCATAACTTTACAAAAAAACTAGCTATACCGAACTAACGAAGATTATTCGAAAACGATAAAGTGCACAACGTTCTGTAATTTTAGTAGAAGCTGAGCTCGATGAAGAAAAGACTCAAGTGCAAAGTGACATGAGATATGACCCTTGAGTATGCTTTGAGTTCAAGAATATAATTGCTGGTAATAAGAAAGCAAATGATACTCACAACATTAACAGAATAATCATACGTTGCGGGTATCTCGGATATGTTTGTGGGGTGAATAGGATCTGAAAGATAGAAAATAGTGGAAAAGGTAGAAGTTATGTATAGCTCGCCAGCGAGTATTTGGCTTATGCGACGCACTGGGCGACAAAGCCACCTGACGGAATTCTGGCAAACTGTCAGAGTCTACCAGTGGGTGGGGCATTCCGCCACAGTGTGTTTGCATGGGTACGTATGCGTTAAACATTATAATAATAATGCGGAGGGATACTAACACTCTCATAACTCTCATGGACCTTTGCAGATATTAACAGACACCAAAATAATTTCAAGGCACCCTTCGCACTGATTTACACCCCTCTGGCTAAGAATCACAAATACACGAGCGTCCACGCAGACACTGACAGACGGACCCCACTTTCGCACAGTCTAGATCTCAGATGACTGCGCTTATTGTTAGTATCTTAGCGAAGTTCCTTAAGCGCTAGCATATATGGGGCTTTCCAGGACCATTCGACAGGGCTGTCATCCTCATTGTTATATTCGATTTTGGAATCTTTTTTAGAATGCGTAAAATAATTGAAAGAAGAGTTAAGGTCTGTATTTAGAGAATTTCTTCAGTGTAAGGAAGTTAAAAAATATTATTATCAACGTATAATTGATTGACAAGAATTTTGGACGGCAATTTATTAATTTTTTTTGTTCACTTTTGTACTTTGCATACGTGTTGTTCAAGTTGTCGAGTATCCATTTGTAAACGATGTCAATGACACGAAAAAGTTCATTAATTAATAGCCATGAGGCAAACCAAGATTCGAGAGAAGCACTCGTAGACTGTCTGACATTTCGAGTGACAGGCTCTCTTGTATGGGCAAGACCATTTCGTGCTCTCGACTCTCTCTCTCTCTCTCTCTGTCTCTTTCTCGCTCACTGGTAATACTGTGACCATAAGGGCCCATCAGTCTCTCGTTGTCTCTCACTTATTCATTGTTCAGGCAAACCATAGGCTGTATACGCGCGTCACCCATATAGGGTGAGTAGACATTCACGTGTGGCCGAGAATACCAAAAAATACAATCACATTTTTCCGTTCAATTACAAATTGCAATTTTTCAACCTCTTTCCTTATCTTTAAAAAAAAATACATACAAAAAGCGAACAATAGATATAGTATAACGAGAATCATTGTCTCCCCATGGGGAATTTGGCAAATATTTCTGAGTTTTATAATTATTATCATTTTTTCATAATTCGTCATAAAATGATATTGAAAATTGTTCAAAAGGTTAGAAGAAATAATAACATGTTTTTCATTATAAACAAAAATTATATATATACATATAAACTCACAACACAATGAATAATATTCCTTAGCAAAGTACTTAATATCAATTCTCCAGTCCTTGGCAGTTTTTAATGGGATCGGGTGTAACATTCAAAATTTATTTCTAGAGTACGTCTTTACATTATATGTACAGCGATAGAATCAAATCGCTATGGTTAAAGCAGCACCGAAAAAGCCCACCAAAAATAACATCATATCCCCCTTGACAAACCGACTTCCATGAACAGGGTCGAGTCCACAATATATATATATATCCAGATATATATACCCATAGTGGTCCACCAAGTATATACGAGAGAGACTATCACACGACATAACCGTAGATTCGACCGCGTTGCATATTTAATGTCGCATGCTCGGCATGATCGCCTCCCGAAATTTTACCCCGGTGGATCGCTCCGGGGTCATGAGAGCCCTCAGTGATTGAGAGTTAGGGCAAACATCCACATATAGACATATATACATACATATTGCACACATATAAACGACGATGGTCCCAAATGTTGGCATTAATTTTTCATTTTTATATAATTCCACATAGCCAAAAAGAGACGAAAAGTATCAAATGTACTCTCTCTGCCCACTTCTGATCGTCTCGTATACACGTACCGTCTTTCTCGCTATAGAATGTCTTCTCTGTACCGTAATAAGAAGTTCTCAACTTCGGATTCGACGTGCGGGACTTTTTATCGTGAGATTTTTTTCGATTATACTCACGCAGTTTCGGGTCATTTTATTTTTATTATAATATAATTTTACCAAGGACTCTGGAATTCTATTGATGGTGATAATCGAATCTTTACTATGCACACAGATAAATGGCAGAAAATTAAAAAAAATTGAACCAAAAATGGTTCAAGTCTGTGTGTATAGTATTGCCCTTTAAGAAGTGCAATTCTATGTGTCTGTAACGACTCCACTCTGTCATTTTCAAAACAAAAATCCACCAAAAATGGCTCAAAGTCTGTATATAGTGTCCCCTTTAAGAAGTGCAATTCGATCTGTCTGTAATGACCCCACTCTGTCGTTTTTTATTCCTATTTTTAATCTCTCTCTTTTATTTATATTTTTCTTCTATTATTCGCAATTATCGTTTCATTCTTCCTCGTTTCCTTCTCATTCATGAATCCAAAGTTTGATATGCAATATATGTTATGCACTTTTTCCTCCTTTTGTGTTTTTCTCTGTAGGAGAAAAATTGCACCTTTCTCGAGGCTCTAGACAGATACAGACACACACACACACACAAAGTTTTATATCTCGTCGCTTCGACGTAGGTTGAAGCGAGAAATCGATATCCCAGGATAAGGAATGCCCCTCAATGCGGCTGCACCCTGCACTCGGACTGGTTTCTCGTTCCCTCCCTCACTCACTCTCGCGAACCGATCGATTCGCAATTATCGAGGCTATTCGTCGAACTATCTCGCATTCGCGGCAACTAGAAACGATGTGTATATATATATATATAGATAGTTCTCCCCCTTTTGTTGGCGAACAGAGGGTCGTATGTGATATCGTGCCAAAGTGGACTGGTAGACAGAACGTCGAATTTATGGTGGGAAACAATCGCAATCAGATAGAGTAACAATTTTACAAAAAAATCAATCAATTTTCTCCCATTTTATTGAATTTATTGAAACCGAAGATTTTTTTTTAAGATATAGCCAATATTTATGTTAAATAGATTTTGTACAATTCAAAGAATTTTTCATTCATTCAATATTTAATTTAATGGTATAGAAAATTTGGTCTGTTTGTTGAATAAAATACCTGTATTATTGATGCCGTATTTTTCTCGACTAAAGTGTACCCTGAGACGAGATCCTCACGTGACGGTATTCGCTATGTGCGAGTGGCCAAGCAGCGCTCCGCTTGTGGCCAGTTTTGATAATTCGTAGACTCACGATAGCGTATAGAAAAAAGAGAGTTGTTGGATTTTTTTAAATAAAACGATGAAGGAATTCCATTTTTTTTTCATGATTGGCAAATAATTCATAGAATGTTATGCTTATCCAAACGCTTGTCCAAATTATATAGGTTGATTTAAAACCATTTGATGACAATTATCAATATAAATTACCGTTTCCTTAATTCATCACCGTCAATTTCTTACACGTACAAGGGTGGTCATTAAATAAAAATACAGTATTAAAATTTGATAAATTTCAAACCTTTTTCCTTTTTTACTTCAATATATAATAATTCATTGTCAAATCAATTGAGATTATTTTTCTCGATGGAATATAAATATTTTTTCAAATTCCCTATGTAAGCCTCGTCGATTTTTCAGGTAAAAAATGCTTGCATTTGCGTCCAGATTCGATATATGGATAGAGACTAGGATAATTGAAGAGACAGATATATATACATATATATATATAAGAGACACGCATTAACGAGAGAGCCATAGTGAGAAAAGGGGTGAATCGAATCGGACCACCCTGACGATGCGGTTACGGCGGTCCAGCGACTCGTCGTCGCCTCATCTTTATATACTTCTTTCTCAACGACATAAACATATATATATATAGATACCTATTATAATGTGATGTCGCCGATGAGAGAAACGCGGCGCTTTAAAGGGATTTGTCACAGCGTTGATGAGAGCGTCCTCGAGATACCGAGAATCCTCGGAGGCGTGTCGCGTCCTCCACCTCTTCGACGATATATATAAAAATATATATACATACTTTCGATATAAAAGCCGAAGCCGCGAGACAAGTCGGCCTTGAAATCGGCTCGGAGACCGATTAAGCGACGATGTAAAAATCGATTCGTGATAATAATATACGTTTTCAAGAATATTTTCAAATATCTCGCGGTCAATTAACCCGAAAGCGATTTATTAACCGATCAGTTGAGAAGATGGTTGATTTTTTATTTACGATTTATGAAAATTTAGCATTAAACGATAAATACAACATTTTCGTTATTCGTTTTAATATGGAATATTTTAGATTTTAGTGTCAACACTAAAATCTAAAATCTAAAATCACTAAAATCAATTGCTATTTTGATACATTCGATGATCGAATATTTTGATGCTTATTATTCGTTAGTAAATAATTCTTCATTAAAGTAAAAGAATGTTTTAATGATGTGTGGGTAGTCTCATTTTCAATTAAACGTCCGAGAGAGGGTTCACGTAGTTCACTCGCTTCGAGAGGATATAGCAGACACACCACTGACCTAGTGAAGGGGAATATGGGCTTAGATCGTATGACGTCATCTTTTGTAAATGCTGAGGGTGAATTTCGTATGTTCGAGGGAGATTTCCACGTGCATAGCCAGAGTGAGACAGAGAATTCCGAGGGTCGATATTTTGGACCAAGGGTCGAAGTCCTCCTTTTTGTTTTTTTTGTCTTGACTATAAATAATAAAACGAGTACGTTGACTTGTTTGTGATTATTAATTGACTGATAGGAAAAAAATTATATTTATCGGGTTAAGTAAGTTTATTGTCACTCCAATCTAGTGGATTGAATCGAATCTCCCTCGCGTCGTTCCAACAAGCTGAAAGTCGATAAATAAGAGAAAAAAATCTGGCAGACGCCAGACTTGGCCACAGGATGGAGGAAGGGAACGATTAAAACTTCTTTAATCCGTGAACGGATCATTGGTCACATCGCCCTTCTTTCGGACACGTCGAGCGCAAACACCAAGTGACAGAGTTTCCTTCCTAATACGGGAAGGCAGGAGGAGGGAGGAAAGCCTTTTTTTGCAAGGATGTCTTTTTTGCCCGGATTTGGCGAGAGAAATCCATGCCGATATCGGGACGAACGGGCGACTCTGGTAATCGTCTTTTGTTCCTTTCGTCTCGACATGTCGCCCTCTCTCTCTCTTTTTCTCTCTCTCTCTCTCTCTCTCTCTCCTTCTCTCTCTCTCTCTCTCTCTCTCTCTCTCTCTCTCTCTCTCTCCTTCTCTCTCTCTCTCTCTCTCTCTCTCTCTCTCTCTCGCTCTCTCTCTCTCTCTCTCTCTCTCTCTCTCTCTCTCTCTCTCTCACACACACACACACACACACACACACTTTGTCTCTTCTTTTGACTTCTCACACGATACGCGAGATGGAAAGACAGTGAACGGTTTTTCGGCAGTGCTAAGTAATGCATCGACAAATCAACAAATTTCATGTGACGCGTTCTAAATGTGTATGTGTGTGTCTGCGTGTAGAAAGTTTATAATTTTTGTTATAAAATATAATACAAAATTTCATGGTAAAATATTTAAAAAAAAATCATCGTAAATTAATGTCTTGTTCATGATAAAAAGTTTAACATTTTTCATTGGGAATTGTTATACATTTTATGATAAAAAGTTTACATATTGTACAAAGAGCTTGAGCAAACGGTTAATAATTTATTACTGGGAAATAATCGCATGAATCACAAATTAGTTATCACTAAAAGCTCTCACTTAATTCTTAATTGAATTCACGCTCTCCCACACGCATATTAAAATTTTCATACCGCTTCGCGATAGCGGCAGCGACATAATGAGCGCACACGTTGATTATGCTCGTGAATCACAACTTTTTCTTGGGTCCTTATTATTTATTTCTCAACTAATCATATATATATATATATATATATATATATATATATAATACACAATCTCTTTTGCTCGATGTGCTGAATTATTATTAAGCACGGTTACATTATTAGTCAAATTAGCATAAAGTCGATCTCGGAGCGATGTCAAAGCGCACTTCCATAACGTTCACACACATCCATGCATACACGTTAAAATAACGTCCGGTGTGTGGTAGTTTTATCAGAGACCGTAGATCTCATGCTCGGATTAATAATCCACTGATGCCGTCCCGGTCGCGGACTTCTTCAACAATAATGTGTATATATATATATATATATATATATATATATATAGGAGGAATTATACACTATATACAGCGTATTGTAGGGTATACGTAGAGCGTGTGTATATTATGTATAACATACGTATACATATATATATATATATATATATACATACATATAGGAAAAGAGTCCAGCGATTCAAACGCCACATCGCGACTGAATCTTATTTAAAAATAATTGCGTACCCGTCGTCTCCATTGCGCGCTTCCCCACACACAGGCACAAATACACACATACGATTTCCTGTGCTTGATTACGGTTAATTGTTCGGGATTTAAAAGTATAATGGCGCTTAGGCTCCTGTTAAACGGTGACTACGTAAGACCCGTAACCGTTTCTTTTTGTTGCGGTGCCTGATTTTCCCTACTTATACTATAAAGTACACACACACACACTTACACTTACACGCATATAAATACATGTAATAGCGAGTTAAATAGCAGCAGGAAGACTTGAAGAAAATATGCCTCGCGCTTTGTCCATCGAGCTGCGACTTTTTGCCTCGAGTTATATTACTCATTTATTGCCAAGTCGATGATAATTAAACATTGAAAAGTCGAGCAACGAGAATATTGGACTTAAACTTTCTTCGCGAAATGGGCATATGTAATATTATTGCGTTTGAAATTATTGTTTCAAGAATGTCCGAGGATGAGAAGTTTTTAATGACAGATGAAAATTGAAATAATTAATGCTATAATTCATTTAATGAGATAACGCGAGAGCAATGGAAATAAGTATTGGTGGCTTCATTTTCTCCAGCTGCATATTTGCATTTGAGATGAGATACACGGAACGGAACCATCATAGAATGAGAGCAAAGCCAGTTAATAGTCAATTTTTCGTTCAAGCTTTTTCCACTTTTTATATAAACTTAATTATTTTAATAAAAAATTTCCATCTAAAAACTGCTAAAAAACTGAACCCGCCCCATTTAGTGAAAGAAGGGTCTTTGTGAAAAAAAAAACAAAAATGACATCGTGCTCCTGTCTATACGAGAGAGTTCATCTGACACATGTTTGACTCTCGAAAAAATTTGCGGCATTCGAGGTCCGTCCTTTCCACCTGTGAACTCGTTAGTGATATGTATGCATATATATGTATGTACATAACGAGGAACCAAAAGCCAAACGTATTTATATGCCAGTTCTTGCCGAATGATACAGAGGGCGTCGCCCCTTCTCTCTCTCTCTCTCTCTCTCTGTCTGGCCTGGTCGAATCGTTTGGACGAATTTTCGCGTTTGCAGACTACACATATATGTATACATTGACTGAACCAGAATGCAGAGAGATGGGCAAGGGGAAGCTATCAACGAAATGACCATTCGACGAACTTCTGCGCCCCGCAGGTTTGGCGGGTCCACGGTTATATAGCGTAGATAGCGAGAGACCAATTCCATACTATATCATCATCCCTACATGCATATATATATATATATATATATATATATATATATATATATATATATATATATATATATACATATATATATATGTATATATATATGTGCGATTGAACAAAAATCAGAGATAGGAGAGACGACAGAGAATCGCAGGAACTGTACGAGTATGCATGATACACACCAAGAGGGCCATCCGGGCAGAGGCCAATCTGTCGCTTGCTGCATTAGCCCAGTACGAAGCTTTTGAAATTGCGAGTTTGGCGGCCTCTCGCTCTCATGCACACATACACACATACGGAAACACACACTCTGGTCACTCGCGAAAATGCA
This sequence comes from Dyspetes luteomarginatus, assembly GCA_963669185.1. NCBI lineage: Eukaryota > Metazoa > Arthropoda > Insecta > Hymenoptera > Ichneumonidae > Dyspetes > Dyspetes luteomarginatus. Next base: position 12,043,433 of record OY769903.1, on the reverse strand, counting down.
GGAAGCGTATGCTGTTTGATGAAATGCCACATATCTCCGCGTATCGCCCTCGTTCACTCATTTTCCCAATTTCTCCATCCCCTTTACACCCCCCTCCATCAGTCTGTCGTGACAGACCAGAGGGGGTGATCCAGCTCTTGTGGACTACATAGATATTTCTATTTAGCATAAATCCAGAATAGTTGGCACACTTTTTGTTAATCTACTGGTTTTTTTTTTGTTGTGTTTTTATGTGCTTGATCTGTGAACATTTTCAACCACCATTGTGCAATGGTGATATTTAACAATGAGAATAATACTTACATCCGGCTGATTCACAAAAAAAACAAACTTTGCAGTAGAGATGGAACAGTACTGATGGATGGATAGATCGAAAGCTACCAAAAATTGTGCAATGGTGATATTTAACAAAGAGAATAATACTTACACTACTTACATACTTACATCCGGCTGATTAACAAAAAAAAACAAACTTTGCCATAGCGATGGAACAGTACTGATGGATGGATAGATCGAAAGCTAAAAGTTGGTAATTTGGAACAGACGAATTCCCTCGCACATTAAATTTATGCCTTTTGCCCTTTTAAATTTTTGTTGATTCGTCCATATCTTGTGATTACACATCGGGGTTTAATGGGGAATGGACATTTTTTAAACTTATGGGAAGTATAATTGCTTACTTAAGGGATGTTAACTATTTGCAAATTCGACTGCATAGTTACTAATATTTCACTTAGTGATTTACTGATTTAGAGTTACTGATATTCTGAGCGAGTTGAAAAAAAAATGACTTTTCGCAGAGAGGTAAATCAGTTCATGGAAAAATGGTGTAGATATCACTGTCTTTGTAACAGAAGCATCATTTTGATCCTACCGTATTTAGTGTCATTGTGAGATTGTTATTAATTGACATATGCTATTGGTCCCCTTTTTCAATGTCTTATTACAATAAGTTATAAAACATTTTATTTTAAAAACGATCGAGCTATGCTGATCAGGCTGATCTCAAAGGATATAGAAGTAACGTCAGTTTAAGTCTTCTTTTACCTTCTCGTTTACATATAAAAACAAAATTATTATCAGTTCATCATGTTTAGGTGTTCCAGAAAAATATTCAGAACTATTTTACTTCCTAATAATTATTGCGCTCGCATACCAACCTTGAAATATTTTTATCTTGTGCCGAAAATGGGAGCTCAGTCCTGTAACGTTTTTCTTTGTAATCAAAGTGCATCCATCGTATTTTTCTCGAGGTTGTAAAATAATTTATTCCGTCTGTCTTGGCGTGCCAACTATCCTGGAATTAGCCTTACCCGTATATATGTATTTCGTTCCTGATACGAACTGAAGCGTGCCGAACCAAATACTTTTAAAGTAAATTAGCTTTTTAGTTTTCAGTGGCTAAAACCAACCCTGGAAATATATATATATGCATTGCATGTAAAGAGACGAAAGTCAGAGGGAAAGGGAGGTTGCTGAGGGGGTTCGACTCTCTTGGTACGTCAATTCATGAACGCGAGACCAAAATTCAGGACTACATGCCATATAAATATATACATCTATAGCAATATATAGTGTACAAAATATACTGCAGGACGTATATACAAGTGCGCGAGGCTACGAAAAGTGAAAACACACAAAAAGCGTTTGAGCGAGGAAGAAGGATCGTCTGTATGTTTCCTGCAGGGGTTTGCAATCTCTCTCTCTCGCTCTCTCTCTCTTGTAAACGAGAGATTCGGCAAAGCAGCGTAATGTACCTAAACCGCACAAAGGGGGGGTTGGTTGCAACTCCCCTGTAACTCTGGACCTCGATTCACTCGTTGAAAAAGGCCAAGAGACTTTTCACTTTGAAATGTTACACATATAGACTATATATATACGAGGCAAACGAGAAAAGTGAGCATCACAGAGAGGAGAAACGAATGTACCCTCTCGTCTCTATGCACGCTGCGGAGCTCTCTGATTCTTTGGACGCGTTGACCCTACTGCAGTGTGGCTTCTTGTCCCGGATTTCACTTCTTCTTTCATTTTTTTTTCTTTATTTATCTTTTTGTTATTTATCCCCTGCTATAAAAAGACGAGGGTAATTCGTGAAAGAGATGTAGAAAACCACTGGCTGTACAGAATTTCTCATCGTTACTGGCCCTTCTACATTACGCGGGGATGATATTTTACTCGTTATTTTTTATGGGGTGAATTAATTAATTGAATTGTAAATTGATTGGAAACGATTTGACGAGAGGAAATATTATTTGACGGATGACTGATAAATATATGCATATATATATATATATATAAAATACAATATAAATGCAGACACATACATATAAACATATATATTTACATATGCTAGAGCGTTATTGACTTTGATCGCTGTGCGGTTAATCTCATCTTTTTATTATCCGTCTCGAAGGTTTCAGTACCAACGATTGAGAGGCGCGTGCTCTCACGTAGGTAACATATATATTTATAATATATATATACACGCGCGGTATGTGCATTTCTTGCGTGTGGTAATAAATAATCGAACGTGGAGGAAGATTGAGAGAGACGAAAAAAAAAAATAAGGGACGTGGCCAAAGGGATGAGTGAAGCGTGTATGGACCAAAGAAAGGCAAATACACACACATATATATATATATATATATATATGTCGTGTATACTATATATGTATAATCTATATGTAGACGCCCCGCGAAGCGACCTTTACGCTTGAACTTCATGGCAAAACTTCGCGGGGGGCCTTCTAACGAGCATGGCAATTAATATTTTTATTAGACTGATATTCGACGAGACTTTTCGCTCGTATTATCCTTCCTGTCGATTCTTTTGCCGAGCTTATTCAATCGTAGAGCATGTATAGGACGAGCTATATAGAAGCGATATACTATATTCAAGGGCCTCAAAACGTTTTGTAGAAATCATAAATTTTTATTGAAGGTACCAAAATCTCTTCATCTTCTACAAGTTTGGTCAGCCTCCTTGAGATCAGGTCATTATGATTTCTTCTTCAAAGTCACAATTTTTTTTTCTTCCAAGCATCGTAAGATTCCAGGAGTAATTTTCACACCACCCAGGTCATCAGAATGTATTCAAATAATTAGGAATCGTTTGCACATACATATATACATAATATCTATTCAATACTTAATATACGATCGTTTGGAAATTCTCGGGCATTTGGTTGCCACGACAGTATCCACACACATATATATCGAGTGCAACGTGAAACAGAGTAATTCGTGGACGTTCCAGTACGAAAGGTTTGCAAGGGTGAAGCCACGAGAGAGAGAAAGAGAGAGAGAGAGAGAGAGAGAGAGCGCTCGCGGGCAGGGGTTTTGTAGTGATATATATGTATCGCCGATTAGGCTAACCACACGTTGTCGAAGGCATCGACGGCATTCGAGCCGCATTGTTTGCTCGCTTTGATGATACCAATTCGCATATATATTCGCAATTCGCCCTCTATATATAGTGCCTCTGATACGCGCTGTGTGCGAATCATCATGAAACAGAGAGATCGAGCGAAAGAGGACACGAGAAAGAGGGAAAAGTCATGAGAGAGAGAGAGAGAGAGAGAGAAAGGGAGAGAGAGAGAGAGAGAAGATCAGCAGAGTGAGGTACATAAAATGTACGCACACACACGGTACCGGATCCCTCTTCTCTCGTTGCCCGGTGCAATGCTTGCACCACTCGTACGTGTGTCATTAGTGACCCCGCGGGGTCGATGCTGGGATTCGCTCTCACCGCGTTCTCGCCACTTTCCTCTGCACACTGCAACAATCCACCACCTCCCTGTTTCAATGCGTCTGTATGTGTGTGTGGCTTTTATACAGGCAACATTCCAACACCAACATGCCCATGTGCACGCACATATATAGACAAGCGGAATGACTGCGAACGACGTGTCCCAATGCAACTGATGATTTCGATGCCCTCCCTATCATTCCAAGTGATATTATCGCCTCGTTATTTCCTCATACTTACATTTATATGCCAATATCGTCGATGCAGTACATGGGAGCAATATTTCCCGAGATAAAATTTTCTTCTTTGGATGTTGGATATCAGAGACTAGGATTTTTCAGAAAAGTTCTTCAATGTTGGCCTTTTGGCACACAGTATAGAGGTCTTTATGGAGAGTCCCGGCATTAGTTATACCAGAATAGAGAACTGTAGAATTTAATTAGCATGATTTTCAAAAATCTGTCCAAATATTGTTGTATAAAGGAAGATGGGAATGTATGGGGCATGGGGATGGTGTATGGGGGGTATGGGGTATGGGGATGGGTATGATGGGGTTCTATGTTATTGAGAAGATTTTATGACTGAATAAAATATGGCATTGAATATAAAATTATATGTATTATCTTGAAGGGTTAAATGCCCTTTTGGATAACGTATGGATAAATGCGACAAACATTGGTTTACCATAGCAATGGAGTAATACCAGAATAGAGAGATGCTAGTCAACTGTAGAATTCAATTAGCATGATTTTTAAAAATCTGCCCAAATATTGTCGTCTAAAGGAGTATATGTTATTGGGACGATTTTATGGCTGAATAAAATATGGCATTGAATATACAATTATATGTATTATCTTCCAGGGTTAAATACCCTTTTGGATAACGTATGGATAAATGCGACAAACATTTCTTTACCATAGCAATGGAGTTATACCAGAATAGAGAGATGACAGTCAACTGTAGAATTCAATTAGCATGATTTTTAAAAATCTGTCTAAATATTGTTGTATAAAGGAGTATATGTTATTGGGAAGATTTTATGGCTGAATAAAATATGGCATTGAATATAAAATTATATGTATTATCTTGGAGGGTTAAATGCCCTTTTGGATAACGTATGGATAAATGCGACAAACATTTCTTTACCATAGCAATGGAGTTATACCAGAATAGAGAGATGCTAGTCAACTGTAGAATTCAATTAGCATGATTTTTAAAAATCTGCCCAAATATTGTTGTATAAAGGAGTATATGTTATTGGGAAGATTTTGTGGCTGAATAAAATATGGCATTGAATATAAAATTATATGTATTATCTTCCAGGGTTAAATACTCTTTTGGACAACGTATGGATAAATGCGACAAACATTGGTTTACCATAGCAATGGAGTAATACCAGAATAGAGAGATGCTAGTCAACTGTAGAATTCAATTAGCATGATTTTTAAAAATCTGCCCAAATATTGTTGTCTAAAGGAGTATATGTTATTGGGACGATTTTATGGCTGAATAAAATATGGCATTGAATATACAATTATATGTATTATCTTCCAGGGTTAAATACCCTTTTGGATAACGTATGGATAAATGCGACAAACATTTCTTTACCATAGCAATGGAGTTATACCAGAATAGAGAGATGACAGTCAACTGTAGAATTCAATTAGCATGATTTTTAAAAATCTGTCCAAATATTGTTGTATAAAGGAGTATATGTTATTGGGAAGATTTTATGGCTGAATAAAATATGGCATTGAATATAAAATTATATGTATTATCTTCCAGGGTTAAATACCCTTTTGGATAACGTATGGATAAATGCGACAAACATTTCTTTACCATAGCAATGGAGTTATACCAGAATAGAGAGATGACAGTCAACTGTAGAATTCAATTAGCATGATTTTTAAAAATCTGTCTAAATATTGTTGTATAAAGGAGTATATGTTATTGGGAAGATTTTATGGCTGAATAAAATATGGCATTGAATATAAAATTATATGTATTATCTTGGAGGGTTAAATGCCCTTTTGGATAACGTATGGATAAATGCGACAAACATTTCTTTACCATAGCAATGGAGTTATACCAGAATAGAGAGATGCTAGTCAACTGTAGAATTCAATTAGCATGATTTTTAAAAATCTGCCCAAATATTGTTGTATAAAGGAGTATATGTTATTGGGAAGATTTTGTGGCTGAATAAAATATGGCATTGAATATAAAATTATATGTATTATCTTGGAGGGTTAAATGCCCTTTTGGATAACGTATGGATAAATGCGACAAACATTTCTTTACCATAGCAATGGAGTTATACCAGAATAGAGAGATGCTAGTCAACTGTAGAATTCAATTAGCATGATTTTTAAAAATCTGCCCAAATATTGTTGTATAAAGGAGTATATGTTATTGGGAAGATTTTGTGGCTGAATAAAATATGGCATTGAATATAAAATTATATGTATTATCTTCCAGGGTTAAATACTCTTTTGGACAACGTATGGATAAATGCGACAAACATTTCTTTACCATAGCAATGGAGTTATACCAGAATAGAGAGATGACAGTCAACTGTAGAATTCAATTAGCATGATTTTTAAAAATCTGCCCAAATATTGTTGTATAAAGGAGTATATGTTATTGGGAAGATTTAATGGCTGAATAAAATATGGCCTTGAATATAAAATTATATGTATTGTCTTCCAGGGTTAAATACCCTTTTGGATAACGTATGGATAAATGCGACAATCATTGCTTTACCGTAGCAATGGGGAAACTGTCATCTGCACTTTCAACCCCCTAATGCAAAATTCTCACAATGTCCTTTTGTGTGGCAATCACGATAGTATTGAAAGACCGTGTACAATTGCCAGACTATCATGCAATGTTATCAGGGGTTACTCTTGAGAATGAAAAAAAAAATGTTATAAATAATTCACTTTAATTTTTCATCCCAATTTGTTTCCTTCCGTCAGATAAAATTGGCAACTGTCTCGTTGGATCGAAATAGTCGAAATAAACAAGGAATAAGAACGGAAAAATTTGCTCATTTCGATAGATCTCGGTGGAGTCACCGGTGCGAATGGACGACAGTCCGGAGGAGCAAAAAGGTGGGAGGAAAGACGAGAGTGCTTCCACCTCGATCGATCGTCATGTGAGACGCGGCTGGCCCCGGGGGTCTCGAAGGGGGTTGGATGAGAAGAGAAGTAGCGAGAGGGGAAGTAGGGACAGGGGGAATAACCACCGGGTGGCTCCAAAACGATACTGCGCTAGGTGCATCTAACTGTATATAAAGGCATATATATATATATATATCGCGTGCCTAAAATCATAAGGGCGTACATTCGACGCTCACACACACAGCACATACGTCCGTATGGTTTGCGACACGCGATATATATTTGGTTTATGTACATAAATCGTTCCATATACCCGAGAATGCACATGAACATGTGCACACATATACAAATTTCTATTATTTGTGTTTTACATGCACATGTAAGTTTGGTGGGCCAAGGTACTTAAAGGTATACTAGCGGACGAATTAGTCGTCGTTTCTCTCGAGCTGCTTGAGACGCAGCAGAGGCGTGTGCTGGTCGCGTTATACATATATAACATGTATCCGAAACTGTAAGTAACCGGGGAGGACCTATTAAATGCAGACACGAGTAGGCACGGACCGGAAATTGCCTAATTTCCTGAGTGCGCACGCCGATCCGTCAACTTGACGTGACGGAGACGTAGTTCAGCACGAGAATCGTGACTTTTAATGTCAAGTGTCGAAAAGAAGGCCGTGCATGAATATATACATGTATATGTATACCTATGTATATACTACACATTATATATATGGGCAATAACGGTGTTACTTTTCCTGTAATAGATGATGAATTTTAGTGTAGAATTTTTCTCTACAAATTACAACCCCGAGAATTTCGAGACCTGATTTGAACGGTACTGGAGTCAAGCTTTGTATTTGCAAGTATAAGTGAAAAAACCTTTGGCATTGAGAATCTAGAACTTCGATTTACAATATAATTCGATTCACATGAAAATCACTGTAAAGATTGACCGACAAAAACGAAAGCTCATAGCACTTTTAGGCCAAGAAATATTTTGTTTATCTTTAAGTAGCTTTAAAGAGATGCAAATAGATTTAAAGGGATGGAAGGATTGATAATCGATGATAAAAAAATCGACAGATTACAAGGCTAAGTGTGTATTCTTCTGAAAAATGAATAGTTTGCGTATTGGCTGAATTGGGCAGATTCAATGAATCGTCAAAGAAGCGTTCAATTACGACATGTGAAGAATAAGTTCAGCACGAGAATCGTGACTTTTAATGTCAAGTGTCGAAAAGAAGGCCGTCCATGAATATATATGTAGTATATATATGGGCAACGGTGTTACTTTTCCTGTAATAGATGATGAATTTTAGTGTAGAATTTTTCTCTACAAATTACAACCCCGAGAATTTCGAGACCTGATTTGAACGGTACTGGAGTCAAGCTTTGTATTTGCAGAAATAAGTGAGAAAACATTTAGCATTGAGAATCTAGAACTTCGATTTACAATATAATTCGATTCACATGAAAATCAGTGTAAAGATTGACCGACAAAAACGAAAGCTCATAGCACTTTTAGGCCAAGAAATATTTTGTTTATCTTTAAGTAGCTTTAAAGAGATGCAAATAGATTTAAAGGGATGGAAGGATTGATAATCGATGATAAAAAAATCGACAGATTACAAGGCTAAGTGTGTATTCTTCTGAGAAATGAATAGTTTGCGTATTGGCTGAATTGGGGAGATTCAATGAATCGTCAAAGAAGCGTTCAATTACGACATGTGAAGAATAAGTTCGCGTAGTCATTATATCGCACAAGTGGCTCAAGCGACCCTCTTCTCTCATTCTATACGCAACACCCGGAAAGCAGGGAACTATATAAAAGCGGATACACACACACACACACACGCACAGAATGAAGGAACTCTCGCTCTTCTCGCAACACGAAGAAACAGGAAGGGAAAAAAAGATTAAGTACGGGACGTGGGTCGGCAGTGATAGAACTGTGCGTAATCCGTAAACTTGGAAAAAGGAGCTCACATCGCACCCAAACGGTTGGATGCCGACGTGTATATAGCGTGGGATAAGGGTGACAGTGGAGCGATAAGAGACAAAAGCCCACAATTAAGAAGAAACGTCCATTTCGCATCAGCCCCCGGGGGAGGGGGGAAGGGCTCTACGTATAAGATCAGCGGTATTATTGGTTTTACCAGTGTCTCATGGTGGTTCAAAGGAGAGAAAACGTCTTAAATCAGTCCATACGGGACTCCATCGATTATTGTATTCTTGGCCGAGTCTGGAAAACTTTGGAAGATTGTCAACAATTCAATCATAAGCATGCCTTTTACGAAATATTTGTGATGAATATCGAGAAATATCGAGAAAGACTCGAGCAGTCATGCAAAATTTATCTCACGTATTAATTATTCATCCGGGCCAGTGCAAATTGGCGAGAACCACAGATTCCGCTCAATCAAGCGCGTCATACAAGTCGACTCTGCGTGCAAGCAATCTGAAAACAGGATTGGAATCGGTCCACACGCGAGCAGAGAGTCTCGAGATGGCTCGCATCAGTCCACAAAAGCTGGCGCGGGGGGATATACGACGGACACGTCGCGCAGTGTCTCCCCGCGGTGCGCTGCCGCTAGATGCGACGCTGCTGCGCCGCCGGACCTCCATCTGACCCCCTCCTCCCTTCCCTTCGGCGGGGGCGTGTCAACCAACCCCCACTCCTCGGTCACTTCCCCTCAGACCCCTTAGCTGGTGATCCTCACTCTCCGCCCTCCCACTCCCGCCCGACGCGACCCCCCACCACGGAACGAGAAGCGGCAGAGGAGCGGTATAGGAAGGCGACGTTGCGCGACAGTGGGGTCTCGTCGAGCAGCGACGACGCCGGCGTCGGGGGGGGAGAGTCACGACTCTTTCTCTCTCACTCACACGCTCATATAACCCGTGTCGTTTCGATGTCTCCGTGTCCACGCCTTCCCGATCTTTCCATTGGCTATCAACTGTCCCCGTAAATGCAACCGGGGACACACGCCCATTTCAAGCCCGGAAAAATCGCCCGAGCACCTTCAACGAATTATTAATTGGATTTTCCGCCAGGCAGAGAGACGGAGAGAGAGACAGAGCGACAGAAAAAGGAAACCAATTACCAGAAATATATCCAATTGTTGCAATAAAATGGATTTTTTTATTAGAGCCTCATGCGGTTATGTCATCGTTAACGCTATCGTTCGATCTAACACGAGTGCCTCGCGCTTCCTGATAAAATCGATGAAAAGCAATGGAGTTTTATGCCAGAAAGATAATTTACCATTTTTTTTTTTACATAAATATTTGTATTTTATGCATTAAAATGTATATTTTAGTTAAGAGATGTCAGTTTTATTATCCAGCTTGAATGATATTCGTGAAGGATTATGGGATTAGTATTGACATAACTGTTAAGTTTATTTTCGCACGAGTGAATAGCAATTAATATCCAGCTTGGTATATCCATAAATATCATTTCCGTTATCATAAAAATGTTCTTGTCATATATATATATAGATAGTAGAAGTCTCGTCTGGATTTGTTTTTGTATTATGAGCCATCGACGATGCATCGCTGAACGCGATGCATTTTCCGGGTTAGCTTCAACAGCATATATATCGATGATCTAAAATCAAAAGAACGTATTGTCCGTCTATATAAGCATTGAGACGATAAGCCGGTTTTATACATATATATATATGTGCTCGACCATCGATATGAAGTCCGAGGGGGGTGGGGGAGATTGCGAATCGTGTATGAGAAGCGTCGACCTCCCGAGTACTCCCTAGCAGACAGCTGGACAGCGGGATAGACATATATATAGAGCCTCTATTACGCAAGTAAAACATATGCTATATATATAAGTATATCAGCGAAACATAAGCGCAAAATAAAATACGAGTATATCCATACAGCTAAGGCTGCCTGTTATAGAAAAAAATTGTGATGAGTTCAACGCGATATGGTCAGGCTATAGAAACGTCCGTTTGACTCGTTTTTTACGTCTCGATACGTCAATCTATGGCCAGTCAAACGAGATCGTCAGAAATTATTTTGTTTCGAGACGTGTACGAAATGCTGTTGGTTCAAAGTAACACGCGCAGTGTCACGAGACAGAGAGTATGAATGATGAATGAGAACGATCAATCCAGCACGTTCGATAGTCTCAGACGAAAAATGTGTAATCGGGTGTGAGCCTCGACTAATAAATGCATGATCAAAGAAATTCTGTGGAGAATTCTATATTTTGCCTACAGAAACATCTCACATTTCTTGAAACTAATATAAGAGCAATTGTAAAGTCACATGGACGTATTTTTTTGAGCAATTAATAGGCTGCTTAAATTTGAGAAAAACTTGGCGTACTCTACCACCAGAATCTGGCCTCTGCTAGTGAAGTATAAGATATGATCCTTTTTAGTCCTGCACATACTTTAACTTGGTTACTCACAGCTCAAAAAGTGTTATGTTTGTTAAAAGTGTTTGTTAACATAAAAATGATCGTGTTTGTCGCTAGTACATGAATGTTTTGCCACCGGTGGTACAAATAATGACAAGCCCCTTGATGATTTTTCATCGCTAATGACATCTCGAACGAAGAGTATTCACGTGTACTCCAATATTAAAATCAGTACCACGTGTACGCTTTGTAACTAATAAATACGAGAGCTATACGGATGTGGGGATGCTGAGGTTTCAAGGAGGGTACATGATGTCAGAGGGAGAGTACATCTTCCCACGGGAAGGTGAAACGAGTCACGGGAAGGTGTCACGAGACAGAGAGTATCAATGATGAATGAGAACGATCAATCCAGCACGTTCGATAGTCTCAGACGAAAAATGTGTAATCGGGTGTGAGCCTCGACTAATAAATGCTTGATCAAAGAAATTCTGTGGAGAATTCTATATTTTGCCTACAGAAACATCTCAGATTTCTTGAAACTGATATAAGAGCAATTGTAAAGTCATATGGACCTATTTTTTTGAGAAATTAATAGGCTGCTGAGTTGGTTATTGATACGAGTGGGCTTGATGATGGAAAACTAGAAAGTAATCGATTTTATGGCAAGTAAAAATTACATCTTCGAATTTTTTGACCTGTATACAATAGTCGTATATCTCGGTCAATGCGATTTCCCTTTGTTTAAACAATGAAAAATTTGAGAAAAACTTGGCGTACTCTACCACCAGAATCTGGCCTCTGCTAGTGAAGTATAAGATATGATCCTTTTTAGTCCTGCACGTACTTTAACTTGGTTACTCATAGCTCAAAAAGTGTTATAAATTGTTTGTTAACATAAAAATGATCGTGTTTGTCGCTACTATATGAATGTTTTGCCACCGGTGGTACAAATAATGACAAGCCCCTCGATGATTTTTCATCGCTAATGACATCTCGAACGAAGAAAATTCACGTGTACTCCAATATTAAAATCAGTACCATGTGTACGCTTTGTAACTAATAAATACGAGAGCTATACGGATGTGGGGACGCTGAGGTTTCAAGGAGGGTACATGATATCAGAGCCAGAGTACATCTTCCCACGGGAAGGTGAAACGAGAAACGACGGGTGATCCGTGCTCCATGCCGAAGATACGGAAGCACGATAACGACGACGGAAATTGAATTCTCTCACCAGTCATTTTGAGTGCTCGCTTCGGTAATAGAGGACTCGCCGGTAATAAGTATCCTATGGGTATCGTAAGGCACTCACGTATATGTATATGAACTGTGGCAAAATGATGTATGTATGTAGTCCATGTGAAGGCTGATGATACACTATATATATATATATATATATATATATATATATAAAGGGAAATGATGGCTGACTGACATATCAACACCCAGCTTCAACCTCTGGTCTTAAAAATATGAGATTTGGGGACTATATTCCTTCTATGACTCAAGTATCGACTACGAAGGTATTTTTTCAAATTCAACCCCTAAGGGAGCAAAATGGGGTAAAATGTGATTACACTGATGCAACGCGTGCGAAGCCGCGGGCAGCAGCTAATATATATATATATAGATATATATATATGGATATGAACATCACCGCGTTCCAATCTACTCGCTGCTGCAGCACCACCACCACCACGACCACCACCAGCAGCAGCAGCAGGACAAGCAGCAAATAGGGGTAACCGATGGCTGAAGAGCGGAAGTGGTGGCAGAAAGACCGCGCCGGTGCCGAGTATCGACTCATCGTCGTCGTCGTCGTTCGCGCACATCGCACCCCGCACTTCGAGAAGCGAGAGAAAAGAAAGACGAAGCTAAAGAAAGGTAAAGAAGCGAGAGCATGTATGTTATATGTATATATTTATATATATATACATATGTATATGTATATATTTATAATATATATCAGCTGAAGAAATATCCGTCCTTCTCGCAAATTTTGTCTCGAGACTTTTCTCAGTGCTGCTGCTGCTACCTGCTCTACCGAGTATTCCAATATATCGTGGCACAATGTACATACACTATATATATATATATATATATATCCTTGTGGCATCTCTCTGTATGTGATGTACATGGCAATATCGATGCTGGGACTGAGGTATACATAAGTGGCGTACATATCCCTCGAGTTATATCCATGCTGGGTATCTGGGAGATGTATATATATATATATACATATATATGTATAGCTACGAAGACCTTCGACAAAATAGATAATACCGTATCAACGAGAATGCGTAGCTAGTACGGATCGCACCAGAGTTCGCGATATTACCTGGTACACCGTTCGAAGGAATTGAAGGGTCATTTGGTATTTCGCATGAATTTATAGGACATATTGGAATTTTTATGGTCAAAACTAATTGATAATGATGATTGAATTATTTTATCAATTTTTTATTTTTTTCACTGTTTCAATAGTCAATTCATCTTTCATCTATCCATAGTGCTATCTATATACAGAAAGGTTAAGAATTCCGAGAACACCTGCGATGGCAGCGTGGAGAAATGTTCACAGTTTAGAACAAGATCGTCTGAATAAAAATGTCAGAAATTTGAATATCCACGCCAAGAATGCCTGGAGCAAGGATGCTTGCAGAAAAAAAGGTCTGTCTAGAATGAGGATATCTGCGACAAGATTATTCATAGGAAGTTCGATGAGATTTTTTCACAATAATTATTTGCGATTTCTCAATTCCTGTGGCGTATGTTGTACCGCGGTGGGCTGCGAAAAATTTACTAATACATTCTCATTCCGGTAAATTTTATCTTCGTACACTATAATAACTAAGTCTGAAAGTTCATTAACCACCGGCTAGACGAAATTCCCATTGTAAATACTCGAGTACAAGCATTCAGGTAATTGTCATGTTTGAAAATACGCGGGGCACCCCTGGCGGATTAGTACATCGAAATCTCAAAGTTTGACTGAAAACTCATTTATTATTGCACACATCGCTGACGCATCATGTTCTAAAGGAAAATTGATCGGTTTGGCGAATCTGAATACATCTTTCTGCGCCATAGACAATGAATCCTGCAGTATGTAGGTACAGAAAAGTGAATATACTCGTAAACAGGATAAACTCGTACTTTCCTCCATGAACGAAGGCCGTATGCAAGGGATAGAGGTGGTCGAGGAAGGGAGGGAGGGGTAAGCTCGTTGTGTGTAGGTGCTCACAAAAGGTGAGCCATACGTGAAGTGGTCAGCGCCACGAGGATATCTGCGACAAGATTATTCATAGGAAGTTCGATGAGATTTTTTCACAATAATTATTTGCGATTCCTCGATTCCTCTGGCGTATGTTGTATCGCGGTGGGCTGTGAAAAATTTAATAATACATTCTCATTCCGGTAAATTTTATCTTCGTACACTATAATAACTAAGTCTGAAAGTTCATTAACCACCGGCTAGACGAAATTCCCATTGTAAATACTCGAGTACAAGCATTCAGGTAATTGTCATGTTTGAAAATACGCGGGTCACCCCTGGCGGATTAGTACATCGAAATCTCAAAGTTTGACTGAAAACTCATTTATTATTGCACACATCGTTGACGCATCATGTTCTAAAGGAAAATCGATCGGTTTGGCGAATCTGAATGCATCTTTCTGCGCCATAGACAATGAATGCTGCAGTATGTAGGTACAGAAAAGTGAATATACTCGTAAACAGGATAAACTCGTACTTTCCTCCATGAACGAAGGCCGTATGCGAGGGGTAGAGGTGGGCGAGGAAGGGAGGGAGGGGTAAGATCGTTGTGTGTAGGTGCTCACAAAAGGTGAGCCATACGTGAAGTGGTCCGCGCAGCGAGGTCTCTCTCTGCACCTCTCCACCGTATAGATACCGGGAGAACTTTGGTAGTGGCTCTACCATACATAACACACACACACACTAATACAGCTACATATACATGCATTCATGTGTAGGTTTGCTGCTTCTATAGACATATACAAACGGAGCGGATCGTATACGTTCGGGTTGGCTCGTCGGGGCTCGTGATTTCTCGGTGGAAATAACCGACCGCGCGCATACACCGCCGACAGACCCGAGTGTTTCACGCTACGTGGTACGAAACTCTCTTGGGCTCGTGTACGCTATCCGCTCAACCGGCGCCTCCGCGATCGTGGACTTTACCACGAAAGAAAACCTCGTTGAACCTCAAAATATACTTGCCAATCTTAGTCGCAATTTTGAGTTGAGAAGGAAAGAAAAAAAGGCAGTTGCGCACGTGAAAAATATTGCGATAGAAACGCGAGAGAGTGAGAGAGGATCTCGCGCGCGGAGCTGCTGCTGCTGTTGCTGCTCCTCGGTATTCACGATTAATTACGAAAACGCACGAATAGGCCGCGAAGCGGCGCTCCGTGTAGTCTCGAGAGTCGGTTCGCGTGCGTTCGTGGGTACGGTCGTGGTTATGGCACACCACGCGTTTTAACCCTCTCTCGGGCTCGTTTTTATTTTCTTTTTTTTGCTCTTCCTTGTTGATCTTTACAGTTTTGTCATTTATAGGCACGAGTCACCCATCTACATTTATATCGTTAATATGCGGTAGAGAAAAGATACAGTGCGGTATGATGAAACGTCAAATGACAAAATGAAAAGTGGGCGTGGGCAAGAGTGACAGATTTTTTTGTTTGTTTGATTCCGCGTTAAGAAATCGGTGATACGTCTCATCGTCGGACAGCTTGCGTGTCTACAAAGGGGTGCGAAAAATAATTGTGTCCGTGTGATGTGACGATGAAAAGTGTTGAAAAATTTATGGAAAAGAAGAGAAAAAAAAATTAACGAGCGTGTTTTAATGTGACAGTTTGATCGTGAGATTGACGATGGAATAATCACCCAAAGGTTCGCTGGTCCTGTGACGAATGGGACGAAGCGAGGAGGAAGAGAAACGAGCCACGGTGGTGAACGATCGTTGGCTCAACAACGAAAAGAACGAAAAAAACGAGGACAACGGCGACGAGGACCGGCAGCGTTGCGATACGCGCTGCTGCTGCTGCTGCCGCAGCCGCCGTCGCAGTCACAACGACGTTTCTACAGAGGGAAAATCAGTTTCGTAGGCGGGGCTTCGCTGAGCAGACTACGAGGCTCGTGGACACGTGACACAACGGAAACTTGTCACGCCGCCTTTGCCTCCCCTACTTCGCTTTAGTGGCTCCCTCTTTCCTCTCTCTCTTTCTCTCTGTGTCGCCACACCCCCTCTTCCTCTCCGCCGCCACCGTCGCCACCGCCACCACCACCACCACCAGAACCGGCATCGAGCCCGAAAACACGAGAGTGACTGTACGAAGTACGCTCGTCGGAGACATCAGCGCCGCCGCATTGCCAACCGTCGCAACCCGTCCCAGCATAGGACGCGCGCAACAACACGCTACTTAAGAATCACGACTACCCCCACTTCCATTTGCCCCCCCCCCTCCCCAAACCCCTTTAACTTGACAGCTTGACTAACCCCGAGATTTGGTAATTTATCGGATTCGACTGGCTCCCGCAAGCATCGTCAATAATAACACTGATGATTAATATCTGATTCTCTATTTTTTTGGCATAATCTTGAAAGAAATGATGATTGTGTCGAGAGTGACTGCAATGAGAATGTATTAACGACTTGCGACCTTGCGACTCGTCCACAGACATGAAACTACTTTTACCCCAATTGTTTTTCAACATTTTTGAAAGGAAAGACATCGCCATTTGTCTTTAAGATGCAGCAAGCCAGTCTCGGTTCGAATTCGGATCCGAGTCCATTATCGAGGGATCCGCGCCACGAGAGCGTCCAGGGAGAAGGAAATTTCATAAAGAAATATGTCATTGTGAAAAGAGAGATTTTGGGGGCGGAGAGTAACGAGCAAACCGCCAGTGAGAATTGCGAAAACAATGCCAGGGCGAAGGAAAATGTTGGGATCAAGCAAGAAAGGTCAGAGGATGATTTGATGCAGGAGGAACTTCGAACTAAGGAAAATTTGACTCCGAGTCAGAAAGATAATCGTGATTATCCTTCCAGCAATCAACAACATGGGAACAATCGTAATGATCGAATTGACGGAGATTGTCGTGATGAGAGGAAGAAAGAGTTTGCTTCGAGCCCAACGTCAAATGTCTCGTCGCTCGCTCTTTCTTCTTCAATAACAAATAAATCCGTTCCAACGAATTTATTCGATAATGAGGGAAACGATTTTTCGCGGATAACGAGTCATCATCAACAGTATCATGGAATACAGCATCCTGCTTATAGATCCGTCGTACCAACGATCACTCCATCGCCTTCGAGTATTTTTGGTTTTCCACACTTCTATGGTCCACATTCGGTGACTTCTGCCCACCAACAAGCGCCTCCTGTTCATCAGCGGGCCACTCTTGGTCATCAACAACCCTCTTCTAGTCTTTCGCATTCATCCGTCCGTCATCTAGAGACGATGAAACGTTCGAAAGAGGAGAGCATGACAAACGGTCGTGGTTTGGATGAAGCTGTCGTTGCTTATCGACAAAATGCCGTTGGCATGCTCAATGAGGCTTTTTTGAGGGATTATCAACAGGAAATGAATGATTTTCATCATTCCAAGTGCGCAACGAATTTTTCTATTTCTACGGGTTATATGAATCAAGGAGCTGCTTCCACCGCTGCTTTCCGTCCGTCGCTCGCCAGAGCTTACGCTCATCATCAGCATCAGCAACAGCAAAATAATAACAGTAATTACAGAAATCAACAACAGCGTAATTTTCATTCGATTAATTCAACGGTTGGACGGCAGAATAAAAATAAGTGGAACAATTCAACAATTAGTAGACCAATTCATCCTCCACATGGACCTCCACCAACCTCTGTGAGTTGGAATATTACAATCTCATTTGTGTTTCAATTATAAATGAGAATATTTTTAATAAACGATGACTTGTTCGTTGAGATGCGAGGATATGAATAGCCCTGATCAATAAACGGACCAATTAATAATTGTCATTGAAAATTGTCCTAATTACGCAACTCCTTATATTCCCATTGAATTCCTCACGTCTGCCACTTTCACTCAAGTGGAAAAAAAATTGTAAAAACCATCAAATTTTCGTTTGGGCTCGAAATGTGTACTCGGAACAGATTCGGATGTTTTGCAATCTCGACGACGACGACTCCGCCTGAAGGCAACACCTCAAGCTCTCTATTATACCCTCAATACCATGCATCGATATAATATTTTATTCGATTAACATTATTTATTGTACTCTTGATTAGTTCGTTAAAACGATTAGTTTGGTATTCGATTTAAATAGGACAATTGACCCAACACGAATAATTTTTCATTACTTCTAATCATCTGCAAATTAACTCCTTCAAATATATAAGAGTGGACTTGCAGTTTTGGTAAGCGGTGGATACTTTTCAACCAGATGCGATGTTTGTTGCTTCAGAAATATTTTCATCGCGAAACTAAAAAACTAATCACTAAATTTCAAAGCTTCGCAAGACAGGACGAAGCTTAATCGATTATTTGGAGTCCAACAGACCTCAATTGAGCTCTGAAGGGTTAAAAGTCATTTAACAAAAAACCATATTTTCAATATCAATTAGTTTCGACTAATGGATCATGCCCGAGTTTTTACACACCGATACAATATATATACCTATTTCTTTCCGCATTTTTTTGTACCCTGACTCATTGTTAGCTGTATGTGTATTCACTGCACCAGAGAGACTTCTGCTGGAACAAAAGGCTTAACTATGCGTGACGGTGTGGCGCTCTCTATGAAAAAGCCATGCGGGGATTATACCATATTAAATAATAAAGGATCTTGAAGCGACATTGTAGATTTACCATTCTTCTTTCAAAGAAACAATAAAAGGGAAAAAGAATTTCTTCATATCGGACATTTTATTGGCAGATTCGCTGTCCTGGTCAATCGCAATTCTGCTGGTTTTCCCATAAAAGATTTGACCATAGAGCTTGTGGTTGTATCATCAAATCCCTCGATGATAGCTCGAAAGTGGTGTATCTTTGAAATTGTTTATATATATATATATACATATATATATATATATACATATATATATATATACATATATATATATATATATATATATACATATATATATATATATATATATATAAATAATTTCAGAGATATATATATAGTTACATAGACGAAATATCGTATTTCCAGCGAGCGATGTATTTTTTCGTTCGCGCTCTTTCGCATTGAGACACAAAGAGCACTCCTCTCGTTGCTTGCCCCGCTTAAATTTCTCAACTTACTTTCTTGCCCCGAGAGATGTGGTCGTTATTGCCGCGTTTTGCAGTATGCGAGCACAGTCACACGATTGAGAAGTTTGCATCGCGACTTTACCGCGAATTTGCGCTCCTTCCTTGCATGGTTCGAATTTTACAGCCTCTCTTGATATTACTCTCTACACACATTTCCTCGTGCACATATATATATATATATATATATATATATATATATATATATATATATATATATATATATATAAAGTACTTTGACGTCTGCAAAGAGCGAAAGATTCTCTACATCTTTCGTTGCACCTCTACGTTGCAGATGTCTAGTACGATCTCTTCAAAAGCCCATATATATATATATATGTGTGTGTACATGCCTTTTTGGATCTCTATGTATCTGTGTATAAACAATTTTATACGTATCTATATATGTAAGATTGTCCAGACTGCGTTACGTATTCTGGAATTTGCAACGTTCACCGGTTGCACGCGGAGGATTCTGCGTCTTCCCGAGAGCTATGAGAGCTCTCTCGCAGCGCGAAAGCCCGAGTAAAATATCGTACAAATTGCATGCGGCACTACTAGCTGGGAAAACTCATGACAGGAGAGGTTTCGGATCGCATCGGCGTCCAGTCAGCCACGACCGTTAAGTCGTTACGCGGCCGAACAACGATCTCTCTGGCTACTGCTGCCAGCTGCCGAAGTAAAGAGCGTTTTCGCTTTATTTGTTCTTGGAAAGTTTTTTTTTGAAAATATGCTTCGTGTATTGTTGTGCATGCTGGGTCCATATATATATACAGACCTTAAAAAATGTGCGAATCCTCTGGAATCGGAAATATAAAAATGTCAAATTTTTTTTTTCCCTCATTGTTTTCTCCTCTGGTGGGAATTTATTCGTCGTTTTTTTTCTCACAGCTCTCCCGAAGATGGAGAATCGTCTCCGTGCAATGAAAACGAAATCCTATTCGATAGGAGATTTCCCGCTCATTACGAATCCGTACTGAGTTTACGCCGGAAACTGAACAAATTTATTCTCAAAATGCGAAAAACTTTAAATTTCGTAAACTTGAAATATTTTTAAAATCCTGCTGGTGTCACGTCTCTTGGTGGTGTTATCGATATGAAAGAATCTTCTATGAAAGAAACCTATTAATAAAGATTAGAGATTATTATATGGGGAGATGAAGATTGGTAGAATCATCGAGATTGAATTAACTCAACGCAGTTGTAATTCACGTAAGTTGCGCTACTTCTCTCTCTCTCTCGCTGTCTGTCTCCTTCAATAAATATATATATATATATATATATTTAGTATAGAATTTATACAGCGACGAGAAGATGAGCCTCTTTCTCTCTCCCTCTCTCTCGAACTAAAATTATGCGAGCAACGTGCAAGCCCGAAATTACAGTGATCGGGAGCGCGGGAGAGAGCCGCGCCGTTCGCGGCACCGCGGGTATCTCAGTGGCCGCGTCACCCTCAGGGATATTCGCGGCACCTCTTCTCTATTTTACTCATCCCTCTTTCCTCCCCTTGTTTCTCTCTCGTGTTTTGAATTACTCAGCAGACGAGCATCAGCGACGAAAGTCATCCCTCTCTCTCTCTCTCTCTCTCTCTTTCTCTCTCTCTCTATTCCGTAACTATATGTATGTGGTGTGAGATATATGTATATATATATATATTTATATGGTACTCAACACTCATCTCTCGCTGATAGGCCTCGTTCGTTCACTCGTTGCCCGAGGTCTGATTACACCGTAACGGGGAAATGGAAATGGCGCCCCCGGGTTTGCTCAACGATTATCATTTCGGGCATGTAAAGACTTGACGTATTTTGCGTATTACCAATCTCTCTCTCTCTCTCTCTCTTTCTCTCGTACTCATTTTTGTTATACAACTACATTGAAATATTATCTCCGGAATATTTACTCATAATTAGGAGAGAAGGCCAAGGTTTAACCCAAAGATAATTCGAGACTAAGAAATTGATTCGATGATGATACTTTATTGAATTATTTTCCAATTATATTTTCATTGACACTTGGAATAATTCAATTACAGACAAATAAAAATACAATCATAGCAGTCTGTTAAGACTAAAATAGTTGATCGTTTGACTAGTTTCCGACAAGGGTTAACTTTACGTACTTGTTGCTATTTTTTCACGCCACTCTCGGTGCACCCTCGTATCTGATTATAAATCGTAGCCTTTTCGTGCCAAAGTGTCTCTCTCGCAGCTTCTTCTTTCTCTCGAGCTCCAGCATGCAGTTTATCTCCCAGACAGTTTCGCGAACGTTCGCGAGCACACACGCACCTGTGCGCTCCACGATAACGTCGTGCTCGTATCACGCGAGAGGGAGAACACAAACAAACAAAAAAAAAAAAAAACATATCCGCGGTATCCTCTGCTGCCTTGAATTTCCGTAACGTATAAAAGGCTATTGAATCGGCACCGAAACTCTCACCTCACTTCGCGTCCATTAATTCTCGTTCGAGTCTATCGACGATGATCGTGACCCCGGTAAGAATTTATTTCTTCCACAGTTTTGCCGATTCGAAACTTTTGCCACGAGAGACCTTCCGATACACTCCTCTTGTTACCTTTCTCGTGCAAATTAGGTAAACGCCGCTGCTATAAATCGCCTTTAACGTCACACAAATATAACCTCTTTAAATCTCTTGCAGATATAGTCCGACAATAAAAGCTATAAAAATTGAAAGATAAATTTCCGTAACAAAATTTTAAACTATTCGTTCTGGAATTTATTTAATGGCCGATTTTAACAAATACATAAAAAATGTTTTACCGTTACAAATGTATTATTATTATATCGCTTTGTGATCCAAATGATCTTTCGCGGTCTCGAATGCCACCGTATACCGAGCCGATTCCCTTGTTGATGCTAACACAGCGATGCACTTCTCGTCACGGTATTAGGAGAGTTGTTGCATGTTGTGTGTACGTCAGGCACGCTCGAGATGCGATAATATTTCATCTCTGAGAGAGCTTGTGGCACAAAGAGAGAGAGAGAGAGAGAGAGAGAGAGAGAGAGCTAAAAAGAGGGAAAGCACCAGTATATAACGACCATGTACATATTTCTCTCTTCCTCCCTCGTTGATTTCTTATAGTTCCCGTGTGGTATATGCTATGGACGCCATTGTATGTGTATTTCTGATTCGGACAGCATCGCCGAGCATTATACCGTCAATGACCGAAGTCAGTAGGGTCTACGCACGGGTTATTATTCCTCGTCAGCAGTGAGCAGCCACCATTATTCTCGCCCAACCATATTATATATGTATATATTACATGCATAATCCTGTGTAAGCATATTATATATAGATATATGTATGTCGATTTAGACATAGATGTAGTATATTTACATACACATATTATATGACTTATAAATAAAACAGAAAAGTATCAGTCATGGTCCCAGCTTTGATCACTGATAGAATTAAAATATTTTGGTTTTTTGTCGTTGCGAAAGCAACGATTTTTTGAAAAAAATAGCTAGCGAATGTTTGATCAGCGGGAATTTTTTTATCGTTTTGTAGAATCTTAAAAAAAAAATTTAAAAGTAAAATTTTTCGGAAACATTTTGGCAAAAAATTGGTCCATTCCAATAATTGTAATCTATTTTTTCAATAGAGCTAGGACTTATCTTTTGTGCTCATTATCATCGTAAAATCGTTCAAGCTCATGCTTAAATGAAAAAAAAAAAACGTAGTATTTTTAACTCAACTTTTTTTAAGTTAGTTTCGACAATCTGTTAGTTATACATACGCGTATGTAAAAGTTGGTACATAGGACTCTGTCGATGTATGTCGTTCGCGTACAGAGAATTCCCATCTGACACACGTCGACTATATTATAACGCGTGGGCATAGGATCGACAATTTCCGTATTAAAGTTTGTGTCTTTTCTCTATCTCTTTTTCTCTGGCTACAATCGTTCATCCAGCACGAATGGGCATGTGCAACTGATGCTTTTCTATATCTCGTCTTCGATAAATGACGTTGATGCGGAGATTAAAGATTCATGAGCGCAACACGCACTCTGTATGACTGGCTGCAATTTCTTTTGTAGTAAATTACCGTTAACACAATTTACTAATGGCGTAACTCAAGTGACTTAAATTTCGGGTAAACTTTATTCTCTTATCGTCGATTGCTGTTTTATACATTTGAATAATCATTCAATTGACCGATTTGAATGATATTCAATGTGCCCACGAGCTGAAGAACTTTATTGTTTAAAGTTAAAAAAAGTTTAAAACGCGTCATTAAGACGAGCCATAAATAAAAGTCCATTAAAGAAAATTCCAACGATTTGAAATGAGAGACAGACACGAATGAAAATGGAGAAATTCGTCGAGTGGAGGAGAAAAGAGGAGGATGTTTGCACGCCCCCGGCATCAACAGCAGAAGCAGAATCATGCTCTCTCTCGCGCCCTCCATCCGAACAATATATATATATATATATATATATATATAGCAGAGTAGCTTGCACGCTCGCCAGATGGGTGCTTAGTCGAATGGGCCGTGAATTTTTCTACCTGAGGGGCGCCCAATCGGCCAAACACATGGCGTCTCGTGGGCGCGCGCGATCTTGTGTACAAGCCCATCGGCAGAAACGATTTTTCCTACGCGAGACAGTAACGCATCAATTTTTCTTCCATGAGAAAAAGAATCATTTAAAAAAAAAAAAACATATATATAAAAGAGATGGTGCGGAACGATGAAATAAATTTGGCCTAGAGGGACAAAAGTTTCTTCGTCACTTTGACTCTCGTTTAAGGCATTTTTCGCTGTCATCATCTTCGTTAATACGTTTTTTATTTTTTTTTCATTCACGAATTGAATAGTACAAAATAGCTCACAGAATTCTACTTTTTTTATACGCATCGAATTGACGCGGTAAATCCACGTGTTTTTTTTTTTTTTTTTTTTTTTTTTTCTTAAAATGGTATTGCTTTGCGGTGTTTTGTTGTTGTGGCTGGATTCACCGATGGATCGATCAATCGGTAAAACGATCGAGATTTTTCCGCCTCATAAAGTTCTTCAATATTAGCATCAATAGACGAGACTTTCACGCGGTTTGTGGCGAGGTTTACCTATTTTCATGTTATTTTTTTTTTTATCCCATGACGAAACGTTACTATCGAGTATATTGACTAGGTAGGGGTTGATAAAATTTTGGCGAGTATGGTAAAAAAAAAAAAAAAAAAATTACCCTTATATAGCTGGAATAAATTAATAAATTACGAGGTGACCCGACGTCACGTGCATTCGTCGATGTATTTACGATCCGGTTAGTTATCTGTCGTCTTATATTTTATCGCTTGGCATTCCTCTCACGTAAGACTCGCAGCAAGAGAGTCGAGAAGTTAATTTGTAACGAGAGAGGCTCGCTGATGCATTTTGTGGCTGCTGTTTTGCTCTATATATTCAACGTTAATTTATTATTCTGTTCACCGTCATTGCTGATCCTCTATAATGAAAAAAAAAACGGTTTTTTATTTTTATCATTTTTATTCGAACGAAATGTATTTGAGTGCGACTAATTTTTTTTTCTTTCGTTAATACAATTTTATTTCATTGCAATATTTGTTTGTCTTCATTGATGAATTATTAATTGAATCTCATTCATCGAAAGCTTTTATAATCTGACTCAGGTCGCATATTAAAATCATTTGATATGTTTCTACGATTTCCACATATTATACAGGAATATTTCAACTCACGCCAGTACATAACTGTAATAAACCCGTCACATAATGTCACGGTTTCGAAATCGCCCATCTAGCATATCGTTGCAAATCGCCATTGGCGATGGTGGAAAATTACTGCTCGCTTCGCGAAGCTCATAAATAGCAAGATGGCGGACTAGCCTTGTATCGTATAATTACACTGTAATAATAACGCAAAAAATCATAATGAGAGAAATGAAAGAATGTTTTGTGCAAATGCAAAAAATCATCGCACGAAAGTATCAACTTGCACGGTAAAAAAAAATAATTTATTATTGAAATCAAATAATTATTAAATCACAAATACATTTGTTTTATTTTTTCATAAAAACAAATTTTTTTATTGCCAAGTTTTCAGTCTTATTACGCACGTAATAGAAATATGCGCGTGACGTTAAAAAAGTAAACTAAAGTACAAAAATTGTCTCGAACTTTTATTACTGGTATTCTCAAATAATTTCACACACACACACACACCGGCATACGCGGTTTTGTGGTTCGTGGCCTTGTGATTGTCGGTGATGGCCGAAAAAACGGCTGGTTTCCGGTTTAACCAGCAGGAGAGCCACGTCCAGTACATAAGAGCGAATTCTGTCAGCGACAACTAGCACTGTGGCAGAATTTTCAACCGGAAATTGTGCTAGGCTACCCCGACAGGCACGCGACAGGTTTTATTGTGCGGTCGTCGGCAGTTTTCTTTCTCGATATACAATGTTTCGGCACTGCTGCTCATCTTTTTTTTTCACTTACATAAAATAATATATATATATATAGGTCATTCGAGAGCAAAAGAAAACCCATTATTCCACAACGACCACCGCACCAATCTTCGCTTCGTTTTCGTTCCAATCGCCTCGTGGTCGCGTCGTTGTCTCATCGAGTCTCGCAAACCCTCCAATTGGCCCGAGCCTTTGCCATGCTGATAATTAATAAGTGTGATGCAAAAATGACAAATAAAAAAAGTAAAAGAAACGAAAAAGTTAAACTCGAGTGGCACGTATCAAGGTGATTAAAGTGGAAGGATATTTCGGGCGCCCGTCGACCGGCCAATATAGGCCGCTCGTTCTGGTGGTCGCGAGAAAAAAGCACGTGCTCACCAAAAATCGCGAGAGAGTTCGGTCCACACGCTAATTGTTCAGTCTCTGTCATGAGAGCGATGACACTTACTCACACATATACACAAATTTACGTATTTATTTGCAATCCAGTGCAATGTTAAGGCAAACCGGAAGACACTTTTCTTCCGTCATATGTGCGAGGAAATTTTGTTCAAACGAGTTTTCAAACCGTTTGTATATTTTATTTGCCATACATTATCGAGGGAAAACGAATTAATATTCGAAATAATATTTTTTGCATTATTTTATAGACGAATAAAAAAAATGACTTATTGTTAATTAATTTATCAATCAATTAAAAAATATTTTAATGAATGAGTTGAAGACAAAAGTTTCTTGTAAAATTTATACACAAACACTCTGAAGAATCTGCATAAATTTATAATTCTTGGAAAGTTTGAATTTTGTAAAATTTCCATTTTATAAATTATTTTATCTATTCAGTAAGATTTAAAAAACTATTTTTTTTTTAATCGCATTAACTAGAAAAAAATAGCTCTCTATCTCGGACGCACTTCGTTACTTGTCAGGTCGTCAACTTTTACACAATTTTATAGAAAAATGTTGCCTGTTAACTGAAAATTTTAAGAGTGGCTTTTGCAAGTTTTCACCTTTTCTCTTCTCACTACCTCACGAAAGATCTACATGAAGATCATTTCGTTTGGGCGTTGATTGGGAAAAAAAATAATAATTCTTCATCTCATAGGCAAATCGAGACCTGCCCGGTCGTCCCTCACATTTACGCGATATCCTCACGCAAAGCATGCTTCTGCAGTGGCTCACGGGTGGGAAAGGTGCATTAACATGTACTATATATACACTCAAACACAAATATATACGTAATATACATATATATATATATATGTAGAAAGACGCGTGAGTTCTTTAACGAGCAGATGGTGGCTGGTCGAACGTTCTCGCGCGAGCGAGCGATTCTTTATGGGCCCATTAAAACCGAGCGACTCCATATAGTCGCATGGTAAACATTATTATAATGCGACTAGCTAGATGACTATATGTAATTACATATATCGATAAAGCCCCAACATTTTTCGTCTTAATGAAAAATGTTCAATGTCAATCAATTATATTGGCGACATGTCAGGCATTTCCCAATTTTCCATCATTCTTTCGTTCTCTCCCTCTCTCTCTTTCTTCTTGCCATACTAAAGGAAGATAAGATTAGGCTGCAAAAAACATTACGATTGGCCAAAAATGGACTGGAATGTACGATTATGTCGTATATTGTATATAGAATGAGAGAAAATCAACGACAATGTCTATATATACAATATACGATATAATCGTACATTCGTATCCATTTTTGACGAATCGTAACGTTTTTTATAACCTAATCTTATCTTCCTTTAACATGGCAAGAAGAGAGAGAGAGAGACGGAGAGAACGTCAGAATGATGGAAAATTGGGAAATGCCTGACGTGTCGCCAATATAAATCACATAGTCGTTGATTTTCTCTCATTCTTCGTCTCGATGTGTTTTATGCTTTCCTATCGCTGATACCTACCAAGAGCCCAAATGTTCAATGTCAATCATTTATATTGGCGACACGTCAGGCATTTTTCGATGTCTCGATGTGTTTTGTGCTTTCCGATCGCTGACACCTACCAAGAGCCTCTTTTTCGTTATTCTTTCTCCTTCTCTCATCGCGCTCGTGACCAATCCCACATAGATATATATATATATATACATATATATATATATATATATATATATATATATATACATATGCATATAGATATATATATATATATTATAAAATTGTACATGAGAGATGTATATGAGTGCCCCGCGTGCGCACGGGGCGGACATACGAGAGAGGGTGATATTACGACCGTGAATATTAAAGTAATTGATGCCTCCATAAAACAGTGAAACAGCGTCTCTGTTCGATGTCCCTGGGATATACAGTCGCCACGAAAGGTTCTCAATAGTCCTGCTCTCCTCCTCTGCTTGTGGTTAGATATGTGCTTGGTGCTGTTCTCGCGTGTATGCGAGAAAGTATGCGAAACCTCTCGAAGATCGTGTATACGCTCTAGCTGGTTATATGCCAACTTTTCTTCCTTATTTTTACTGTGTCGTGCATCTGTGTGTCTGTGTTAGATAGTAAAGAGTTTGCTTTCTGTTGTGCCGACGCCGACTCGCACATTTCTCGTATATATTGTCGATATAACACACGCGACTTTATCACGGTTTACGTTATTACATAGTATATACTCTGTCGTGTCGCGCCGCACTCTATCCTCTTCGCAGGCATCTTATAAAAAAATTTCATCGTAAACGATAATTCCGCTAGAGCGCAAGAAAATCTTCCGCGTGCTGATAATTCCAATCGGTGCTTGTGCAACATTTCGGATCACATTGACCGTGAAGTGGCAGTTTCAGTAGCTGAAATTTTATATTTATTTGATTTATTCTTCTCAATGAAAATTAATTACTTGATAAAAGTCGAACTCATACAGCTTAAGTCTCGATCAAAGTTGTAATAAAAAGATGAAATCAAGTTCCTAGCAGTTGCTGGTAGACTAGACATATATATATAACTAATCTACCGGCTATCGCGGTTGTGATAATTTATTTCTCCCAGATCGTTCAATTTTTATGTTCTCTCTTAAAACACTTTGATGATATTCACACAAATCTACAAAATTATCGACGCGACATTTATTCCTTTGTAGCATGTTAGATCTATTCTTATCTAAGTTTGTCAGATCTCTCAATACTTAAACGTTGAATTGAGCAAAAATGAAGAAAAGTAATCTATTGATAATCTCACTCACGATCAGAGAGCTTATACTCATCCTTCAAAAATGTCCACTTGAACAGTTGCAAATAGCCCTGCAAAAAAGGGTCCAAGGGTATGTAGTCTTTTTTTGATCTCCTGATGTGAGTCGATTAAGATCGCGTCGCACACCCCGAACGTAAAGTCGTGATCGATATGTCAAAAGGGATCACGAACCATTGGAATATGTTTTAGTCCGCTAGAATGAGTTTGTTGCTCCTGCTGCTTCTGGTTGCCTGTTGTTCCAAGATCCAAGAGAGAGGGTGGACGAATGAGAGGGAGAGAGAGAGAGAGAGAGAGAGAGAGGAGGAAAAGGCAAGTTATTTTTTGCGAGAAGAACAAGAGAGGCAAAATGACGAGGAGCAGAAAAAGAGAGAGAAGGAGAAAAACAGGGAGAGAGAGAGAGAGAGAGATGCATAAAGCAGCATTCGCTATAATACAGTATACACTCGGTTGTATGGTGTGCACTCGCATGGTGCACTCAAAGCAGCATATATAAAACCGTGGCAAAGGCACATGGAAGGAAACAGCGTGTAACGATGTATCAAGCTGTTGCGCCCCCGGCGTGTCCGGCAATGGTGGAACGCGCGTCGTCTTTGACCGGCCGCGGTGCCGCTCTCGCGCATGGCTCTGTATCATGCCTTTACACGCTTCCCAATGGCCAAACGAGGGACGATAATGCTGCTGCAACGAGAGACAGGAAAAGAGTGAGAGAGAGAGTGAGAGAGAGAGAGAGAGACGGGGAGAAAGAAAGAGAGAGATATGCTTGAAGGAAGAGATCTCTCAGCTCGGTTCCTCGTCCTTTTACAGACCCATAGACACTATTAATTTTGTATATATCCTCAACACTTATCGTATACCATATAGTGTACGTAAATATATATGCATATATACATATATATATATGTATACGCGAGAGAAACAGGGGCGTACTGTAACGGAGCACGTATGAGAGATAAACTACAACATTATATTATTATGGCTATATAGAAAATATCGAGTGGCCGAGGATGGACATGAACTGAGGCGAATTCTTCGATTGAATCGTTCGCCGGTGTAATCGTGAATGATCTCCTGGAAAAGAACTTTATACCACTTGAGTCCCCCATCGTGAGTGGCGCGGGACAATCGGTCAACTTTTAATCACAGTGGAATGGAAAATGTTTCTTTCCATGTCAATTAATCCTGGACAAATCTGTAAATCAGTCGATCCATTCTGGACTTGCAGTTGACTTTGTCCATTCCACTACAGTCTGTCAAACACGCTGGCAAAGTTTTACCAAAGATTATCAAATGCATTCTGTAGTCTTCTTGATAGATTTTTTGGCACACGTTGGGACACCTTGAGCACCTTTCGAAGGATTTAACAGTTTGACAGTTTCACAGATTATGAGGAAATAAACAAAGCCGGCTGGGAATTTTAGAATTATGCTATTACGCTGGTGAGTTCACCTTTATGGTCGACCAGCCCCATTCAATAATCTTGGTCAGTTTTTTTTTTAAACTCTAGCTACGATCAAGCTTCCCTTGTAGCCCGAACAAAGTTTGGGGATGCCACATGAATTTCATCGTCCCCAACGTCAACTAATTGCGTTTCAAGAACAAGAACAAAAAAAAACGTTCGACTGATCACCCCCATAGGATCAATTTGAATGAATAGGGGTGTCCCTAGGATCAATTTGATCGAATATCAATTGTCATGAAATGAGAACGTTATACAGTCTGTCAAACACGCTGACAAAGTTTTACCAAAGACTATCAAATGCATTCTGTAATCTTCTTGATAGATTTTTTGGCACACGTTGGGACACCTTGAGCACCTTTGGAAGGATTTGACAGTTTGACAGTTTCACAGATTATGAGGAAATAAACAAAGCCGGCTGGGAATTTTAGAATTATGCTATTACGCTGGTGAGATCACCTTTATGGTCGACCAGATCCATTCAATAATCTTGGTCAGTTTTTTTTTAAACTCTAGCTACGATCAAGTTTCCCTTGTAGCCCGAACAAAGTTTGGGGATGCCACATGAATTTCATCGTCCCCAACGCCAACTAATTGCGTTTCAAGAACAAGAAGAACAGGGGTGTCCCTAGGATCAATTTGATCGAATATCAATTGTCATGAAATGAGAACGTTATCATGAAAACTTTGAGAACTTCATTGCAGGCTACGTTTTCATACAGTTAGCAAAATATTTTGAGTTGATTATGAAAATTGTAATTTTCGCACAATATCTATATCGGAAAAACTCTATTTATACCGATAAAGATTCAAGTCTCGTGGCACGATACTACAGCTGCTATACTTTCCTGATATGTCTCATCCAGGCGTGTCTCCACCTACTCGCATACGCAATCTATTATACATACGAAAAGGGAGAAATGCGGTAGAATTTCGGTGGGGGGTTGCGAGGTATCCATATTCTCGGGTCGTTGCGGATGTAACACGAGACGGGGTTGGGGAGTTTTCGTCGCACGATACGGGGAATCCTTCCTGACATAGACACACAGAGGGACGAACCGGAGTGAGGAAAGATCGGGAGATGAGGAGTATGAGTGTGGAACGAGCGGAGAAAGGGGAGATCGAGGAAGAAGGAAGAGAGAAAGCCCAAAAAGGTTGTAAATATATATATAGTATACGTGGCTGGGATGAGGAGGGATCGTTTTGCGGGGATATGAGGTATATCCTGCGAACGGTGAGAAGCACCAGCAGAGACGAAGGGATGCGATGGGAAGGAGAGAGGGGCGGGGGTAGAAAAGGGATCAGTACCAAACCGGGCAAAACCAAGGCATCCTGGCAACCCTTGCCCGAGGGTCCGTGAGATGAAAACCCCGGGAAAGGGTATATCTGTTGTCATGGTCCCTGTGATGCTCCATTATTGATTAAAGATGGCTGGTTCTCGCTTCTGTACGACGAGATGTACGCTCGATGCTATGTATCTCTTGCCTTCGCCATTCGTATAAGTTACGAACAGTATAGCGATGATGACGCTCGGTTGCTTTTTGCTTCCCTGCCTTAAACTCTGCCATTCCATCACGACGGATGAGTTCTCCCATAGATGTGAATATTTCCAGTGGCAAAAGGGCGCCATTTTAATATGCGTAATTAGAATGTTTACCCGGAAAACCAGCGAGTGGATTCCCTAGAATTCATAAGGGCGTCGCTATAACCTTCGCCCCTCTATTTCATGTTTAACCAGCGGGGTACTTCTCGAATCAGCCAGGGAATGAGAAAGAGATGATATGGAGGAGAGATTCGTCGTCATGGTCCATCCCCATTGCGACCCTCTAACATAACGTTAACCCGCTCACCCTTCGCTCTTTTTGTTTACCAGGAAATCGCAGAGCGAAGCCATCTCTCCTCCCTCTCGGTCAAAAGACACCGAGCGTGCGTAATCGAGGAGTTAATTAGAACGCGTTTGGCGTTTTAATTAGGTCTCGAGTTATCTCAATTTCAATCTTTCGGAGACTCTTCCGAGACCCTTTAACTCCCTCGATCTTCTATGATTTCTAATTTTACGCGAGATTTTATTCTATTTTATTACGATTTATTTTTACCTGAGTTACGACTCAACAATAAACCGTAAAGATAAATCAGGAAGTGACGAAATTCTCTCTTTTTGATAATTCGATCCATTTCTATTGCCACAGTGAGTTGAACGCATATATTGACATGTAAATTAATTTGACGCTTGTTTACCCAAAGCTCTGGATCTGAGCTGATAGGGAGAGGTGAGACCATGTAATACCATGTCGGAATCCATTGGACGATGATGATGCGATGGCACACGAGCTCTCTCGTGTCTCGGTACCATCGCAAACATTCTCTCGCTGTATCCCGCCCAGTTTGCCTATAATGTACATACACTTATACATATAATATATAATACGTAACTATATGTATGTACGTATACATGCACATATACACTCATAAACCGCACATGAAGGGCTTAGAGGTCCGAAGCACGTCGAGATATCGCTGACGACAGCTCGTTACGTTGCTCGCGAGAGCGACGAGACCCTCTAGCTTAATACTTGTACGTATGTCTATATATATATATATATATATATATACTATATACTATATATATATACTACATATATTGATATAACTATAGCTATCTAGCCAGTTTGCTGCGGGGTCTTCATAATGGCGTCGCGACGCTCGATACCCGATAACACTACAGCGTCCATGGCTGTCCCGTCGTTCTCTCGTCAGCTTTTACAATGCAGAGGTACGTCCATATTTCTATGCACACATAACTATGAGATCCTCGAGTTATCCTATATAGGTATATGTGTATATAAATAAAAGATATCCCAAAAAACTTCCACCATTTGATATTAGCAGGTTCATGTAGCAGGCAATATGTCGCTAGTTCACCTGTAAAGTTTGGACGATCAATTTTTCAAATGAGAGTAGAATGAAGTTGAGTCAATGAGAGAAAGGAGACCTCGCGAGATCGAATGCGGACAAATGCAGCAACGCAGAGACTGAGGGTGAGGTGAATCTCAAACTGTATATATATATATATAACGATAAGGTAGCCATAACGATAGCGAGCTTTGTCGATCGGCGTTTATTCGTGGATATTTGTAGCTATATAGGGTAGATGTACCATTTGTGGCCACTGTACCGTTTGTGGCCATGCTTGACAAATGCTTCCCTCCCTTTCTGGCACTATAAATCTATTAAATTATTGAATTAATTACGAAAACATACCCTACGGCAAATATTAGATCCAACTTTTCCAGTACTTGATTGTTTAAAAGTAAAGTTTTTAATAATTAAGGCTGTTAAAATAGTTTTGTAGCGTTTGTGGCCATCCCTTGATGTACATGGTAATGGGACGATTTACATGGTAATGGGTATGGCCACAAATGGAGCAAGTGATGACCACAAACGGTACTAAGGTAGCCAAACACGGTCTACCCCATAGCCACGCTCACCTTATCTGTCGATCCTGACGACACTTGTGATTTAATCAATTACAATTGGTCAAGCTGAGCCAGAGATTTAAACTATTTGGACGCATCTGACATATATTGAAATTTAAATCGAACACCCTATATATTTGTCATAAAATTTATAAATATATAAATAGCTCAATGGCAATTTAAATGCGTATTTTTGAACGCCGAGAGGATTGAGAATATATATTTATAAATATAGAGGGAAAAGAAGAGTTGCCGATTACGTTGCTCTGTGAGAGCGCGCGAGTCCCGCGATATTGCGCGTGTGGTCCAGCGCGTGCGAGCGTGGAGAGCAGACCCTTGAGGCTTGACTAAACCCTCTTCTCCCCTTCCCACCTCCTCTTCGATCGATCCTCCCTCCCTCTCTCTCTCTCTCTCTCTCTCTCTCTCTCACTGTAAGCTCTCGCGAACCAGCAACGAGATTCCAGATAGCATTGTTCGCGAATAATTTGTGTGCGCTATTAATTTGACTCGTCGAATAAACCCGCAGGTTCCTCTCTCTCTCTCTCTGTGTTTCTCTCTCGCTGACATTTTTAAAGCTCCATTGAGAGCCACCCCGGAGAGTAATACCGTGAAGAGAGCGAGGGTACATGTACTATTCTATATATATACGTATATATATACATATACAAATATATATACACACACACACACACACACACATATATATATATATATATATATATATATAGCTCGTTCTCACTCCAGTGTTACCCGCTTTTCGTTCGAGGCAAAATACTCTGACCGAGCGATCGATTCGTTGAAACGGTAAAACAGCATTAAATGCCCCGGCACACATATAAAGCCTCCCGCCCCCCTTCTTTAACCATCGAACACCGCGGATGGCACATCACAGTGACCGCGAGCGCATATTCAGCAGCCGCCACCCAGAAACATGAGGGAGGGATGGAGGAAGAGAGAGAGTTTTCCTTCTCTCTCTCTCTCTCTCTCTCTCTCACACACGTTTTAATCGACTTTGAATTCAATAAAGTCAACAGGGCCACATGAATATAAAATAGAGTCGTTCAACGAGTATAACCCAACATACTCATTTACTGTCAAACCACATTTCTCACCCTGTCCAAACGATATTATTACCATTATGTATATATAACATTGTTGCCAGCATTTACATATTTCATGGTTTATTGTTGGCATTTCGTTATTAAATTCTCTTTAAATTGATTCGCGTTAAATAATGCTGTAATGTGTCCGCGCTCACGGTCGATTAATTCAATTAGTTCGTCATACGGAGCAGAGTGTGTGAGAGAGAGGTAGAGAGAGAGAGAGCACTCACCCCGGGGGTAAAATTACTCGAGACTCCATGTTGCGAGATATAGACCACAGAAGTTTCAATGAGAAAGTGTGTGTGTATGTTTGTGTGTGTGAAAGAGAGAGAGAGAGAATCGCGATATGCCGCTGTACAACACATTTCGTTTACTATGCCCGTGCTAATTAATCGTGACATCATTCGTACGACCAGCGACTATACTCACGTATAAGATGGAATATTTTAAGCGATGCATGGGTTTACATCATCTACTCGAGATGCCCCTCCATGAACTTCTGCAACTCGAAATTACTTTTCATTTTACATGTGTTCGATCCTTCAATGTATTTATATATATATATATATATATATGTATATGCATTTTATAGCGAACTCACATGGCACAATGAAGAATAATTTTAAAGACGAGTTTAGAGAAATTCGTAATTAAAGATAGTCATTGCAACGGCGATTCATCCTATTATTTTATCTTTGCCTATTTTTCCCTTGCTTTAATTTTCAGTCAGTGCTCATCTTCATATTGCTCTATTTTTTAGTTACTCCCTGACAAGGGTCAAATATTTTTTCTAATTCAAATTTTCTTGACCCAATAAATATTGCAGAATGAGTACTGAGGTAGAGTATATTTTTCTTATCACGTTTCGATGCTGTACATATTTTCATCTTTTATTCTTGTATTAATATATATATATATGTCGAGCAATTTCTTTTATATATATTTTTTTTAATATCTACTTTTATTTTTTTAACCGGAAGAGCGTTCTGTCACGAGTGTGACTGACACAGACTTGATTTTTCTCACGAGTTTCAATGAAGACGTTTATGAGAAAAGTGTGAAAAATGAAACGTACAAAAAAATTGAATTCATTGCCACATAATGGTCAAGGATATTTCGACGTAGAAGACCAAGCGTCTCTTTTGCCGAAGAAAAAACTCTCACTCTCGAGATGCACTTGCGTGACGTTCGACACTCACGATTCAATGAAAATTCGATAATATACTCTCGTACGTACAAAGGTGTTCGAATAACGCTTGGCATATAAATGAGTCGTTTCACCAAATATATACATTTAACATATATGTGTGTGTGCATTTATATTGACTCGCACATAATTCTGTCTGGTATAAGAGCGGTCGCACGGAAGAGAGAGTGTTTACAGAGTGGTATAACGCCACAAAGAGGATCGCGCCGGTATGTTATTTATGTCGTGACGTAAAGATGCTCTTGTGGTCTCTCGCACGTGCAATTCTTACATATTATATTTGCACTAAAGAATATATATACATTTATATATCAATATGTAGAATGCATATGTGGGGCATGGCGCCCTAACCCAATTTAATTGTGACCCATTGAAAAAAATTCTCATGAGTTTCTCCCTATTTAATAGTTCCTTAAACTATAACGACTATCATATTCTGAATAATATAAAAACAAAAAAAAAAAATTGCCACAGAATTCATGATAGAAGTTTCAGAAGAATCCACACAGTCCGAAAGACATTATTGACGTGAAAATTTTCTTCATTAACTACGAAATGAAAATTTCACGAAAGTTTATTAATGTTATTTAAATATGATTATTTTTAATGATGTGGTATAACGTCACAAAGAGGATCGGGCCGGTATGTTATTTATGTCATGACGTAAAGATGCTCTTGTGGTCTCTCGCACGTGCAATTCTTACATATTATATTTGCACTAAAGAATATATATACATTTATATATCAATATGTAGAATGCATATGTGGGGCATGGCGCCCTAACCCAATTTAACTGTGACCCATTGAAAAAAATTCTCATGAGTTTCTCCCTATTTAATAGTTCCTTAAACTATAACGACTATCATATTCTGAATAATATAAAAACAAAAAAAAAAAATTGCCACAGAATTCATGATAGAAGTTTCAGAAGAATCCACACAGTCCGAAAGACATTATTGACGTGAAAATTTTCTTCATTAACTACGAAATGAAAATTTCACGAAAGTTTATTAATGTTATTTAAATATGATTATTTTTAATGATGTGCCATATGCAACATAAATATTGCGAAAATTCAAATATGGAACTAACCGAAGAAACTGGCTAGAGATTAATTATTTGCAGAGATTTGATCGTTGCCCAAAGTTCTCTGGTCCAATAATCAATCGATTTTCGTGACAAATAAATAACAGATACACGATTATAGTTTTTCATTTCATTGTTTTTTCGTTTTTTTTTTTTTATGTCGTGACAGTTTTATTTTTGACTGTCATCGCTTAATTTTGTACAATCTCTATCGTTTAACGTCAAGTTGTCGCGGTTGCTTTAATTCTAATGTAGGAGCTGCTGAGAGAGCACGAAGACCGACGTTTTGTCGCTAGCAATTAGCACCGTCACGAAGCGCGACGCGACATGACGACGTCCTATTATAATTCAGTGAGAGTATAGCTCTCGTTTTGCCTCCCTCATGGTGTACATATGAGCGATGACGTGTCGCACGCGCTCGTCATCAGAGAGCACGAAAGCGCGACGAAGAAAAGTGGACGACGACTCGTTATGAAAAAAAAAAAAAAAAAAAAAAAACCTCCCTTATCGCGTGTTATACAAATTTTCTGGCATATAATCACACGAATACACACACGGACACACACACACACACACACACACATACGCGCGCGCGCGCGCGAATAAACGCACACGCACATACACACAGTTGACGAGCATAAGCTTCGAAACGATCGACAAGCTTGATAAGGTGAAGAAAAAACAAACTGTTTCACGCAAAATTAGTGTTCGAGATTAAAAGGTAGGCGTATATACATAATCACGAGGAACACAAAGTGAACAAACTTTTGTGATAAATTTTATCGTGATTCTGAATTACGTTGCGTGACAGTTTTTCATTATTTCCCATGGTCATTCATTCAAGGGGAATAAAAATTTGTCAATTCCTATAGAGATGAAATGAAACCTCTTAAACGAGATAAAAATACTGATGCTTATTATAGTGATAATTATGAATATTAAAAAATAAAATATATGAGATATTTTTAGTGCAGTTGAAGAATTTTTTATCCAGCAAATTTATTTATTGATATATGCTTGTCAATTATCATGTATACATTACAATATATATATATATATTCATGTATAGGTATAATGGGCAGCAGATCAAAGGCCGAGGATGAAAATATACATAGGTCGTGCACGATTATACATCTCGTTGAATCACGTCGATCGCGCGAGTTTCGTACCCCATGAGCAATATAAGAATCATCTTCGTGGTACATAGATATAGATATAGATATACGTATTTACGTATAATACACTCAAGGAGCATGGTTTATGTCCCGTAACATTTTCACGGTATATAGCGTGTCGCCTCGCGCAAATTGATGCCTGTCGCCTGGTGAGCTCGGCGGTACAGGATTCCGCGACGTAAATGTAACGTTCGTAAAACGTAAAGCTCGTAATTACCGTGTATATCTCTTCGAGCGAAAGCCACAAGCTGGATACTATTACGAACACACACATATGTATTTATTTTGTGTGTGTGAACTGTCTATATATATATATATATATATATATATATATATATATATATATATATTGGTTGAATTGATGCTGCGCGTGTTCGCCGGGTTAATATTCAAGAGTTCGTTCACGTTGTACATGTAATTTGTAAGAGTTTTCATAAAATTTCTGTGCCCGTTAAAATTATAAAAATAACATTTAGCGAAACTTTTTTAAATAATCTTGTCGTGCCTGGTGCAAAAAAAAAATATATATATATATATTTTGTGGCGAGAGACGACAAACCCAAGCTGATTCTAAATACGACCATTCGTGATTATTCGAATTCTACGGACAAAGTCAAAGAAAATTACCAAAGAAGTTTATTATTGTATATTGCGTTGAGGAAATGCTAACTCGAGCTTTGCTAGCTGCAGAGAAAACGTCGAGGTCGGAGACACTGGCCAGACGCCCATGGACCAAAATGCCAACGGGTGGTCTATTTTCCCCTTTTTCTGTGCTCCTTTTTTTTTTTAAACTTGTGTATACCCCGAGGTATCGTGTATCATCTGCGTGTTCGACAGAAGAATGCTGCATCTTTTTTTTTAATATTTTTACAAGAGTCTTGACACTTGTTACGAATTTCTTGCATTCAACGAAATTTTATCCTATTTTTTAAATATTTTTTCAGAAACTTTACCTTTTACTTATTATTATACTATGGAGCACTTATTTATTACCATACAAAAATATCGAAAGTCAAACCGGAAGTCGCATTAAAAAAATTTCTTATCGCATCAATACCGATCAATTTTCCTCCATAAATGTTGTCATTGAAAACAATTTATTTTTGCTCATTTCACTTAATTCTTTGTGACTTTTTGTTGTGCCTCTTAATTCAGGGATGATTAATGCGCACCTCATTTATGCTACACTTATATGTTTCATCCACTCAATGTGTTCTCGCTCCAGCAGCGTGATATAAACTGCTAACTTACAACGAGAGACATCATCGTGAGCGTTACGCATCAAAGGCTCTTTATATCTGCCCTTCACTCTTGTCCCTTACAGTCGATGGGACTTTATGGCTTTCTTTTTTCTCTCGCCTTTTGCCCTTTATTTCTTCTGACACCTCTTGAAAGAGAAGAGAGACTCTGCAGCAGGCCTGATGTGCACCAGCAATGGTCACGGTGTGAGGACCACACGCAGGGCCAAGTTCGGGAGAGTCCCATATTACAGATACCTACATATGTACGTACATACATACACATAGAAATATGTGTATGGACAGATTTCTCTCTTTCTCTCTCTCTCGCTTGATCTCTCCTTATGGATTTCTCTCGAGGCTCAAAGGCCCTTTCGCGCCATTTATCTTGGCCAGCCTCATACTCGGACACCCAGCATTGACACTAATCTTTCGGTTCATTCTGTGTCGTATGTGCGTGTGGCGAAGCTTTTTTTTCTGCTTCTGCGTTTGCTGCCGTTCGGTGTATCGAGCTAATCTCAAACTCTCCTGCATAAACTATTCCTTCGTCATGAATTTTTGTCATATTTAAACAAATACTTTGTGACAACACAACGATTTTTTTTAACAGATTCTTTTACGTTCCCCTTACATTGGTGAATTAAATATTTTTAGGTGTGACAATTGAATGTGTGAGTTTTCAAGAAAACATTTTCGTAATATTTTACATTTATCTCAAGACGCATATGAAATGGAAGTATTCGTAGTAATTTGTGTATTAAATTGCATGAATTTTGTAGGCTGTCATATTTTTGCTCAGATTTTAATAGCAAATACGAGTGTGGGAAAAAAATAAAAGATTAGCTAATTGGCAAAATAGTCCAAATGAAAATTTTACGTATGTCGGTAATCGAAACATAAATTTGATTGTAGTTATAAATGATTTTCGTAAAATCTTTTGCAGTTACCCTCGTGGTTCGTGAGACCGGAAATTCCATCGACGACGTCGATGAGCAATCATCTGACAAATTCGAGCTTAATGTCAAATGTCACGTCGAAAACACGTGGGGAGTCGACGAAAGGAGGACGTGAAACTCCGATCGACGTTAACAAAATTCACGGACAAACGCCAACGATCTGCACGGTTAGTAATATTTCAATTTATTTTTCTGTTTCTTTATTTTTCTCTTCTTTTTTTCCCATGAGAACGCGCCAGCGTGTCGAGGCAATCTAGGGTTGAAAGTAGCTGACAATTCCCAAGTTTCATTGATATACCAGAGTTGTAAATCGCAGGGGACGTATAAAATTGTTTTTTTTTGTCTCTATGGGTTCGAGACTCTGTGTCACAGGGGGAGCAAAAGATTCTTATGACAATGCATTGTTTTATCGCGGTGGCGTGTTTCCAGGTGACACCATAAACTCGTGTCACGAAACTCAACGAATTGCAGGCTTGTAAATTGTATACATGAAATATCTGTATATATATATATATATATATATGAACGTATTTTATATGAATATGTGGTGTATTTATAGGATAAAGATGGGCAATATGGTCCAGGCCGCTGAGATTGACCAGTATTTTTTCATACTAATGCGTTGCTGGACAAGCTATTTATAAAAAGATCTCCTTTTGTGATTAAGGAAAGTTGCATGTATTAATTTCCTCAAATAGTGACGATTCTCATTCATAGTGGGTTATCTTTTTCTATCCATATTCTTCCTCTAGCCAATTCCGGAAGTCGTAGTATTTCATTAATAGCAATCTGAATCACTTTTCAATACGTTCGATGTAATATGGACTACACTGTCTTACAGGACCCCCGAACCCTCCTCAGACGAGGAAGGTTCGGGGATTTATTGAACAAAAGAATTGGCAAAGGTACGATAAGATTAATCAGCGGAAAATGAATTTTTCAAAAATCCTGGAATTTATTTATATACAGCAGGTCTACAGACATTAAGTTTGTGGGTAAATTCCAGCCCTGGTAAAAGTGATTTAGGCTCTGATGGTACATGATATAGAGAGAAATATTATAGTGGCCCATTTTCCCCCCATATATGTGTGTGTGTTTTTACAGCATTTTATGTGTATATAAGACCGTATAACGTATACAGTACAAGGGGCAGCACTGAATATCGTATGTTTCTTTTTCTGTTCGGTGAAGCCGGTAATTTCCTTTATTCTTCGTCGCCGAGAGAAGCACGACACCTTTTGGTGTCACGACAGGATTTTTTTTTTTTCGTATATCAATTTTATGAAGATCGTGCTCATACTCACGCTATGCACAGTCGAAGTTGAGGGAAAAATGCGTATTTCCAATCGTTAAAAATATATCGAATGGCAGCTCAATTACCCTCTTGGGTCAGGTCAGGGACGAGAGAAATGAACTGGTTCGCTATATACACGACGCGTGTCACTCCCACTCTCTCGCTCTGATGGTTTTTTACGGGTCGATATTCAATTCACAATTTTATCGCAATGGCATTGCGTTTATTGGAATAAAAAGGCGCCATAGACGTCTAAACATTCTCGTACTCATTAACGGATATTGCTGATAAATTCGATATTCCTCCAGGAAACATGACTTGATTCTTTCAAACTTTATTTTCACCCAAAATCAGCTCGATGAATGTTTTTTTTAAATAGAAAAAAAGTACTTTACATTAATATCTAATTGAAGAATAATTACAGATGATTGAATTTATAAAATTGATTTTGAACAATTCCATTCCTGAATTTGATTATCGACGGATAACATTAGATTCAATTAACATTCAATTCGACATATGCTGGTCAGTCGTACTCAAAATACTCATGACGTCTGCGCTCGTCACTCGTTTTACGTAATTAACCATGGCGATCCAAGCCGATTGGAATTAACCGAATCATGACAGATTTCACGGTCTCTTTTCGCGTTCACCATCATAGCGTTCATCGTCTACACGCTCAAAACGACGATTTTTTTCATTTATTTTTAAAAATGAATCACCATATATATATATATATATATAGGTCTGATGAGAGAGGGTTAATAAGATCTAGATCGTCAGACTCCATTAAATCCTCGCTATACTTATGTTTATATATCGCATAGAATATTTCTATAAATGCATTCATCGTCGATACATACTTTGTATTTTGTATAGACATTACTCCATACAGCCTTGAGAAACACATATATTATACGAGCATTTTTTCACAAGAACATCCGGTAGAATATGTGCGTATGTGCAGTTCACTGCCTGATTGTAAATATACGTAGCCTACGATGATCACGGAGTCATTAACGTTTAATGATGATGAACTTAGCATGCACCCATCCAGCTCTCGAGCTGATTTTTGTGACGAATCTCGAATGGAATGTAATTTTCAAATTCTAGATAGAGCCAATGTAGTAAAATCAATTGTGCCACCTTTCTTTACATCCTATACACAGTTTATGTATACCATGAACATCAAAATAGAATCATTACTGGAGATTATAATTAGACTGAATTGGCTGAGAAATTATTGAGACAAGTTTGCTATTATAATATCATTTCAGTAAGTCATTAATATTGTGAAGTACATAAATGTTATACATGGTAGGTAAATATAGGAAATTTTCGATAAAAATGCATACAATAGACACGTGTCTACTATACGTACAAATATTTTTCGACCTTTTTAATCGAAAATTTGTAATTCTAATGGAACATTACAAGCCAATTAAATGAGATGAAAGTGGGAACTTACTTTAAAACTGAAAAAAATTGCGGGTTAGCTAATTCCTCCAAGATCCAAAGTCCGAAGCGGAATATTTTCTCTTCCGGCTGCCCGTAGGGCAAACAAGACCGAATGATGCTATTTTTTTCCTTACTTCGTCCGGTTGGAAATTTCTTGCTGATTAAGAAACACATCAATTTTATTGGAAGCTAGAAAATTGCATCTGGGAAAGCAAGAACGTTGAAAGTTTGCTATAGAAATGTTGTCTTTGTGTAAAAATGTACTTCTGTAGTATTGAATATTTTTGTGGTACATCTACTTCGTTATATAAATAATCAGAAGTATTTTTCATCACGATTTAATGTGGTACGACGGTCGATTGAGTCTCGGATGAGCTTGCATACAAGTGAAAATACAAGTAAAAAATCATACAATACACGTGTCTACTATACGTAAAAATATTTTTCGAC
Organism: Dyspetes luteomarginatus; assembly: GCA_963669185.1. NCBI lineage: Eukaryota > Metazoa > Arthropoda > Insecta > Hymenoptera > Ichneumonidae > Dyspetes > Dyspetes luteomarginatus. The sequence goes on along the minus strand of OY769903.1, from coordinate 11,999,313 downwards.
CTTTTTAATCGAAAATTTGTAATTCTAATGGAACATTACAAGCCAATTAAATGAGATGAAAGTGGGAACTTACTTTAAAACTTAAAAAATTGTGGGCTCGCTAATTCCTCCAAGATCCAAAGTCCGAAGCGGAATAGTTTCTCTTCCGGTTGCCCGTAGGGCACAAAAGACCGAATGATGCTATTTTTTTCCTTACTTCGTCCGGTTGAAAATTTCTTGCTGATTAGGAAACACATCAATTTTATTGGAAGCTAGAAAATTGCATCTGGGAAAGCAAGAACGTTGAAAGTTTGCTATAGAAATGTTGTCTTTGTGTAAAAATGTACTTCTGTAGTATTAAATATGTATGTGGTACATCTACTTCGTTATATAAATAATCAGAAGTATTTTTCATCACGATTTAATGTGGTACGACGGTCGATTGAGTCTCGGATGAGCTTGCATACAAGTGAAAATACAAGTAAAAAATCATACAATACACGTGTCTACTATACGTAAAAATATTTTTCGACCTTTTTAATCGAAAATTTGTAATTCTAATGGAACATTACAAGCCAATTAAATGAGATGAAAGTGGGAACTTACTTTAAAACTTAAAAAATTGTGGGCTCGCTAATTCCTCCAAGATCCAAAGTCCGAAGCGGAATAGTTTCTCTTCCGGTTGCCCGTAGGGCAAAAAAGACCGAATGATGCTATTTTTTTCCTTACTTCGTCCGGTTGAAAATTTCTTGCTGATTAGGAAACACATCAATTTTATTGGAAGCTAGAAAATTGCATCTGGGAAAGCAAGAACGTTGAAAGTTTGCTATAGAAATGTTGTCTTTGTGTAAAAATGTACTTCTGTAGTATTAAATATGTATGTGGTACATCTACTTCGTTATATAAATAATCAGAAGTATTTTTCATCACGATTTAATGTGGTACGACGGTCGATTGAGTCTCGGATGAGCTTGCATACAAGTGAAAATACAAGTAAAAAATCATACAATACACGTGTCTACTATACGTAAAAATATTTTTCGACCTTTTTAATCGAAAATTTGTAATTCTAATGGAACATTACAAGCCAATTAAATGAGATGAAAGTGGGAACTTACTTTAAAACTTAAAAAATTGCGGGTTCGCTAATTCCTCCAAGATCCAAAGTCCGAAGCGGAATATTTTCTCTTCCGGTTGCCCGTAGGGCAAAAAAGACCGAATGGTGCTATTTTTTTCCTTACTTCGTCCGGTTGAAAATTTCTTGCTGATTAGGAAACACATCAATTTTATTGGAAGCTAGAAAATTGCATCTGGGAAAGCAAGAACGTTGAAAGTTTGCTATAGAAATGTTGTCTTTGTGTAAAAATGTACTTCTGTAGTATTAAATATGTATGTGGTACATCTACTTCGTTATATAAATAATCAGCAGTATTTTTCATCACGATTTAATGTGGTACGACGGTCAGTTGAGTCTCGGATGTGCCTGCATATAGTTACAAGTGACTGTACATCTTCGGACTAATAATATTATACTCTGCTATGGCACATGGTACCTTGTCCTGCACATCAGCTCCTCTTTCTCAAAGCAACAGATTCTTATTATAGCAGTACATGCGTATTAGGTTTATACTTGGAGAGTCGCGAGCAGTCTTATCGTGTACAGCTGGACGAGACAAGTAACCTCGTTATTAGTCGTTCGAGCTCGTAAGCGCGTATAATGCTATGTATATGTATATATATATATATATATATATATAGATATATATAAATTCTTCGAGACGAGAGGCTGCAAGGAAGAAAAGAGAGAGATGAGTGAATAAAAAATATATTCATATGTATTAAAAGAAAAAAATAAAGAATTTGATTCAACGCGTCCATTGAGTGTCGGCGAGTCTCCTTAACGACGCTGAGCACAACGGTCTCTCGGACAAAAAGGCACGATCTATCAAATTGTCACTGGGCCCTTTTTTATTTCTCAACGATATTTGTATGTACGCGAGTACCGCGCCTCTCACCTAATAAGCAATCTCCTCGCATTTGTGCTCCCTGGGCGATATTATATGCAGAGTGAACCTTTGCCTCCGCACTTCTATTCGTCTCTCATAATGTGGGCTTCTAGAAACTGTATTGTACATGTAACATTCTGGCTCGAACTTTGTTCGAAATCGGGGAAAAACATTGAATTATGCTACAGAATGTAAAAAATTGTAACAATGACTTAATACAGAAAAATACAATCAAATATTTATGCTGTATTTGCAGCGTGATAAGTGTGGGATAAAAATTTGACAAATATTCCATATTTTTCGATGACAAATATGCATAAAAGATATCTTGAATATATTTCATCCCATTTCGATGGCAGGTTATTAAAAATTGAAACAGTCTTAATTGGCCCTCATTACGTCGAAACGATGGCTGTTCGGCGGCACGTTCATTTTAATCCGGCAAGACCAAATCGTACTCGCATATATACTCCATGATAACACGATAATCATAATACCTTCGAATCAACGTCACACACGTTGAATTGCGTCGCCAAATAAAAAATTTGACAACACTTTTGTGCTGTATAATTTTTTTATTTTTTTGAAGAGTAATCCAATTTTTCCACCCAAGTTTTTTTATCATCTGTAATAATGAAGGTTCGCTGACACATGGGTTTTTTTTTCTTTCGTTTTGCTGCCATTTTTTTTCCAATCTTCTGGTTTTAATGCCTTATGCTAATTGTGGGGAGCAGACACGCACACAAATATACGCACGTGTCTCAGTATGGGGTCGACTGATTGTTATTTACGTTACGATGGTAGGCCGCTCGTCCCGAGCATTTAGGACTCGCGACGAGAATGATTTTTAACGATCTCGACGAGAAGATCGCGACATTATACAGAAAAAGGTTTGTCAGGATAGACGAACGACTCATCAACTGCCATTTTTTCGTATCGTTCAAACGATTCGTTCATAGCAACAAAACGGATACACATATTTTTTTTAAATGGTCACATTTTGGATAAATGCGAATTGATTCAAATTTATTTGTATAGAATTATTTTACGTTTTTTTCTTCTGAGTTTTTTCGGACACGATGAGTTCTCTGAACTGATAATTAACTTACTTCATTTTTCCTCGAGCCGTTATTTTTTTTATTCAACTCTCGAAATACTATATGATACGCTTCTCGACATCGAGGCGACGAGTCGTGCGGTGGTCGCGGATCGTTAGCGCTTCGGCGTTTCGTTCTTTTTATTTTTTTTCTTTTTTTTACCAGACGCGTTCGACCACGGCAAGAGTCTCTCGCGGTGATTGCCGGGTGCGGATCTCTCTGTTGGTGCGCTTGACGCTTAGTTGGCTCACTCTTCCTTGGTTATGTATTTCGTCCTCGTCATCATCGTCATCGCGTTGTCAAGCGTCATCCAAAGATATTTTACAACCCTCGCGTGTGGCCCCGCTGCACTATTGCAAAATTGGTCACCCCCCCCCCTCTCTCTCTCTCTCTCTTTCTCTCTCTTTTTCTCTGTGCTTCTCGCCGATACCAGCATTCCGGGAGCTGACTTTTCGAAAAAAAATGCGATCGTCAAATGATAGCCGATAAGGAAAAAAAATGTCGTTGATGGCGCGCCATGTTTGTAATAAATAATATCTAATTGGGCCCCATTCCATACCCAAAATACATTTTACAATACAAGTCCCTGGCACAGCGGTCCCACTTTTAACATGACTTTTATCTATTACAGAATGTCCACAAATTCATAAAAATTATACCTAACTCGTAAAAAAAGTGCTCATCAAAATTTACCGTACAGACTGCCAAGACCATCAGGACCCAAGACAAGAATTTCTCATCGCTCCCTTGAAAAAAGAAATTGTCTCTCGAGCCATGTTGGATGTGAACGATCTTTAACAGGAGCATTTTATACCCAACATATACAGTTTACAATATAAGATCCCTGCAGAACGATCTTGATTCTTAACGCTACTTTTTCACATACAGTGTTCATAATTTCATGAAAATTACAAGGTATGGTCGAGGAAGTGAATTTTTTTTCGTTGTGCAGCGCTTGATTCTGCATCGTATTCGTGGTAGCGGAAGTTTTGTCTCGAAAGGCTGCTGTAAGTTGACTTTCCACATAACGGTGGACTCAAATTGTCACACGTGTCCGCCTGATATATATATATATATATATATATATATATATATATATATATACACACATACCTACACACACACACACACACATATATATACATAAAAGTTGCAAAATGCATCAATCGGGCAAGCATTCAATGATGCCTCCAGGAGACGTTACACACTGGATTGCGCCAGGATGATTATACATTACGACGAAAGAGAGAGAGAGAGAAACGCAATAGAAAATACATACATATAACTCTTTGCGACGTGAAAGTAGAGCGTTGAGATCGTCGTACGTCCGGGACACGTTCTCGATCGTCTCAAACAGTGGGAATATATATTATTCCTTCGCCATCTCTTCTCAATCCATTTACACGAATACGAATATAATTTTTTTCGTTATGAAATAAAAAAAATCTACGAGATAAAAGACCTTTTAACATAATATCTCCAAATATATATATATATATATATATATGTGTGTGTGTGTGTGTGTGTATATAAATATGTGCAGGAAGGAAGGGAACCAAAAATGAGAATGTACATCGATCGCACAGTACAAAGATTCTCCCAAAGGAAACATCTGCGCCCTTAATTATTTTACGGATTTAGTAGATCGTTATGGCTTGTAAAATTACTGCCAATTTCACGCCCCTAAACTTATTTTATCCTCGCTTTAGCTTCTCTCGCGTCCTCCATCAACCTTTTTCTCTTGGTCGCGTGTATATCGTCTCAACAGCTTCGTACGTTCCTATACATCGTGTAGCATCTCTCTCTCTCTCTCTCTCTCTCTCTCTCTCTCTCCATTGAGCCGAGCTTTTCTGTGTATAGATACATATATGGAACGCATCTATCCTTTGTACCAAATTAATGGGCGTCTTGTTTATGACTCCGCATCTCCGCGGCAGCGACCGTCACGCAATTCCGATTCCGTCTCTTTCAATCATCCATGGATATTTAATTAATGTATGAATAAAATTTCAATCTATTCTCACCAATACAGATTTTTTCAACGATTTTTCTTCGTTCATCCAAAATTGAGAAAGCCATTTTGTCAGTGGTAATAAAAATTTATTACAAAATCAAAATTCCCTCAAGGCTCACCGCGAATGTTTTATATTAAATATCTTTAATAAAATTTGCATAAAAAGATTTTTACTGATTGCTCGAGCAAAGTTTAAAAAAAATATTATTCTTGTCTTCCTCTTTTTTATTTCTCCTTTTTCTACCCTTTTTATCGCTCTCTTTCTCTGGCAGCTTCTTCACGCAATTATTATATTTCCAAAGGGCCTTTCTTTTCCTCCAGCTCCTCTCCACGTCGTCCTCTTCGCTCATCTCGGCAAGTTCCAGCATCCAACATCGCAGTGACTCCATCACACTACCGGTGAGCGATATAACGAGCACCCGGCGTGACCGTCCGCCAAAAGAGTAGTGTCTAGAGCTCTCCGACACAAACGCCTGCGCTACCCGTTCGTTTCACGCCCGATTTCATTTTTGATCTACCAGCCAGAAGCTGCAACCGCAGGCAGCGACCAGCATACCACACTTAGCCCTCGATTGCACTCTCCCCCCCTCTCTCTCTCTCTCTCGTTTCCTCTCGCTCTCTCTCTCTCTCTCTCTCGTTTCCTCTCGCTCTATCTCATTCTCTTTCTTTCTCTCGTGCTCTCTAGGCAAAGGCGAAGCGCACGATTTATCGTTTTACGCACCCGCACACATTGTGCGTTCCTGCACGCGCAAATATCAAGTACAAAATTATTGAATCGTTCCTCGATCTACAATTTTTAATGAGCCCCCCTTTTTTTTACAGTAAGGAAGTCAATCTCTTATGTTTTTGGTTGAAAAAAGTGTGTCAAGCTATTTATCACGATCAAATAAGTTGTAAAAAATGTCATGAAACAATTTTCGTCAATTAACTAATGATTTTTATAGATTTTAACAACAGAAGCTTTGCAATTCCATGCTGTTTTTTTATATTTGAGTATATACGATATGCTTATGATAAAAAATGTTTTCTTCATGCCATTGTGAAATAAAGCGCGAGGGAGGACATGTAAGCTCTCTTTGCCCACCCCCCCCCCCCCCCCCCCTCCATCCCCATCATTTGTGACTACCGGATGCCGCGTCGATGCGCCGCGCGCCCGGCAGTTGCACGAATCACTGTAATTTAATAAATTGCGATAGCTGCCGTCCCGGGGCAAATTGTAGCATAATCATTCATTAGTAGGTCGTGACTTCGCGTCGGGTACTCGCGCGAGCTCACTCGATGCACTTTTTTCTCTCTTTCTCGCTCGCCCTCTCTCTCTCTGCCTATCTCTTGTGGATATGCACTCATCGGTAGAGAGAGGCAAAGAGAGAGAGAGAGAGAGAGAGAGAGAGAGAACTTGATGCTGGTGGCCACAAACGCGGTTCAACCGATGATTCTCGTGTGTTGGAGTATCAGTACTATATATAGTGCCTATACCTAGTAAAGCTTATATACATATATATGTATATATATATATATATATGAATCTGCGATCTTTGTACTTGGCTCATCGATGCTAGAACAAAACTGTTTGATGCAAAGATTCCATAAGCATTTGACTTTGCTCCTAGTATAAAGAAATATGACGATATATATCGCATATCCTTCTCAAAAGTAATTCTCTTATGTCAACTTTTGATATTGTTTGTTTTTTCTTTCAATCAAATCTATTATTGCGAATGATAAATCGAGGGGACTCGTTAAAAATTCGTTATAAATCGTGTTATAATTCGCGGGGTAATTGAAAAAGTATATATATATGGTCGATACATAATAGAATCTAATTTAATTTAATTTTTTATTAATTTAATTTGAATTTGAAACTGATAAATTAATTATTTATTTCCGTTAGTAAATATTATTCCAAGTATGCGGATTTTTCGACTGCTTTTCAACCGTTTAGTTGAATAAATTCACGAGAGACAGATGTGTGTCCGGGTTGAGCACCATTAATTTACAAATTTCTCTTAATCTACGATCAATTATTATACTTAAATAAAATAAAAAAATCAAATCCACAGCTCTGCAGCAATCCCATTATTTCGATTTAAGAAGAAATTCATGGTTCATCGATCACGTGCATAAAACTGCGATTACCGGAGCTGCATATAAAGCTGGATGCATCGTCGAATTTCCTGAATTTTGCTCGTGCATACACATATTTATGCACATATACACTATGCTTGGGTGCAAGCAGACGTGCAAGTCTCGCTGCGAGAACTCGCATCGATTAAATCTCGATCGGTTGCCGAGCGAGAGGGAGAGAGAGAGAGAGAGGAGCAATTAGCCCCGCTAATTTCCCCGCAATTAGCCCCAGCGAGCTAATGAAGTTATCGCTCTCGGTTCGTGTCCCCGATTATACGGCATTTACATGGAATGGCGTGTGCAGAACGTTCGTTCCTTGTCTCGTTCTCCGTCTTCCCTCGCTCCAACAATTTCTTCTCTTTCACGAGACGTTTTGTTAGGCTGTTCTCTGGGTGCGCGACACCAAGAAAGCCCAAGCATGTGCATTTAAAAAAAAACTGGATAAGGCGACGTCGTTAACCCAGTGATTAACGAGGCACCGTCTTTCCTTGTATATTACTATATATCTGCGTGTGTATGAGACGCTAGAATGGACTCACGCTACCTACACTGCACACACACACACACACACACACAAACACATATAAATATATATTCACGCAATATACACGATATATATGATAATAATGATAACAATAATTATTTTTACTCTCGTGACGGTTACTTGAGCTCTCACGAACAAATTGCCATCCTAATCTTTGATCTCTCGGCGAGATTGGAATTATCGATTGTATATATTCGCGCGGATTGTTCTATCTGAGAATATTATGAACGAGACCCAATGAAATAAAGAATTATTTAATTTTTATCCAGAAAAGAAACTGACGGTTAAAAATGACTTTTCATTACTGAAAGATCCTGATGTCTTTATAGAGTAAGAGGAGACAATAACACAGTCAATATAGACTCAACTTTTATATTCTTCTTCATCTTCTTCGTCTCTTTTTAATGTACCTCCGCCTCGTTCTTATTCAGAAGCCACCTTTGCGAGAAATTTAAAAGGATTTTCCCTCGTTGATACTCGATGAGAATATAGATATGGGAGAGAGCTCGATGGGGTATGTAAGACTGAACAGAGTTTACCAACTTTTATTGGGGTATCGAAATATTTGCACTTCTGAGGCATCGCCATGGGCCTCTCTTGACGCGCCGATCAAGGCTTCAGGGACGTGGTTCCTTCGCTATATATAGGCATACATAGTGCAGTAGATACTTCTAGAGGGCAAAAGCTATCGAGAGGGAAAGGGCTCGCATCGAGGACTTATCCTTTCCATTATCAATACACAGGAGTGAGCCCTCCTTTACCCTCGAAAATTCCTCTCAATATATATACCTACTTGAATTTTTCCGCAGCTCTCAAACCCCGACACGTAAAATGGTGGCGAGGGAGCGAGAGATGGAGTTTGTATTAATAAATTCACAGGCCAATTTATCGAGAGCGAATTTCAAACAAATATACGATCTAAGAAGACAATGAGAGATTACTCGCACTCTCGAAACATACGATCGGTTTATGTTGCATGAACTCTGCTCGAGAAATAGACATATAGAGAGGGAGCCTGGAGCATTTCTTCAACTCTCTGTTCACATATAAATGCATGAAAATATTATATATATATATATATATATATATATATATATATATATATATATATACATAGGGATATCTGAGCACATTGCAGGTGCATTATATAGAGACAAGTCGGAGGCGTGGTCCATCTATTCGTTATAGAACGGACATTCGTTAGAACGAAATTACGGAACCGTGAAAGAGAGACCTTTTCGAAAGCGCGAGCTCGAGTTGATCGAGAGAAATCGCCGTGAGATAATGCGCGCACACACACACATACACACCCACGATACGTAACATTTTCTTCCCCCATTCATTTATTCAACCTCATCACAAACTTTGTAATATTGAAGTTCTGCAGTACAATCGCTGGCTGTCTCTTTAGTAATTGCCATACAGTCAGAGACCCAATAATTTAACTTTGCACTTCTCAGCCCCTCTGATAACTTAACCCACCGTCAGAGTAACTATCTCATGCATCTTAACTCACCCCACAGTCTTTTTCATCGATTCACTTCTAATCCTCCATGCAAGAATTTCGAGTGGGGGGCTAAAGAGGAATTTGACATATGCGAATTGAGAGAGTCCCTGTCGATGAAATTGAAGGAACTTTGACTGTATAGCTTCGATATCAAAGAAATGCATGCCAATTACAATTTTTTCATCTGCTTGTCTTACCAATCACTTTTTATTTTCATTTTGTTGGATTGCCAATAATTTTTTTTCTTCACCTGCTTGCGCGTTACCAATTACTCTGACCTTTTTTTTCTATATGGACAAAATTCCATAACCATCGCCATTCGCCATAACCATTTCTCAAAGTAACCTATGCATTGCTCAGATATATTTAAAAAAATACGAGGGGGGTGAAAAGATAAGCGTCAGCACTGCACCCGATGCACTTCTGCACGCCTACTCGCTGCCTCGCGCGCGCGCCATCTTACGCAATATTCCATTATTGTGAGATAAATGTGTGCATGTGTTCTGTGCACACCATCGGTGCATAAAACATTTTGCCACGATGAACGAGAGAGGTGCAACATGATAGTATCTCTCAAACGCGATTCCGATTGCCGGAGCGCACTGTGGTGAGATGTTGGTCGCGTGGGAAATTGACGCGAGCCACCCAGTAGACACTCAAACACATAGACACACACGCACACATGCATACGTCGATTCTGACATATTTGGAAGCAAAAAAAAAATTACGACCTCATTCGTTTAACATTCTTTAACAATTCACCTTATATATGTACTATACGTACTACGTACATGCTAGCAGAGAATAATATTCAATGCGTTTGATAGGTCTAAATGTGATATATTGAAGGGTTGGCGAAGATAATGCAAAAGCGTGAGGCGAATATGGACAAATTAATTTATTATATTCCGATAGTTGTACAAGTTATTGGCAGCGTGCAATATAAACTCTCACCAGATACAATTTAATTTGTATTTATTAATAAATTGATTCGATTGGCTACAAGGAAGAAAATGTCTAGACATTTTTTTTCCTTATTATTTGCTTCGACAGGGCAATGACGGTTAATTTTTTCACCTGTCGCATGGTTTTTTAGATCTGGATGACGTGTCAAAAGTGTGTAAAAATTTGAGAACTTTCTACCAAATCACTTAGCTCGAAGAAAACATGTTTCAAGTCATAATCAAGACATTAAGTTGACTTTATCTATTTGGAAATAATATTTTTTTGCCTTTTTTTTTAAGTGAAAGTTGCACATAAGAACAAATTGTGAACGTAAAAAGACTAACGATAAGTCGAAATCTACAAAAACATCATGTCAGTTGTGAAATTCACTTGTTGCTCCCTTTAATCGGACTAATTGTAAAATGCATCCACGTATATAGAAATACAATGAAAAACGGTTTGAAATGTAAATCTACTAATCCAAATAACTATACTAATATGTAAATCGTATAATTAAAAACTTTTTTTTTTCTTTCAAATAATTATTGAATTTTGAGCATTAATTGAGTTAAATTGAAACGTTGTTTAACGGTACGCAATCTTCACTGTTATTTTACATCAAATAACATAATGAACAAAGAATAACGCTAGGCAAAGAAATGTATAAACAAAAAATGTACGAAAAAAGAAGAAGCTTAAGGATCGTGTAACGAGAATTATGACCTCATAGAGCAAGTATCGAGACAAGATGGCCGTGCGTTTCTTGCTACAGCAAGACAGAGAGAGACATGGAGAGAGAGAGACTGAGAGAGAGAGAGACAGACAGAGAGACAGAGGGAGAGTGAAGCTTGTTAATTGCAGTTTAGTATTCTCGTTCGTAATTAGGTGGACTCAAGCACCTGGGCAGGCTGGTCTTGGGTCTCGGAGGAATGGACGTCTCTGCTCAAGCAAGCCCAGTTCCCTCTTTATCTCTCTCACTTTTTCTCTTTCTCTGCGAAACGACTTCGCGGTTTCGCGGCGGATAATTACCACATTGGCATCGACCGTCATACATTTTGCGTCGTTCACGTCTTCTCTCTCCCTCTTTCTTTCTCTCTAAGGCCATTTTTTTTTTCTTTCTTTCTCTTCCATACTTTGCATCTTTTTTCCCGTCCCCTTATTGAGCTCACTCTCTTTTCCATCGTTTCTCTTACGCATCAAACCTCTCGTCACTTCGCTTGGCATGCGTGTCCATTTAGCAATGTCGGCGCGTTTCGCCACGTTTTTTTTTTTTTTTTGCCACCTCGTCATCTTGTCAACGGCAGAGAAAGATGTTCATATAACAAACAGAGAGAAAGCCCCTCGTGGCAATAATTTATATACTAAATAGACAAAAAATATACAAAATATAAAATTGGCAAAAAATTATATATATTTTAGAATATTTTCTTTCGGATAGATTTGTCTTACGTGAGGGAGGAAGTTGATTTTTCAACTTGTAACAAAATTTATAATAAGACGTGAAAAAATCTTCAACTATTATTGAAAAAAATAGTTTTAGTTCATCTCAGTATTGACGTGATTGATTTTTTTAGCCGGTCAAAAATGAGCAATTTATTCGGTATCAAAAGGGTTGATCTGAAATCTACTCAGTAATGTCAGCACGTTCATCGTCGTTTTTTTTTTTCCATAAAGGCTCTTTCCGTCGTGGCCTCAAACTGTGCGGTTCCACCTTCTCATCTCTAACCGAGTATTTGTTCAAGTATTTAGCTCGTTCATGTCCACTGAATCGTCGTAAGGAGGCGCACATTGAAAGGGCTCAACGATCGTTGTTCTTCGGCGACGGACTCTCGCCGCGCCATAGCAATTAACACTTGGCCGAACGTTAACGCGTTCCTGAAGCTCCTGGGCTTTGCCACGTTAGTCTCCCTTTCTCTTTCCTCTCCTGTGACTTCTCGTGCCTCTCTTTAGGTATCCCTCTTTTTTTTTACAAATTTTCGGGTAAAGTTTTGCTTTGTTGAAAATTAAGGAAAATAAAAGGATCGTCGTGCCGCATTGTCACTTTTTTTGAGTGGACGCGCCGTTCTGTTTGCCCTATCTCGTCCTCCTCGGTAACCAGAAAAATCTCTTTGTCCACCAAGCACACACACAAGATTTCCGACTCCAAGGCTTTTGTTCCTCTCCCCGCAACAAAAAACAACAAATGTCACGGGAAACATTAAGGTTTCTCCCTAATTTAAAAATTTCCTTCCTTCCTTTTTGATTTTCCGATCTATGTATGGTCACTCGTAGCGTCCTTGTATAATCCTTCCCAGCATTCTCGACGATCGACTTTTGGTCTTTCTTTCATTTTGATATTGAGAGTATAAGAGAACAAAAACCCAAGTTAAAAATAAAATTTAACTTACTTGTGCTCCAGTAGTTAATTTAAGTTTCATACTGTACAAACGAATAAAAAATTTATCCCGATGCACTTATCCCGATTTTGTTTCAATCGTCGCTCTTTTTTCGCGATCTAATTTTATTGACGTGTCGAAATTAAATAAAAAAATGACATTATAATATAGAAGATTGAATTTAAATTTATATGTGTGCTGGTAGATAATTGAGCATGAATTTTAATACTGAAAAAACAAATAACAAACTCATTATTATTCTCTACCCAACAATTTTAATACCTATACAACGATTTTATTTCAGTCTTCGCTTTTTTTTGATACTGTTAATTTGCTATTGTTCATTAACATGCATAATACATGTGTATTTTATGTATTTATATATATATATATATATATATATATATATATATATATATATATATATGGGGGGTGGAGGGTATCGGTCACGCAAGGTAGACAAGTCGGTATATCGCTGGAATTTTGCTGGTTGTTACTTTTGTTTAGCTCGCGGCTGACTCGATTGACTCTCTCGGGGCTGGTGAGAGATCGTGTGGGAGACGTCAGCTGTCCGCCATGATAGTAGTATTGCATTCTCGCGGGGTCTCTTCTATCTCCCTCTTTCTCTTTCTCCTTTAAGCTCACGATTTTCGCGCTCCCGGCACGGATATACGCGTCATGCATATGTATGTATATATATATATATATATATATATATATATATATATATATACATCGAAAAGCGCATCACGTGCATCTCGTGCGATATGCATAACAAAGATAGCTCTCACCCCCTTTATCTCTCTCTCTCTCTCTCGCTCTCCTCTCTCTTTCTCTCTCTCATCTCTGTCTCCCGCTGCTCTTCCTCTCGCGACGTCTTATCGGTAACGCGCCCACACCCTAGAGACTTCCAACATTTTGCCTCGTGAAAATATAATATTGCCATTTTTGTAAAACGTATTTATTTCGACAAATAGATCAGGAGATACAAAGATATTTTTTTTCACGTATCGAAATATTAAAGTGGATTCGATATGAATAAATTTTGTTCCAGTCGTAAAAATGTATAGTGGAATAAAAAAATATTATTTCAATTCGAGATAATGTATTTTATATGGAAATAGTTTGTTTAAATGAAATATAATTTATTCAACGAGCAATAATTTATTAAAATGGGAATACATTTTTTTTTATACCACATAATGTGTCAGATCATCTGAAACATTCGAGCCCCGAATAAACTTTTGGTATGAATAATTTTGGGAATTTTTTAGTTTTATTTGATTTCTTTACTGGCATGTGTGATGGTCAAGCTTGATGATAAAATATTGCGTGAAGAAAAATAGCGAACGCTTGCTTAGAATTATAAATAATAAGAGTATCATTACAAATGCGAATGACGACGTGGTGAAACGCCGTCAGGTTGTGTGTGGGAGGACTCATGGAGATTGCGAACCTGTCATTCGCTGCTCTCGAGCCACACGAGGCGTGAAACTCGAGTCATCATGGCTCTCCCAACTATATCCAATGTGCCCTGGCATCAAGAGCCCGACTCTTTTATTTTTTCCTTGTCACTGTGGAACAAAGCGTACATTACGCTCTTCGTACGGAAACGTCATTTACTCAATTCACCCTTTCTCTTCTAAAACAATTATTCACTGAATTGTCGGAAAAATCATAAACCTTTTTGAAACTTTTCTCTCAATTCCTCAACCACAGTAGTCATTAATTTTCTCAGCCAAATTCAGCGAATAAATATAAAATTTTATTAAAGTTTTTTTTCAATCATTCGGATGCTTCAATCGACCTAAAAATTCACTGAATTATGGATAATTTTCTAATGTAAAAATGTAAAAATCGTTGAAAAAAGGTTCAATTTAAATCGTCTAAATTAAATATCGGAATTAAATAGACCAGATGATGTCATAATAATCGCAATTACAATAACACAGCGATATAAAAATTACCGATCATGAGAGCTTCAATTATTTTAACAAAACTCACGAAGATCTCGCGCTTGATCGTCGAATGATTAATTTGTTCGCGTTGTCGTCATCGACTACATTTTTTCATCCTTCCCTCTCATTTCACGTCGTGTCTTCGTTCTCTTCGTGCACACGTGTAGTACTTACATTAATTGCCTGTCGACGCCTGTACGATCTCTCTCGAGAAGTCTTTCCAACGAGTCTCTTGGGTTGGGTATGCAGGCTCCATGTTGCAGTTGGTCAATGTGTGCAGAATTCTCTCAATGCACATTGCATCTTAACGTTTGCATGCATTAAACAATTTTTGTATAAATACAAGCACGTGAATAATCAATATTTACATACATATTGCGACGTGTAAGAAAGATACATCTAGAACATACAGTGTGTCCCATTTTAAAAGAACGAGTGAAATATTTCAATAATAAGTGACCCTGTAGAAAAATACTTTCGACAAAATTTCTTCTGTTTCGAGAGAAACGGACGATTATTGGGACACTTTGTGAAAGGAAAAGCCTCGAGGACACGTCAATTTTTTTTCAAGTGAAGAAAAATAAATTTAAATCTTTAAGTGACGATAATTTGCCAATGAAAATTTTGGTTAATGAAAAAACGACTGGGCCAAAGTACATCAGAAAATTCTTCCCATTTTTCATTGAGGAATCTTCGAGTTTGTTAGCATGGCTCGAATGCCACGAGTATACAAACATCGGTCTGCTTACTTTAAAGTGTAACGTACAATATTTTTCCTTTTCAGCTGGCCCTGTTAAGAACATTTTTCGATCAGGCAAATTATGCATTGCATACTTTGAAATTAAAACACCCCGTACATATATACACGTTTATATAGATCTATATGGTTACGACGTTACAGGGACACGCTTAGCTCACCACGATGTTTCGTTTAATTAGCCCAACAGAGTTTTATACGAGGCACTCTCTGCTTCCGCTAAATGCGAGGTATGACCCGTTGCTTTCGGCACCGCGTGCATTTATCGCCAAAAACTCGTTTTTACACATACATCCATCCAATATATATATATATAAAAATTCAATTTGCCAGTTTCACGTCATATATCGTACAAAGTTTACCCTCGTATATCCCAAAACGCGAAATATACACGCGATTAATTATCTTCATATGCAGTACAATTATTATTATTTTTTCTCATCTCTCAAGCCACGTTGAAAACCTCACCGATCAACCAGTTCGATAAGTCCCTCATCACAACGGAGAATGAGAAAAGCCTGTGGGCTAAATACACCTAGATCGTAATAAAGATAAAACAATTTTCCATAATTGGAATGTTTTTTATATTTTTCTTTCATGTTCACATGTCTGTGAAATGTGGCTACGGTTAAATAAAAATATAATTAATCGTTCGGTTATTAAATATTTATTAATTGTGAGTACATTGAGGAGTGAATAAACAAGCGATTGATATTTTCACATGGATCTTTTTCTCGTGACGTTCTCGTCAGCAAGTAACTCGCAATTTATTATTGCATAATAGATTACAATTATTAACACATTCAGAATATAAAAAATTAACGTTTCACTTTTCGGTCCTTCTCGGTTCCTCGTTTTATCGCCAGGTGAACTCGTTAATATATTTATATCTATATATTGTACATAATAATATTATAAGGGGTAATATCGATTCTTTCTCTCTTCTCCGGTATAATTCGGTGTTAAGGGCAAATCGGCTATCATATACCGGTATATATCCTCAAGAAGGAGCAGCAGCAGCAGCAGCAGCAGCAGCAGCGGGAGAAAGATCATCACCGAGGCACAAGAAGCCGGTCGTTCTGCAAATTGAATTCTCGATGGCGTGAGACGACGACGACGATGTTGAGAAAGAGAACGAGAGAGACAGAGAGAGAGAGAGACCATGAACGACAATCGAGCGCGACTCTCTCGTCGAACTTGACGCGGGTTGATGAGAAAAGATCGAGGTGTACGAACGATGAGAAGTGCATAAGCTCATCCCGTTGCGATCTTATATATATATATATATATATATATCGAGGGTACGACGATGTCCTGAGTTGTTTTCTATGTATATATATATATAGCAGAAAGGCTCGCGCGGGCCCTCGCGCGCCTCCTACCGCGAGACCGCGCTCGTTCGGTCGTAAAAAAGAAATTTTATCGGCCGTTACGAGACACGCGATCGCGGATGGACGGGACCGCGTCGTCGTTTAATACCAATTACCGGAGAGGAGACGCGCTGAGCTCGACGCATCCGCGTTCGCCACGCACAGACCTCTCTCGATATCCTCAACAGCAGCCAGAGAAGCATCAACTACACACACACATATATATATATATATATATATATATATATATATATATATATATCACACGCATTCACATAGATCCACTCCTGCACCATGGAGATATAGCGTGGCGAACACAGAGAGGAAAGACCCGATCCGTCGATTTACGACGCCGACGCCAAGACGCTGCACCCAATTTCAAAACTACGAGAAGAACGAGCAAGAGAGACGCGGAGATCTCTGGACGCACGACGATGATCCGCTCTGCGGTCGCGATTTACGACGATCATGCGGTCTCCGGGTCATTTAGAATTATACCAGACGCTCACACATACACGTTCATTGCGCATATATATATATATAAATTTATACATGGACAGTTGAAGAAGTGTAATGATCGCACCATACGATCAGTGAGAAAAACAAGTTGCTTTCCATTGGATTAACGAGCTGTAATTGCATATTACATCGTAAAAGTACTGTGATTTCACTGAATTGATACTCATTTTCCATTTTGTATTTTTTTTTTGCTCTCATATTGTCGACCTTTATCGCATTGAGTGAATGTGAGTGCAATGGCCGTTTATCGTTTAATCACTTTTCTAACTTTTTACTTTTTTACAATTGATTAATCAGTTCAGTTCGATATTTTCTCAATATAGCGAATGAAATGGTACTACAAAAAGACGCGTATTTGAAATGTTTTTTTGGTTTTAGAGAAAAAAAAAGTAATGATAAATATACTTTGACAGCAATTCAAAATTGTGTCGGGAAATTTTGAACGTGTCCGATTGACTTACCCTACATTATATATTTAACAAAATATATTTAACGTTTTAGCACCTGCGGCTAACTCGCCTCCCGCGGCATGCAACACCTGTCATGTTTCACGCTCTCTTCAAACAACAATTTTTTTTTTTCGAGCATGACCTGGGATTACGAGATCGCTTCTTTGCCTCTTGGGTCTCTGGCCATCGACGTTGCTCATGACTCGCGGTCAGTTCGTGAAGACGCACGGTATGAACGAGATCCTTATGTCCACTTTGACCACTCGATCTCTCGTCACCATCAGCCCCCATCAGGATTCTTCTCATCCTCCATGTACCCCGGTAAGGTGTGATTTGGTCGAAAAAATAGAAGAATATTCAGCCCTGGTCTCAGCTCGACTATTTATTTATTTATTTATCCACACAAAGTGACGTCCGAGCTTTTCTTGGTCAGTCCACTCGAGATTGTGGTCATTTTCTTGGCAGGTTCTATTCTGTAGTAACAGCTCATCTGTGCTCTACGTCCGCGTAAAACTGGGTATATATATATATATGTATATATATATATATATATATATATATATATACATATGTAAAACCCTTGCCGAGAGTCTCGAATGAACCTGCGAACCTGGTGCGAGCTAAACAGGACAGATCGAAAACAGAAGCCTTCGAACCTTCGAACAGCCTTCGAGCCCGATAGACCGCGATGTGTTTATCCTGCAAACCCTAAATAAAGACACACCGCTCAGCCGCCGATGGCTACTATGGCCGATGGAAACTATTGAAAATATTCTCGGGAGAGGCTAAATACGTCACATTTAATCCCAAAGTCGACTATATGCCATTAAGGGCCGATTTTACGTGTATTGACTCTTTCATTCTTTGCTCTCGTCACTCTCTCTCTCTCTCTCTCTCGAGTCGTGACAAAAGTGAGAAAGTGCGAATCGATGAACCACCGGCGGATTATCTTTCTCATTGGACTTTTGCCACCTTGTAACACTCGTCCTCCATTCACCTGCAGATGAGACATCCTCAGTCGAAGGCAAAGAATAGCAAAGAATCATGAGGCCTTTTGGGGAGTCTGAGAAATTCCATTCGAAACCTATGGAGCGAACGGGAAAGTCATCGCGTGGAGGGATGCTGGGCGAGTTCGCAAATCCCACAAAATTTTGGAATTCCGCGTGTTTGTCAAACAAACAGAAATGGGATCAAATTCGTTTTACCGGATGAATTCGACTCCACTGCTGAGCTTTATATCTACATATATATATCTCGACTCTGATTTGACTAGTACCTGGCATAGTAATAGAGTATTCGCTGATATAATTTCGAATATATTCCTTTATGTGCATGCGTGTATGTGTGTGTGTTTTATACACACGCGTGCGCGCTACAGTAAACGAAAGGATGCCAGACACTCTCGCGTCAGAGAGGCTGCGTGTGTGAGTTTTACGCTGTTTATCTTACGACCACAACATAATATTCCATTTACAAGAGAAAGAGAGAGAGAAAAAGAGAGAGGGAGAAAGTCATGGGCAAGCAGCCACCAGGGCACACAACCGCATCACGACCAAAGAACCCATCGCTGCCGGGCACTACCATTTCAATATATGCATACACTCTCACTCATACATATGTAATATATCACACATTCTCTGCACGTGTATACTCTACCTCTATACATATATATATATATATATATATATATATATATATATATATATATATATATATATATATATATATATATATATGTGTATCCCCCTTTCTTGCCCATTTCGCAATCGCGAACTCTTTGACAAGACGCTGACGAGTCCATCCAGCTCTCTCACCCCTCAAATATTTGCATCTTTACGAGCGTTCGCGAGAGCGGCACCTGTAGACCCGCGCAATGGCGAAACGTACATTGGTTCATATTGGATGGATTGACCAAATACGTCTGCACATACAGACTTGTAGATTGATTACAGACTGTTACGATGAAGTTTCTGCCTTCAGGCTATATAAACTGACCAGCTTATTCACGGAATGTTTCTCCATTTTTTTTCGCCTCAATTGTTCTCGCTGGTTTATTTTTTTTTCTCGTGGTTAAAATTGGAAGAAATAAAAGAAACTTTTATCATATTTTGGGTTTATCATATTATCATAGTTTATCCACTGTTTAAAGTTTTTACGATTTTTACGTTTATGAAATTGTTCGATTGACGATCTCTGGTTTGGCCATTTTTAAATTGTGACTATATAGAGGTAGCGATGAAAAAAAAAGCTGGTGGTCATTGATTGATGGATTGATCAATATGTCTACACAAATGGACCTGCGCACATAGACACTTGTAGATTGGCTATAAACTCCTACCAACAAGTTTCTGTTTTTAGACTACAGACTGAGCAATTTAAACACGCGGACTCCATTTTCGTTACTCTATTCTCACTCACCCCGATTATTATCGCAATTTTGTTCTTGTTCCCGATTAAAATTGACGCAAGAGAAACTCTCAGCTTCGTTGGATATATCAATGATTTGAAGTTACACCAAATGCCATAACGCTGATGATTTTTTCGAATTTATATAGTACCTGATTTGGCAATTTTTATAATTGCGAGTACAGTAGCAATGGTTATAAGAAAAGTTGGAAGGGATGATGATCGCGTTTCGTTGTGCTCCAGACAGACGGCTGACGGGAACGAGCGGTTATTAACGATCGTCCGCTACGTTGTCACTGGCTCTGGCGTGATGCTGCTCTCCGGTATGGTTTGTTGTATGGCAGGGCGAGACCGACTGAGAGAGATGGATAGAAACAGGAGAGAGGCTCCCAAGTACAGAGTCGAGTATCCACTCGAAAGAGCTGCTGGGTGGGCTAATTAGCGGGTTGCCTGGCAACTGCTCTACCGCTGCTGCTGGATGCCCTGGGTACGCGATTTGTACTTTGCTCTGATTTTCTCTGTCGCTCCTGACTCCGTCTCTCTCTCGCTCTCGCTCTCGCTCTCTCTCACTCCCACTCTCTCTCACTCTCACTCTCTCTCACTCTCACTCTCTCTCTCTCTCTCTCTCTCATTCTCTGTCTGTCTCTGCATCTCTGCTTCTCTGTCCACGATCTTTCGCCATTTTAGACAAAGTACCTCATTTCATTGGCTGACAAAATGGCGGTCAAAGATGATTCCCCGAACCAGTGACACTTGAAAAATATAATATCGATGATATTGGGATTGATGAAATGTTGAAAATGATCGCGATGAAAATTGTTCCTAGGAATCTTCGAGTCAGATCGAACGAACGTAAAATACACACACACGCACACACACATGTTGTTGCCGCCAGAGCTCTCCGTGTCAGTCGGCGATTCAAGCTGTGAAATTGCTCCGACTTATCATTCGGGCTAACGAGACCCTAACCGTCTTCACACTTCACACTCTCATCGTCCCTCTCTTCATCTCTTCGTTCTGTCATCTATTCTCGGCGACCTGGCGAAAAGCAAAGGCGTCGAGACTCGTGGGCTGATCATGTCATCGTGACGATTCATAATGATCATCCTGAGATGCCATTTCGTTCACATTCAACATCGCTTCAATCCTTCAATCCCAACGAATAAAACATTCAATTAATGATGTGAAAATCATTGAGACATCTGGATGGTTTCAAGATATTGGATTATACATTTTTCACAAAAACTTTTACGCCAATGCACCGAACGCAAAGGATCGTTGAAAAATCTGTCAGGTGTGTCGATGCTCTTGTCACCCTGCTGGATAGAAAAGAAGAGCCCTCTGCTGACAGCGATGGTTTCAAGAGGTACGAGCAATCGCCTGTAATTTGTGCCCCCGTGCCGACACCATCAGAAACGTCCATCTTTTCGTCCTATGCACACCAAAGAGTGTGATCAGTCGTTGTCGTTCACCATCCAACATTGCCGGTTGTGCCTCATTGATGGCGCATTCGCATTGTTGTTTCGTGTTGCGTCTCTCATCGCGTTCACACCGCTTCGCCAGTTCGAACAGCATCGCAGCACCTTCGCTTTTCTCTCCAGTCCATTTTTATTTATTTTATTTTCCTTTTTCCTCACGACATCCATCCAGCACATTAATGCAGACTATAACGGCAGCCTTCAAGAATTACTGAGCGAATGACCCTCGCCTAACGGGGAATTTGTGCATTTCTGTCGTAAATAAATTTTTCATACGGTAACGAACGTCCCTAGTGAAGCTTGTTGTGTCTACCATGAAATATCTGAATTTTTTTAAGCAAAGTAATCGACATATTACCATTTTCTTATGGTTACTGACCATATCATTACAACTTCGTACTAACTCCTGAAAAAAATCAAGGAGTTTCATCTTTCACCTCGACTGTTCGATAAAAAATAATCTGAAATTGTTATTTTCTTAAAATCGATTCCCATACTAAATCGACAAATAAAATAATGATGGAATAAATTTTTTCTTCTAATGATTTGACCATCGCAACTTTGGTCTCCCCTATCGACTTACTGCCGGTTCTTCTTGTGTCATCTCGTGTGACCAGATAGCTTCCCCCTAGCTCTGTTTTGTTTGTCATCGTGTATGAAACGTTCCAAAATGACAGGATACCATTTGACGGAATTTATTTAACCGATTTCCACTGTACCTATATATCTGTGTACGTGTGTGTGTGTGTGTGTGTGTGTCAGTGAGTGTTTGTGTGCGGCGTGAAGGTCTCTTACGAGATACTCGAGGACCGACCCATCAATTATTATCACACTCTGCTATGCTATACGTATATTTCTTTTTTTTCCCGCGCATGAGATGGTAACACAACGTCATCGTCTCTCGGAGCCTGACAATCGCTAGTCATCTCATTCGCCGTGTCGAAATATATTCTCCCGCGAGAGAGCGAGAGAACGAGACGGAGAGAGAGAGAGAGAGGTGGGGGGGGGGGGGGGGGAGTACATATACACATACATTATGTTGTATTTTAACATTAGCCCATCAAAAACTCTGTTCCTTGTATGTTAGATCGTCAATATACGAAAACGTCATTGACAGTAAGTGACAACGGTGAGATATATGTCGCCTTGAATCCATTGTGTCCCATCGACTGAGGATCAACAGTGAAGGTTATCTTCTTACATAGTGACGGAATTGCGTCTTTTTAGTGTAGCAGACGTGTAGCATGTAAATATATATACATTTATTTTCATGTACGTTGAGATTGCTCAAACGATTTTAATTGCGAGAAGGCCACAGGTCCGACTATAATCTATTGCCGATCGTGACAACCGTGCCTTTTGCTGGCGCAACCAACGAGATCGATGTGCACAATAAAACACCACGCGCGCACACACACACACACACACACGCACGCACGCGCACACACACACACACACACACACACACACACACACACACACACACACACACACACACACACACACACACACACACACACACACACACACACACGCACGCACGCACGCACGCACACACACACACACACACACACACACACACACACACACACACACGCACGCACGCACGCACGCACACACACACATTCTGACTGGTTTGTAGCAAAACAGTGACACAATTCTGACGTAACGAACATGACAATGAGAGGCGAATGCTGCGTGGTCCATTGTGTCAAAATCTAAATGACTCGTTCAAGGACACGAGTTATTAATACGTCTCCCAAGCTGTCCCATTCTCATATAGGGAGATTCAAAGGAATATATTATTATTAATTTTACCTATGGCACAGAATTGCAGTCCGTTTGCCTAGGCGAAAATTGACGTGATGACTTCAGACACGGGAAAGAAAAAAACAACAGCTCTATGCACGTAATTGTCAGTATTAGTCTGAGGAGAATTCGGGAGTTTCGGCCAAGACACCCAAGCATATCATAGGCGAGCTAATTTCTTCTCTCTCTTCTACTCGCGAAGAGACACGATTAGAATAATTGGATGCTGCTGCGAGAAAAGCTCCACTTTTTTTCGAGACAAAAAAGGGTTTAGAATATAGTTTGGACTTTTTAACATAATGACCACTGTCGAGCCTCTGAATTGTTCGATGGAAGCGTCTCAAAATTTAAGTTGGTGCAAGGCATTCTAATTCTCCATCTCGCTCTAATGTCAACAGATTAGCCGATAATCGTGAAATTACACGTTCGGGTCACACATATATATGGAAAATAAAATGCGATGTCTGCGAGCGAGAGTCACGTCTCTGGACAAAATCATTCTCGTTTCACCGTCCCCTCTCGATGTAATACACGTAATTCGTGTTTGGAGGCTCTCGAAAAGCTCGATCTTCTTCGACTTGGTTGTTATGTCTCGCTCTTTCTCTTGCGATCTCTCTTGAAACGGATTTTCGGTAATTCTAGGGTTAGAACATTATGCCAGGGGACGAGAGGTCAAACGGGCTTTATCGGGGCCCCCTCTGCGAGAGGCAGATTACATGAATTATTTTTGCGCTCGAAATCTCGTCCACGAGACAACGACGACGACGCCGCTTGATGCACACACACACACACACACACTCACACACCGGTAAACGTTTCATCTCCCGATGCTCTTCTCATATATGGCTCGAACGATTTTCGATGATGCAGTCGCGAATCGCGCTCGCCACCCTCACCGATCAACAAGAAAATTGCAGCCTTCCTTCCTCCTCACCTCACCGTATATACTAGCGAGAATGCGGAGCGAGAAAAATCGATTGTATTTTCATTTAAACACATTGTTCTTTCTCTTAAATGGCTATTAGTTTAGAGTTAAATCAGTGTCGAACTCAAAAAACTAATTTCCACGTATTCAAATTTTACACGAGGTTGTGAATTACCTGATTTGCTGAAATATCGTGAAAACCTAACAAATTATAGTCTTGATTTAACTAAGTCTCTTAAAATGCACTTTTTCATAACTTTTCTTCCAAGTTACAACCATAAATTTTGTCCGACTAGAAAGTATTTTACTTTAATTTTCAGATCAAAGCATAATAGGATAAGTGCACCAGTAAATTAACGCTTAAGATTCAACTACTTCGAGTGAAATGTTCATTCACTGGGCCCTGTTCATTTACTGATGCACTCACCCTACATGAAATCGATTGTTAAATCGATCTTCTTCATAATATTATTCTAAGTTGAACAAATTCAGCTATTATCATTCACGAAATAGGAGTCATATATATGGTTGATTTATTAAATCGATTTATTTTCTTAACGAAGAATTTTTATTGAAAAACTGATTGGGTAATCTCATGAAGAATTTTTCAACGAAGCGAAAAACAAGTGATGATGAAATATTGCAATGTCAGACGAATATTACCGGTTAAACTTGGAAAAAGGTGCCAAAAGGTGAGTATTTTCTCCATTTGAATTTAGAAAAATTTGTTTAGATTGAAAAAAATATATATCTTCCGAATATCCCATCAAAAAACTTTTGCAAGGCGAATGAAAATCGAGATTCAACTGTTACTCGGATCCATCTTGAGATGAGATCGGGAATTATATGTATAATAAGGGACAATGACAAGCGTCGATTCGGAAATGGATGACGAGGGACCCGAGCTGAGAGTTTGACCCCAGGGGAAGATTGCGTGTCTATATATATATACTATATACGTATATCGATGTATGCAATATATACAATTTCCAAAGTATCGTAACCCGGTGATCCATTGTTGGCTCGTGCTATATATCTCCTCGTTCTGCCTCCGCGTTTAATGCATAATCTATTAAGGGGCTTTTAACAATGCGAAAAGCACTGTGGTGTTGTACGAGAGACACGAACCACCGTACCCCCACGTAGATCTATAATACACATATACATCGTATCGGAGGTCCCGAGGGCGAAGTGATCTTTCTACGATGCCTCATTCGCTACCGCAACTCGGCCCTCATATTTCACGAATGTTTTGACATTTCGTGTTCCTCCCTGTGTCGTAGTTCGTCGAGTTATATCAAGAGATATTCGAGCATAAGATGTGTGAATGGATCAATTTCACTGGCCACGAAAAATCATCTTATTACTCTCTCATTTTTATGAAGACTTTCTCGCATTAAAAACGAAAAAAAAAATCCTTTTCCTTCATGTCAATTTCATTTTGTACTCAAATAAAACACGTTGTAATAAATAATTTCACTCAAACAAAATTTATTGATGCTTTAAATAAAATTCATTTGAATTTAAAATGAAGACCTGAAAAAATCATAAGATTTATCTCCGTTAAAGTTCACATGGAAAATATACCCTCTCGACAATTCATGAGACGAGACGTCGAATGAAAAGGGTCCGTAGAGAGTGCCAAAAAAAAAGAGTGATTATGTGATCTCGTGGGGGGGAGGGGGGGAGAGGCAAGGGAAGAGGGGCGGGGGGGAAGATCATCCGAATCATCCCCAGATGAGCGAGTGAGTGTGAGAGAGAGCGACTCTCTTCGTTAAGAGTCACCCAGTGGTGAGTTTTACCATCGTCATTTCCCGTAATGCGATCTTTTCGTAACTTTGTCTCTCCCTGTTCTCTGTCGTCCATATGTAAAAGCTTCTCGAGTGCGCGTGTGTGTGTGTGAGAGAGAGAGAGAGAGAAATGATTTTGGGCACTATTCGAGGGTTGAAGAGGATATGAAGAGCGAGATTCGAAAACTTCGAGCATCACTCCGGGTCTATTAATCTATTGGCGGGCTTCCAAGGCCAATGCACTTTTGGCTCTCTCACTCTACAATCGCTTCGTCTCACTTGCTCGATATACATATTCAGCGGGGGTAGAGGGTTGTGCCGTACACGCGGATGCAAAAAGCGGGACGGGTAATTGCGCGAAAGAGCTTTTCCCGTCGCGTTGTATAGATCGATCGGGCGCTCTCTGCTAAACCGTGTGCGCGCCCTGTATTATATATATATATATATATATATATTCAGAATAGCTGGACGTCTCCGTCGTACCATCGAAAGAAGAAGGAAACGGATTTCCGCACGCCGGAACTCCTGTAGTACGTCGAGACGATAATCCTCGTTGCGAAAAAGGAAGAAAAATCAACGGCAAAATTTCCTCGTGAAAAAGCAAAGGAGATTGACCCTTTAGAGAGGTGAATACGTAATCGAATTATTATCGAGCTGTATAAAAAAAAAAATCATACCAGAAAGTCTTAAGCCTAAAGAGCACATTTTTGATTTTATAACAAGAATGTGCGAAAAAACTTTTATCTCATAATGAAACTCGTTTGCTCGAATGAAAAATAATGAAAAATTTATGTACGACTTTAATGACATAAATGACCTCAGACAAAAGCAATTATAATTTTACTCATAAATTAAAAATGAGTTGAAAATGGTTTTTAATTATGAATCTGCTAATTATTTTCAATATAATTTCATTCGAATAGTCATCATCTCTGGTTTCAAGCCTATAATTTGACTCCTCTAAACAATAGGGTCCATACATACGTGGAAAACAGGTGAGAGCGTGCGATACGAAGAAGCCCGAGCGAAGTTCAAGTGCGAACGTGCAACACACTCGATCTTTAAACGCTTCCGCCGATCTTTGCCTTGGCTATAAGATCGCGAGGCCCTCGGATACATCTCTTTGGTACATACATATTGCATATATACATAGACGAGAGTTTTGCGCTTGCCCGAGCCAGTTCTTTTTTCTCGCGCGCCTCCGTGATCTTCTTGTATCGATCACGAACTCTCGGCGAAAAGCCGAGGGACCAAGAAAGAGAGAGAGAGAGAGAGAGAGAGCGCACGCTAGCGAGGTAGAGAGGGAGAGAGAGATCGCAATGGGTTGCGTGCTGCTGCTGCTGCTCGTCGAGCGTCTTCGCCCGGGGAACCTGGAATCTCGATCCTGACCTCGATGCTCCTCTCCTCACTGACTATGGATTCGAGAACGACCGGCTGGGGCACACCCGTGTAGAACTCCCATTAGAAATATTCTCTCTCCCCTCCCTCGTTCTCTTTCTTTTGGAACTCATTCTGATCATCAGCCCTATCCAAGAGAGAGAAAGAGAGAGAGAGAGAGAGAGAGAGAGAAAGAGAGAGCCGAAGGGCGAGATACTCTTCCCGTTCGAAGATCGATCGCGGATATATGTATTTATGAAGATTCGTAGAGCTGATGTGTAACGCGGTCGGGACGTTCCCTGTCGACGAGAAGACCGCGAACTCAGCATCTGCCTCACCGCGTCTCTCTTCCTCTCTCTCCTTCGTTCTCAATGCCATTAACTATTTTTCTAGGATATATGTGCCTGACACGGAGCTGAGAAACTATAACGCATATCAACGTAAAACTGCCCGAAGGGCCAGGTGCGATTTCGAGCACGGTTCAAAAATTCCTCGCCTAGGATTGCGAATAAAAAAATTCACCATCGCTTTTTGGAGCTCGAAATATTTGAACAAATAAGCGGATGAAACGAAAGAAATCGTTTTAAAAATGGAAAATAAGCGGAAAAACCCCTCATAATATCTGAATTGGCCGTGTAAAAAGATAGCAGGATCTGGGATTTTGTTTATCCACGACACCCTTTTAAAAAGGGAGCGATGATGACACCGTGATTGAGCCACCATTAAAGTGTGAGCGGGAGTCTCTGTGTGAGTTTATTCAATGGGACTTTAAGCGCAGCGAAGTGTCGAGTCCGTAACCGCTAGTGGGAAGTTACGTTTTGCCTTTTTTTTCCTGCCCTTCCATTCCTCGTTGATGCTTCTCTTTCCATCCTTTTAGCGCTCTCTCTCTCTCTCTCTCTCTCTGTTTTTCCCGGCTATTCATTCTTTGTAGAAACTGTATATATATATATGACATACACAAACGTCTGGTCAATCGTGCACTATGGGGTGAAACAGGCTCAACCCTTTTTACCGGCGACAGACCTGCCCGTTTGCCGAGAGGCAGCGGGGAGGATTGGCGGCTGCTATGCTGTCGTCCTGGGTCCACGCGTATTCATCGCCATTGCCTCGCATATATACACGGGACCAAAAAGTTGCCCAGTAGAAGGAAACAATGGCGTACCTTTCTGCTTTCACTCACCATTTATTATTATTATTATTATTATTATTATTATTATTATTATTAATAATAATAATATTAATAATAATAATAATAATAATAATAATAATAATAATATCATTATTTACAATAGCCAGGTGGAAATTATTACGTTGATTAAATTGATCAAAGACTTTTATGATATTGCGTGTCCTGGCGATCAGGCAAAAAGGAAGAAAAAAAATACCACGTCCACTGTGTATCCGCGAGCATCGAAGCGATTTCTCGAGCGCTCGTTATTAATCACGACGCTGCCATCTCTCATCACACTCTGTGCTCCAGTTTAGGTATATATATATATATACGAGCTCACTCGTTAGTCGGAGTGAAGGGGTAGGACGCGCCCAAACGCGGGTATACTTTTCGGCCCTTCCCTTTTTCCACCCCTTTCACGAAAGTCTGGATAGCGGCTCTTCGCTGTGCGTCTCTTAATTATTTCCACGCCAATTAACACACCCGCTATGGGTGAACGTGAAAGACTTCTTTTGGGGTTAGACGGCCGAGCGCCAATGGAGATTCATCCCTCCGAAAATAATGATAACTTAAAAAAACGGACAAACATCGGAAAATTTTGGCTAAAAATTAAAAACAAAATTTTAAATAAATAAGTACAATAAATATATTCACACGATGATTAATCAATGATTGGCCGATTTCTGATGGCATAGCTTGTAGAAACATGACAGATAAGAGATTCGTATATCTCTCTCAATGCTATGCGAGCGTGGCAAAAGTAGCTAGAAAGACTTTCGAGGTAACCGAGTCACGTTCAATAGAGTTTCGATGGTGAATCCTCCCTTGGTTGTGTGAAAAAAAAGCGAAAAGAGACTCGCGATAGCCGTGAGGGATCAGCTGCTGCTGTGGGTCTCGATTCTCCGTGCCTATATGTATGTATATATATATACATATGTATATATATATATATATATATATATATATATATATATGTATATATGTATATAATATGATACTATACTGTGGCTGTTGGAAAAGTGAACTCCCATGGGAAGTCAATCAACCGGCTTTTCTTCGCCCCTTTTTCGTACGGCATGTAAGGAGTTTACTACGCCAAGAACCGATCACTTCTCCCCAGCTTTCTCTCATTTTCTTCATTCCAAGTCCCTGGCTGTAACGAAAAATCGTCGAATCGTCATCGAGACTGAGACATGCGATGATCCATTTAGAATCCATATAAATCCCCTACAATCGTATTTTTATAATATACCGTAGATTACATGTCAATCTATATTTCTTTATGTATGTTTATAGTCGTCATGTATAAACCATTACCCCTTTTATTCATCTCGATCACTCTTTATCCTGCCTACTTGAGCGTATATGACACTCAACTGAATGGAAAATCGATGACATGTGCAACGCTGATGTATAATCAGGAATAAATATCGGACAAGGAAATTCATCCCTTGGAAGGAAAAAAATAATAATCATTTTGTAATGGAATCATTTTCAAATACGTTTCTGAAAAATCTACTTCTGAATATGCTTTTTAAATTTTTAACGCAGTAATTCTTTGCACACATCCTAATAAAATTATTAAAATATATAATGATTCCTCTATCAGTTACTATTTTTCGAAAAACTGCCATGAGATTTTGGGTTCATAATAAATGTTTTATAGCTATATATCCGTCTCGCCATCGCTCTCTCCGCTCGGTCCTCACTCTCGACTCAGTCAGTAGACGACGTGGGCGGCAAGCAGCAGCAGAGGGTTGAATTGAGTGTACGAATAGAGAGAGAGAGAGAGAGAGAGAGAGAGAGAGAGAGAGAGAGAGAGAGAGAGGAGGAAGCGACGAAGAGCGAGGAAGCAGTGAGGGTTGAGTGGAAGAGTAGAGAGGCCAGAGAGAGAAAGAGAGAGAGAAGAGAGACTGACAGAGTATGGGGTAGGTGGAGGAGTACAAACGAGTAGGTGGAGGAGCAACGAGAGGAGCAGAGCAGCGCACCAGGACGTGCGGAGGATGAAGAGGATGAGGAGGTGGAAAGGAGGGTCGGCGATTGGCATTTAATTAACGGCCGGATGACCGCCGCCGCCTCTGGATCAATACGCCGCCCCCGGGGCCATAGTGTGCAGGAGGCAGCAGCAGGCAGTAGCAAGAGAAGAGCACCAGAGTAGAAACCCATGAGCACCAGAGAGCTTCCTCGTCATCCTCTCGCGCATCCTCTCCTCGTCCTTGATGGTGCGCTACCAACACTGCAATGAGGAGCAAACCATGTCTCCTTCCTTCTCGTTTCCACGAAGGTTTCGTCGTTATTCACCGTTTCATTCTTCTTCTTCCATATTAGTATCAACGCGTGGGCACTTTGCAAGATTCGAAAACACAAAGTTCATGTCGTGCTTTAGGCCCTTTTGACCTTAGGTGTCTCCACCTAACGTTGAGAAAAAATGTCGTTGGATTGACTAAATTTTTCTTCTCACCCATTTTTTCCAAGCTAAAACTTAGGACCAGAAAGAGAATCTCAAATCGTCAAAATCTTGTAACGGGAAGCTGCGAGATAGCAGCCGAAAAATAAACAAGCTAGACGGGGAATAGAAGATCGCACACCTTGTCTGCCATACGCTGTAAAAATTCTCTCTATGCTCTCTTTTCTTCATCGGGGTAGCGAAACAAGCACTTTTGGGAGGTCTTCGGTGGTCACGGATCTCCTCAGCTTCCTGCCCAGTTAAAGTTTCCATACGTTCTCTGCTTTCCTACATCCGGTTGCAATGAATCCGTTCTTTCGGCTTTTGCATCACCATTATTTTTTTTTCCATTTTTCCTCTGCCAGACTTCGAACGAGAGCGAAGAGGAGCTCTAGCTTTCTTTTTTTTATTTCCTAGAGCTAGCTGCGATGTGCCATGAAGAAACCCTTTTCATTCCATATCCGAGGAATCGCGTATACGCGCCAAGGGTGTTCTCCGATTTCTTATCCGACCGAGCCTCTCTTACTCACCGCACACTCTCGCCAAACGAAAGAACACCCTATATAACATTACTATATATATATATATATATATATACATATGAT
The DNA here is from genome assembly GCA_963669185.1 of Dyspetes luteomarginatus. Classification (NCBI taxonomy): domain Eukaryota; kingdom Metazoa; phylum Arthropoda; class Insecta; order Hymenoptera; family Ichneumonidae; genus Dyspetes; species Dyspetes luteomarginatus. Next base: position 11,967,662 of record OY769903.1, on the reverse strand, counting down.
GTGTATATGTGCGTATATATGGGTGTTAGTGCAGCTTGGAGTCTCTGACGCTTCTGGACCTCCGACTGTACGTGCCTCGAATATCCGGAAGCACTCGTGTTGAATAAATAGAGAGAATATACGTATACGGTATGAGGAAAGGTAGAGAGAGTGAGGCAACTTTCTGTTTTTTTTTTTTTTTTTTCATCTTCCGCAAGCTCACAGTGTTTCCAACACTTTTCTTGCTCTATTTATTCGCTACTCAGTTGCATCTTTTGCATGTATTTTATACGTAGGGGCATCTTGAATTACTTTCGAAATCCCTAGATTCATTATTCTAGCGGTATCATTTCCAATATCAATGTTTTCATATCTACAGACATTTGAGTGTTTTTTTTTAAATGGAAATATTTGAAAAAAAAAAGGATCAATGCTACATAAAAATTATTGCTGGAATAATAAAACGACTCGGTTGACTTCATCGTCATTGAAAAAAATTTCGTTGCAAAATCTTTTTGCTCTCTGTCGTATTTGCGCATGAAGACACATTCCGGTGCACCAGATCATTGGTGTTTGTCTGGAAAAATCTGATAACGTGTGTGTAACGAGCAAGCCACAAGCAAAAAAAATTATCTTCAGTGATTCTGAACGAAAAATTTTGGGTTTCGTGATTCGCTCTCGCCACATTTTCGAAAATGTGGAAAAAAAAGGATCGATGCTACACAAAAATTATTGCTGGACTAATAAAACGATTCGGTTGCCTTCATCGTCATTGAAAAAAATTTCGCTGCAAAATCTTTTTGCTCTCTGACGTATTTGCGCATGAAGACACCTTCCGGTGCACCGGATCATCGGTGTTTGGCTGGAAAAATCTGATAACGTGTGTGTAACGAGCAAGCCACAAGCAAAAAAAATTATCTTCAGTGATTCTGAACGAAAAATTTTGGGTTTCGTGATTCGCTCTCGCCACATTTTCGAAAATGTGGAAAAAAAAGGATCGATGCTACACAAAAATTATTGCTGGACTAATAAAACGATTCGGTTGCCTTCATCGTCATTGAAAAAAATTTCGCTGCAAAATCTTTTTGCTCTCTGACGTATTTGCGCATGAAGACACATTCCGGTGCACCAGATCATTGGTGTTTGTCTGGAAAAATCTGATAACTTGTGTGTAACGAGCAAGCCACAAGAAAAAAAATTATCTTCAGTGATTCTCAACGAAAAATGTTGGGTTTCGCGATTCGCTCTCGCCACATTTTTGATGCAGTTGCGTGAATCTCCAGCTGGAGAGGGAGACTCATTGGAATCAACTAGCTGGAACAGATTCTGAAACAACGAGAGGCGAGTACATGCACGATATGTGTATAAAATATGCAGGTAACTCGTTAACAATGTTAGCACCTCTTTGAACACGCATGGCAAAGAGAGCCCCGCGGAGAAACGTGTCCTCGTGGTCTCTTAACGCGTACACACACACACCCACATTTTTGTATTCAACACACACACACGCACACACCAAACGAATTTATATCGCAAACCTCTATGTATACACGTATCAGCGAATAAGTCTTTTTCTCTCTTCCAACTTCTCTTAGTTCTTCGTCTGCGGGGGCCCTTTCGGCGACCGCGACCTTCGACCCAAGATCTTACGGAGATATTTTATTCCCGTGGATTTTTTTACGAGCCGATATATCATGCATCGACCGAGAGAGCTCTCGTTCTATCCCGTCTCGCTCCTCTCTCTCTCCCTCTCTCAACTCTCAACTCGGCCCTCCTGTATCTCTCTTCCTTCCGCTGGACCAACTTTTTGCCACGTTCTCCTCTTCTGTTTCTTCGCATCCTCTTCTTCCTGGGCCGATGCGAGAAACCCTTCGCAAGAGTTTTGCCGGCTGAAAGTCAAGAGTGAGAGACGAACCGAAAAGAAAATAACAGAGGGGGTGGATTCTTCTTTGGTCTTCCTTCTCCTTCCCTCTTATCGTCATTCTGCTTTCGTTCACACGCGCTCCACTGGCGAGATGTTGGCGAGAGTAAAAACGTGTAGACATAAACTGAAACTCGTGGATATGGCTGTGTGTGTAACCCCAACGGCATCTACCGACTTCGTAACTCACTCTTCGAGAATCTTGCAAGCGGTCCAACGACGTACACACGTCGAGATATCACGCGCGCCACACTCTGACGCCCTCTGGCGATGTTTAGCTATCCGGTGCATCTCTCGGAGTCATCGGATTTTTTTTTTCCTCAGATATTTTTGATCATTTAACAACCCAAAAGGGTCAGATTCGCTCGGGGCTTTGTCGATGTGAGCATGCGAATTTTTTTGTAAATTAGAGCTGATTGAGACGAACGTGGGTTAAGATTAGATTCATCGAAAAACGCCTCTCCGATGTATCAAATTGTCGCATCAACGTTTTTATTGCTTTAGAACGATTTGAAAAATCATCGCAAGTTAGATGATCAAGGAATTTTTCTATTTCGTTAATCGATTTTTAATTCTGACATTTTGGTCATTTTTTTTTTTTTTCGTATTTTGAAAATATAAATTATGAATTTTGCATGTCATACAATAAATACGAGAATCGCATTATCTCGCTAATCTCAAAAGGCTCCTTTGATGGATCGATCTATTGATTACAAAAATATTAATAGCTCATCGCATGGGCAACATTTACCTTTCCTCGAAATTGGAACACTCCTTCCGAAGATCACGAGCTGCTGGCACGTGAAATTCCCATCATCCGAGTTAAATGGCGGTCCCTTGTATAGCAGTTCTCTTGTTTCCGTTCTGAATACGCGATTTATCGAGGGTCCTTTTGCCAACGTGATTATAATGGCCAACCGGAGTAAGTGTAATATATACACAGGGACAGCAGTAACCGTCGCATCATTGACGATAGTTTCGTGTCACGAAGGCTCTTATACAATCGAGGAAATAAATCCAAGAAGTCGGTCCTTCCGTGCTACTGGCCAATTCGCCCAAACCCAAAAACTAATAATATCGAGAGAGCGAGAGTCCTTTGTCGAAAATTAATATAACGAAAAAAGAAGAAAATAAAATAAAATTGGTCAACATTTTTTTTTTTTAACTATTTTAAAGTCTGCCCCATGAGTTCTTCGAGGAGAAACGAATGTATTTTACCGGTGGGAATATTTCACATGGCGCGCAAAAGCCCAGCAAACGATAATATATTCTTCGTTAAAACTGGGAGGATCCTTCGACGAACTATGTTAACGACTTAAAATCAACTTGCGAAAGAACGCAGAAGAAGGTATAAAAAAAAAATCCCTCTCTCTCTCTCTCTCTCTCTCTCACGCTTTCTTACATTTCATCCTTCTTCCCCTTTATTTCTTTTTACTTCGTTCCCGTAGTAATGACAGCAAAAGCTCGATTACCAGGCTGTAATAAGCAGTAGTCAAGCAGAATGTGTATGACACCCCCCGAACGGTTGCAGCGGTATAACAAAGTGTGTGCATGAAAGAACAAGAATAAGAGAGAGAGAGAGAGAGAGAGAGAGAGAAAGAGAGAGAATAAGGGTTCAACGAAGCCACCCCTTACAGCATTTACTCGGAAACAATGTCCCGTGACAGGAAGCCATCAAGGCAAAGGTGGAACTCGAATCTTGAATTGTGCCTGGTCGAAAGGCAAATCGTAGGGCGGTCCGTAGAATTCTCCCTCGCACCTTCCGCCCACCGCGAACGGGTGGATATTTCTATATATAGATATATAAATTTATATTCAGACAATGTTACGCAAATCGTGTCCAGGCTTATTTCTCTCGCTATGAACTCTCTGGATTTTGTTCCTCGCGTGTGTCACTTCATTTGCAGAAGTGTGGCCGCGGAGTGTCGTGTCTAAAGTTCTCCACCCACTCCCTCTCTTTCTCCGGTTCGTTATATATTGTAAAAGAACAGATAGAATACGACCAGCCCCCTCCCCCCTTTTTCTACCACTGTCTTTCGTTCTATTACAAAGGCTTTCAACTCTGCACTTATCTTTGCACCCTGCTCAACCCTCGTCGTCCTTCAAACACCCCCAACAATGTCATCGTAACTTCTCGCTCTTCCTGCCGTTCGTCTCCATTTCTCCCTTTCTCATTCTCTCTCCGGCCATTACGCCATTACGCTTCATTTTCGTTTAATGGCTTCGAGTCGGCGTCGTGACGAAGGCCAATACGGGGTTGCGGAGGGGCGGGGGGGGGGGGGGGGGGGGCGAAAGGCAAAGGTGTGGTCGGTGACGACGACGACGATTAACGACGATGAAAAGTCATATATCGACATGCACAAAATTCTAGACCCAACAGAGTATAAGTTATCTATATATATATATATATATATATATAGAGTTGCTCCTGATAGCTCTTTGGCCTTTCTGCGTGTACCTATCAGTTTTTACGATCGATGCGATATTACCATTATCGCGATCGGTGACGAACCCAATCGGAAATTGTCGGTTTAGCCCTTCGTCGCACGATATGAATCAAGAAAAATGGATTTAATCTAAACAAAGTCTGTTTTTTTGAAATGTTTATTTAATCAAAAATTTGACAGAACACCCTGCGGAATTTATTATGAATTTTGTTTATTTCCAGAAACATAAGTTGATTAACTATTTAAACATTTAACAAATAATAACTTAAAAAATAAGAAGATGGATTTTACAGTCAAATGACACGATATCACAAGTGACTTTTCGTCAGCAATTAAAATCGCTTTAAAGACTTTATGAAAAATTATTTCATTCTTCCTTGTTGTCCAATGAAAAATAGGCGCGTTTAGTTGTGTTTCTACTTTGCTGGAGAAAAAAACGCCTCAGCTCGTATTCTCCATTGCGATGGTTAAAGTTTAAATGTCGAGGTAGTTGGCACGAGCAGTGATTGCGAAAGGAGGGGGTGGGTTATATATAACATGTGATGTACCCTGGAGGCGTATGTGCATGGATGGGACCATACCGAGAGAGGCTAAAGAAGTAACAGCGATGGTTCAATGTACGTCTCTATTCCAGGGGATGCCAGCAAGAGTCAGTGAGGGAAATGTTCGCGGATTCGTGTATAAACTGAGTCTCGCTTGGTTAATTAAAGCGTGTGCTGGTTACGCTACGTGTATAAAACCCAAAGAAAGAGAGAAAGAGAGAGAGAGAGAGAGAGTACGAAAATGGCCCTAGGGCTTGTATAAGCAATAGCGAGCTTCCTGTCAACGGCTCTAGTCCCCGTCACTTTTCCCTCGTGTATAATACATACTGCCAAGCCCGTATACGCACACGCTATGATTGGTATTCTCAGTTCTCTCTTTCACGTTTTCTCTCTCTCTCTCTCGTTTGTTTCTTTTCCTTCTCCGCATCTCGCTTTCCGGGACTGACCCTCTCGCTCGGCATATGTATATATTACTAGGTACACAAATTCATTCCGCAATTTTTGCGAAATACATCCAGACGTTTCACAGGGGATGCGGTTTTAACCCTGCGGGAGCACTGATTTTTTTGTCTTGCTTCTGTTTTTAATTCTATTGCTTTTCACGATTCCCGATGCCGAAAAGGGGTTCTCGGTGAGATGGGATACATGCATGAGCCGTGTATATATACATATATATTACGTTCATATGTATAATATGTAGTATTTCGTGTATGGCCATAGAAAGAAGGGGTTGTTTAAAGCACGGTATTTGCGAGCGACCCCGAGCTCGGTGAATTAAAACCTGACTGTAACGTGGAACTCCCCACAGAAGGGGGAAACGAGAAGGTCGATGTATAGTCCGGCTCATTCAATTCCAAACTCCCCATACTCATCCCTCCATGAAGCTCTCGAGGTCACAAAGTGCGTACGCTCCTATATATGGACGCATAAATACAGCACAGGTATGCTGAATGTGTATCATGATTGCCGTGGGCTGCTCTTCCAAGCGGAAATTATCTTCTAATGAGTTTTAATATTTTTTAAAACGATTATTCACTATTGGATGAAAAAAAAAAAAAAATAGTGTGAATATATATTTTCATAGTGAGTGTTAATATTTTATTAGAATGATTATTCACAATTGTATGAAAAAAATTTAATGTTGATTCTTCATATGGGGCAGATGAGTCTTACTTGGTTTTAATAAAAAAATTGTAGTTACGAGTATGCGACAATTAATTTGTTATAATTATAAAAACATTTATATCTATGTAATGATTATCAGTTTAACTGATGTGGGATGATCAAATTTATACTCGAGCAATTGTTCAAAAATTCTTCTGTTTTCAAGTTCCTGAATTTCGTCAAATAGGATGATGGAATCAATTTGTCTCGAAGCTTATTTTTTTTTTTTTTGGTACACTAAAATAATAGACCTGTCAAAAGTGGATGCGTGACCGAAGCTGTCATCGTCGGATCCCACGCGTTTTCACGTTTCGGTGCTGGTGTACGATCTCTACCTCTCGGTATAGCCGTCGATTTACGGCTAATCCTTAAGGATTAACGTTCTTGCCCCTCGTGTGTATATATATATATATCGCTTGCCAGCGTTGCGGTAGCCTCGCATCTCAATCCACAACAGTAGCTCCCCATTTCAACCCTTATATATGTGGTTATTTTTTCTTTTCGGCTTCCGGAAGTCTCCAATAACGAGATTTAAAAAGCATCCAACAGACCGTCTACCTGAGCATTATAACCGCGTATCCAGCGAAACGTGAGGGAAGGAGAGAACGTAAGAAAAAAGATAGAAATTAACGAGCGTGCGATAGAAAAACTTTCACGAACGAGTAAAAACTGCAATTTTCTTCTTTTCCGCCAAAGGACGACCGACCACCGGTCATTTCCCACCGGGACTGGTGCGATACACACTCCGCCTCTCCGTTTCACCCTGCTCATACCCTGTTTTGCAGATTCAACAAATTTTCCCTAAATAATTGAGGAGTTACGAGCTTCGTATTCTCCTTCTTTTCTCGCTTCGGACTCAACTAACCATGCCAACCATCCAGAGTGGCCACCACACATATACGTGTCACTTTTTTTTCTTCTCCTTTTCCGGTAGACTCGTTTTCTCGAGGCTCAAAAGAGCAAAAGGTTTTTTTCTCATTTTTCGTCTCTCTCTCTCTCTCTCTCTCTCTATTTTTTTTCCATTTTCCCCAACAATGGAAAAAAAGGGTCAGAGAGAAAAGGCCAGTCTTCCAAGAGAATATTATTTCTTCTTGTTTAATTCGTCTCACATGTAGTGAACATTTTTGCAAACACGACATGACAGTAAAGAGCGAGAGAGCAGAGAGCTCCGTCGTGTAGAGACGATGCGTTTTCCATTTTTTTTTTTTTTTCAAGGGAGAAGCGCACATGCGGCAACAAGAACTCTTCTCGTTTGTGCAGACGAAATTTCACGCTACATGTAATCCAGAAAGCGCTGTTTTTCCCTGGCAATCGCACATAGTGCGGGCTATGTGGAGAAAGAAAGAGGAGACGAGAGCTGCGGGGCTCCTGGTCGCGATATTATTTCATCGCGCTTGTACGCACGCGGTCGAGAGAAAGAAAGAAAAAAAAAGGGAAAAAAGGGGGAGGAAAAGGGTCTCTGGGCCCGCGGGTTAGCATAAGCCTGTGACTTAGTAGTCCTGCGGGTGTCGTTCGTCAAAGACCTCTTGGCTCTCCCCCCCACCCCTTTCCATTTCCTCCACGAAGCCTCGGAACCTTTCTTATATATATTTCGCGATATTTTGTCGCCCGTGGATATATTTATCGCCTCTTATACTCTTTCCCCCCCATTGCAGTCTCACCAACACGTTTTTCATCCCGATCCTTAGCAGCGCCGCGTGGCCAACACGCGTTATTATCGCAGCCTACTTTTTCACCCAAACACGCACGGAAAATTCGAGAGAGAAACGTTAAAATGTCCGGGGCCAAAAAAAGGGCATATATAAGTATACATAGTGCGAGTGGAGAATGCAGGAAAAAATGGGGTAAAAAAAAAACGTCGCTGTTGAAGCCAAACGCGCACACGAGACAAATTAATTCCGGTACATTTGAACGCTTTTCATCGCGTAATGGCCACAGATACATCATGGAAAATTGCCATTGTGCGGTCGTGACAATGTGCTAAACGCCCATTTGCGAGTCAAAACGCACTCGTTTCTTTTTTTTTTTACTGGTTTCTCGATGTCTAGTGGCTGTTTAGCATTTCGTTATGGGCATATATTTATAGGTATGAAATAAATCTCCATCGTAGCCTTTGAGGCCATAATATTTTTACCATAACTGCTGGTCTATTTTTTTTTGCCGGTATTATTATTTTTTAAACCGTCGCAATTTATCTATGACGAATGTTTAACGTTCTTATAATTTATTATATATATTTTTTCCTCATTTTATATTGGATTTTTTTAAATCTGTGTACCGTATTTACGGCTCTGAATGTTTTCTCGTTAATTTTATCATCAATTCGATCTTAAGATCAAACTCATGACTAAAATCTTAATATAATTTCGGTTGAATTCAAATCACCATACGTCGTTTGGCAATAATCATGCCATCAATAGTTTGCAATTATCAGACACAATTCATCTCAGTCGTTCATAAAATTATGCAATAAAGTGTACTTAAAAAAAATTGCAGGTCACAATATCTACGATTATGGAAAACATCCAGCGGTAATAAAAATAATCCCATCAACTCTTCCCAAGATTCAAACCATCAGTCGCGCATAAAGCCCTTCGAGAACCCAACCCATTTTTATCAAAATATCGGCTCGGTTAAATTACTCTTCTGTAGATATGTTCCGTCATCTCTCATATCTGTGAGAGCTAATTTTCAGAAATTTTGGCAATCGATCAAGCATTCAGAGCTTTTCGAAATGTTCTCATGAAATATTGCTCTGTGAAAAGCGCGTTCAACTCGACGCGCCTAGGCTTTCGGTTGTATTTCCATACGGCTCATAATCATGAATCTGGAACTGCTCGCATCAACGACGAGCTTTATACTTGAGGTTTAATTCGGCCCTCTCGAATTCATTTGCAACGATGAACGAGAGGTTGAACATCAAGAGGGGTAGGGAGGTCGGGAGGTAGGGGAGGGCGGAGGGGAGGAGGGAGGGCGTTAGATTGGCGAAGTGGCTGTACTCTGGCCGAGTGGCGACCATAGCACTCGCTCGAACGAGGGCTTTGGGCTTCGAGATTAGTCCCGTTTATTAAACACGAACGGACACAACATCGTCGTTTTCCATACCCACACACACACACCTATACACCTATACACCTATACACGTACGTGAATGCACGGATAACCAGAAGTGCAGCAGCAGCAATTTCCCTTCGTCGACAACGTCGCGTATATATGGAAGAGCTTTTGCCTCTGGTTATATTGATGCGTTAACCTCCCCTCATACTCACAGAGTCTAGAGAATCTAGGGACCACTAACTATACGTAATATAACTTGCGTCCTATACAAACCCCCTTTTCTACCAACCCGTCAAAATTGTACATGGTCGATCGCATTGATAATTTCCCATACACATGGGCGCGCGGATTTATGAAGCTCTGCCAGAGAACGAATCTCATTGAAATTTCAACATTTCATGGCATTATAAGCATCAGCGATCTCTTTACTTCTTGCAGGATATTCATTATTCTGCGATGAAAATTTGTCAATTCGTTCCAAATCTCATATAACCAACTAATAAATTTCTTTCGTCATTTTAATTGCCATGATGATTTATTGGATTTAGAAAGATTTATTCTCGATCGAAATTTATATATTAGGTGAACGTCCGGTACTTGAATAAACCGATTAACGTTCCTATGCTCTCGCGAAATCATGAATAGTTAAACAGCCGCAAACCCGCTTTCATCCGGGAATATAAGAATAGGCGTTCATCGAAAGGCCTTCATTCACAGAGAGCCCTTTTGAGAGCATCACGTGCGTATCAATCTTTTGCGGTAAATTGTGTACGAGTGAATAAAGATGAAAAAAAAAAAAAAATCGGAATTTGGGTGATAGTGATTGTGCCAGCGAGAGGCTGAGGTATCTATACAGAATCATCGTCAGCTCGGCTGCTGGTAAAGCAATAACTCGTCTGGTCTCTTTGTAAACGTGACACAAAGTCAATTAAGTTGCGTAAAAGCTGATTTTTTTTTGTTGTTGCTGCTGCTCTGCCATCAGAGGCTAATAATTATCTCGCTTTGTATAAAACTCTGCGAGCGATCTCGCAAACTTCTCTTCCTACAAAGAAAGTCTTCTCGAGTGATCGAAAAGAAAAAAATAAGTCGGTATATTATATTAGCATCTACAGTGAAAAAAATTTTTAAGAGTGTACATAAATGCGCTGCACAAACGATCTCGACGCTTAATAAAGACACAATGGAGAAAAAAAATGTAACATATATTTCATTTTTTTTTTTAGAGCGATTCAGCAATGCCAGCGATTATCGATTTTACTCGTTAACTCCTACTTGTGAACAATTACAAAAACCGGGGCAACCAATTCGAAAAGTCGATATGAATGCATTTTTTTCACGATAATAATCTCTTGTACCTTTTATTCGAAAGTTTCGTCGTGCCAAATCTTCAAAACGAAAGCCTACAGGATAAATGATCATTATCATTTTATTTTCAAATATACTAATGATATTTTTAACAATATTTTATAGTTATTATAATGGCACGTAATTGCATATAATATTTAAATATATAGTATAATTCAATGACGATTACAATGAATATTGCATTTTACATAAATTTTACATAAATTTATATACATTTATTATACGTTTGATCTACGCAAATCCATCGATGTAGTTGTTACAATCTAGACTCGGCTGCTCTGTCACCTCTGCGTTCCAGACACAGTACGCATCCTCAAATGACCGTATTATGCGACACACAAGCTGGTAAAAGAGCAGCCCAGTTCGCGCTTGTGCAAAGTCATAACTGGCAATAAATGTTTCGCGTCCTCGTAAAAGCGTTATTGCCAACGTTGTGCGGTGGGTGAGAGCTTGTGATAAAAAAGAAGACAGTGGTGAACTGCTCGCTGTACGAACCCAAAAGTAGATGGAGAGGATCCGCATTGAGTAGTACTCGAGAGAGAGAGAGAGAGAGAGAGAGAGAGACTTCCAAGAAATTTGTGATTCAATTTGCAAAAATTCTGACTGTGCGAGACATGGCTGTCAATTTATAATCATATTGTTGATAAAATAAGATGATCATAAATTCTCGTCAGGATCAAACGATTCAACTTTACCTCACCACTTGTCCATGGACCAAAATCGTCTCGTGTGTATTAATTAATCAATGAAATTAACTCACAGGAAAAAAATGCAGAAAAAAAGTTATTGTAATAATAAAATTTACCACTAACAAAATTTTGAGGCTTGTTTCGTGTTGTTGTGGCAAAAACTCTCCTCTCCACCCACGCCCATAGTTCGCAATGATGTCAGCAGCTCATTTTCGGCTGTAAATTCTTTTTTTTTTCTCGCGCACGATGGCAAAACGTGTTACTCCTTATATAAAGACACATGGCTCGTAGGGGGTGGTCGCGCCCGCGCTTATACGCTTCATTTGTCTTTATATTAGCCAGCCATATTGCCAACCACACGCCTCTGGCACAAAATCCTGGGCGCGTAACGGAGTCTCTTTCGCACCGCACGAGATCCATATAACGACACAACCAACGGGCCGCTCTACGGGGTATGATTCTAGTAAAAAAAAGAAAAAAGAAAAATAAGTAAGATAGTACACAGGAGTCTTCTGGCAATACAATTTTCAAACGTTCCTCCACCTCCACCCTCTCCCACTTCTCGCCCCTCATATGCACAGACAGGAGTCTCGAGCCTGAGAGATAAAATTCTATATCACGATAAAGAATTCCGAGAGGCTTTTTTGCACAATGGAACGTTATACATGAACTCTCATTCGAGAAATGCGGATCTCTCTGCGAAATGAGAAATAGTAACATTTTTTTTTCAAGCCTCGTAAAGTTGTAAATTTATAGTTTTATCGTAAAAGGAGTGCAAATGTGTTTTGTAGTGTCTTCATTTACTCAAAACGTTTGAAAAAGTTTTTTTTTTTTTGTTACAACACATTTTTCGTAATTTTTGAATTAATTGAGTAACTCAGTAAGTCAAACTCGGGTAATTGACAAGAAAACTTCAATAATTGGTGAAATGAAATGAAACCTAAAAAGTTACTAAAATGAAATGACAATCTGAGAGGCACAATATAAGAATACTGAGACCAAAGATGAAGGAAATTTTGTTAGTGATATTGAAAAATTGCTTATGCAACATATTAAGCTGAAAACAACGTCAATAGACGCTGGAACGGAGACAATTTATTTATACAATGTATAAAGCTGAAAATAGCGTAAAATTGACGCCGAAGAACATCGAAGCGAAGAGTCGTTTCCGTTTCGTAGCCTAGCTGCGGATTGGATCCACGCGTTCCCATGGGGTTAATTTTAGTGCTAGAGAGAACGAGAGGGAGAGAGAGAGAGAGAGAGAAAGGGGGGTTGAAGTATTCACGGTTCCTTAAAATCCGGCCACGACGCGGGCTCCTTGGCCAGGCCGGTTCTCTGGGGTCGCGTTATGCCAAACGGTCACTCAAAATACCACACCCCCTTCTTAGCGAGGGCCCCGGGGCGAGGATCGTGTAATCCTGGTACTGGCCAAGAGGCGGCCGATCTACTCGTGGCGGCTCTCGCAGCCACACGAATGGATGGGAATTCATATCGTTTATCGTCTGGAAGGACCTGGAAACTTTCTAACCAGCATCCATAACTTTATAGTCATCGATCGGTCACGGATGTAAATTTTCGCCCGAGTTGAGACTAACAGTTCAATCTATTTACCCAAATTTTTACTGTCCAATGTCCCAAGTGTCGTCCATGAGTCTAAATTTCAAGACTTTTCCCCAATTCGAATATATAGCGCAAAATTAAAAAAAAAAAATTCATAACCTATACATTTCATCAATCAAAAACAAATGCATTCGATTCAAACATTATCCAATTCGAGCCGAGAGGTAAATTGTAAAATGGACGATTTACATTTCCTTTTGTTTCAATGAAATGAATTTTATCGATTGTACATGAATATATTTCAATAATATAAATTTCGTTTTATTCAATCGATTTGATCGATTCCAAAATTTATTTGAAACGAAATATACAATGAGATAATGATTTTTTTTTCTTCCAGTCGATAAAATGCACCGTGGATGGCTGTTCCTGTGACTCTTTCACACCTGGGAAGCGTCATCTTCGTTACTGTGGCAAGTGCCATCATGGTTGGGTGCTTCATGGTGAGTGTTTCTATTTAAAAAAAAAAAAGAAAAAAAAACACATTGTACTCACACTCAACTTCTATCGGTCCATAAAAAAAAATTTATATATCCGCGTCAAAGCCAAGTATACTTTCACCTCGGCCGGTGATCCTTTCAATCCGAGTCAAATGACCATCTAGGGCCATATTTATGCCACTGTGCTCTCGCGTTCATATTAGGGTCAAGCACACACGCAGTCACGAAAACCCTGGCGCATAATAAAACAGGAGTTGCTGCAAATGCGTTCAAGGGAGCTCTAAAGCCTGACGATGTTCCTGTTGCTGAGAGAAATTTTCCAAATGTCAGCATAGCTCATCCTCGTGTGGTCCTGTGGGACGAAATTCAATTTTCCGCGGATGACCAGTGCCATCCCCTCGCACCACTGCTTATATATAGCACACCAAAGACGTCCAAAATACTTTCTCTCTCGCTCGTTCAACGAAAAACCCTTACAGCTTCCATCCCCCTCCGTGTGCGAGGGGGTGCATAGCCCTACCACGGACTTTATACCCCTCGTAAGTTTTTTAAAGTATACAATATGACATAATATATTTAGATAGCTGTGATACAGTAGCGTAAAACCAGGCTATAAATATGAGCGAGACAAAAAAGGTGTGGTCGAGGCGATCAACGGAAATTGACACTGGACCGTGCAATGCATTTTTCATATAAACTGATAAAACTTTTTTCTCACGATTTTTTACCAATTTTGATAGGCATTTTTTGAATTAGAAAAAATGGCCAATTAATATGTAATAGTCTGGAAAAAAATACATCGATGTAAGTAGAGTTTTGAGATTTTTTTTTTTAAATTATATTTATTTCTATTTTTACGATAAATTAGCTGTAACAACTACATAAAAAATGAAGAACCAAATGCCAGAGGGTGAAGGACAGGGATCTGTCTATTTGGCATGGAATTCCCCATATATATATATATATATATATATATATATATTTATATGGGGAATTATATATATAAACATATATATGGTACTAAATGGATATTGAGAATGGTCGATGCCACTATTGTACTTGTATCTTTTACATCGTTGAATATATATCGAGCGTCTACCACTGCAGTTTCTGGTAGTTTTCCTCGCGTACGTGAGTGAGACGGGGGTTGGCTTTCCAGGGTTGAGAGCGTATAGTACATAGTATCGCGCTTAAAATTCCGCCTGCTTGACCCACGATAGATTGGACCCGGCGCGGCATGGAATACATATCAGTTTTACCGAGTTGTCTCCCGGGACCCAATCTTTCTTTTTCTCTCTTGGAAAACTTTTCGCTTTTGCCTTACACACGTGTGCTCGATTGCAAACTGTAACGAGTTCCTTCAACATATCTGTACATTTATTTTTTCGCTCGCAGCTCTCCATCCAGTATGTACAAAAAAAATGAACCCATTCTGAACCGAATTTTACATTCATGAAGAAAAAAACTTGAATAACTTTCAATAATACTATTTTTTTTTTTCGAGTCTGTGACAGAAAAATATGATGTATGAATAAATAAATGTTGCTCTCGCGTCAGACAGTCGTCGGAATGATGTCCATTGGACAAAGGCGCGCATACTATCTCTCTCTCTCTCTCTCTCTCTCTCTCTCTCTCGGCCCTTTTAAATTGTAATGAGCCTGCCAAAGAGTGAATTATTATGTTTCGTATGGTCCGATTGCCATATAGTGGTCCTCTCGATGTTCCTCCGAAAAGCCCATCGTATACGAAACCCATATATATATATAGATATATGTATATGCTTTTCGAGCGAGCGCGGTGGCAATCCCATAGAGAACGAACGAGAGAAAGAAAGAGAGAGAAAGAGGATCGTGCATCACCCCACAGCACGTCATGAATATATTTACATTGATCGGTTCGTCTCGGCATTTTTCATTTGGCGTGCACGAGGCCCTTGCGCGTCCGTCACTTGCCCCGCGTTCAAATCTGTCTATACTCGTATCTATAGCTAATATATCTATATATAAATCTCGAATACTTTATTTTTCATGTATCGAACGATACGTCGCCGTCACCCCGTTGTCCCGTCACCGATTTCCATATTTTCCCCGAGTCATTCGAAAATAAGGGAGAATAACATATATAGCGAACGAATAGATGAGAATGATAGAAAAAAATCTATTGAAAAAAAAGTCAACACCAGGATCGATCGAGTTTTCACCATTTTTCTTAGACACATGATCGATGAAGTTTACCAAATCGTCTAAATATATATATATATATATATATATATATATATATATATATATATATTTCATGCAATTCTGCTACATCAAATAAAACAAAAAAAAATCTCCTATATCGAATTACAGAGACTACGTGATCGCGAGAATCGATTTCCACAGAACGCCGACGCGTTCTCTAGCAATATTTTAGAGCAAGCGAAATTATACTTTGCGCGTCTTCACGCTCGGTCAATCTTTTCTTGCTGCCTGCGAGTAAAATATTTCACACTGCGAGAGTGTACGGAGGGTATGATGCATATATATATATATATATATATATACATATATATATATATATATATACATATATATATATATATATATATATATATATATATATATATACATATATATATATATATAGTGTAGGTATAAGTTAGCTACCCCATTTCACTCTTGGTGTGTAATGCGCATCGGTAATTATAAGCGTTTCCAGCGCAAAACGCTCTGCGAGCTTTTTTTCATCCTTATATACTTGACTCTTCAGGATAACCCGTAGCAACATTTCTCACTAGGAGCGAGAGAACGCACTGTATCATTCGTTCTCTCTTGCTCGTGGCTCGTGGAACTGTTCATTAAGTGTCCGACGATAATAAGGTATAAGCTACTTATTATCGATACTCGAAGCGAGAGAACGAGAAGCACGTGAGCTACGACGTTACGACTCGTTCTTTGCCAGACGGCAAAAGATCGAGAGAGGTGCAAAAAAATCGGTATGTAAGAATAACTAAATACATATAAATATATCTGTGTGACTATCAGATGGACATAGAATATAATCTTATTGATGTCGCACGCTTATTTTCCTTCATAGATCTCACTGCGCTATATATGACTATTCATCCCTTAAGGTGAGGCCACAGGGATGCACAAAAAATAGCAATATTTGATTGAACATTTTTTTGTTTATGTTTTTTCATAATCCTTCCAGACCATAATATTTCTGAATAAAATATTCAACATATCACGTTGACTGAGCCAAATAAATATGTTACAAAAATGAAATACTTTAAATATATTATCAATGGAGCTTAATTTTATATCTGTTTTACTCGTAAAATTCATATCAGGATCAAAAGTTCAATTGTAAATTTAAGCATCCAATTCTAATTCAATTCTGGCCCATTATATACGAAGAAAAGAAATCGGACAATTGTATTCTCGAGTATTTTCTATCTCATCTATCGAATCGATGAGAGACGAATCGTTGAATAAAATGGGTAGTATCTAGCCCATATTATATATATATATATATATATATATATATATATATATATGTGTGTAATTCACATATTTGAAATGTATAATCGATCACGAGAGATGTTATAGGCAAAACGTGGGCACACCATCTGCCCCTCCATCTGCACCAAAAACGAAGCAACAGCAGAGACAGAGGGGCAGCTGTAAGGTAAATGTGCGTTGCGAGAAATAGGGCGAGAGAGAGAGAGAGAGAGAGAAAAGGACCCCCGAAGGCAACTATAAGACGAACAAGAGACGATACGACGACGTCGTTCGTTCAACCAATTTTTATAACCCTGTGTGTTCGCCTAAAACTATACCACACAGTATATATATATATGTATAATATACTCCCACCCTCTTCGATGCAACGATTCAACGAAAATGAACATTACACATACACATACATATATATGTATATAATGCACTGTCGAGTTTTCGTAAATATATATTCAGATATACATATACATGTGTAGGTTTCCGTAGGGATGTATATACATTTATATATGTATATATTAAATATATATATATATACGTACAATATCCGATATAAACGGTTTGGCGGCTGGCTGGCGCGCGAGCGTGCTTATAAATCACAAGAGGCGTAGCCCAAAGTGACAACCTCACTCCCGGCGTTAATAAACCGCGAGAGACTGAGAGCGGGGGCGAGGAGGTCTCTACATTGTGAATTACGAAGCTCTCTGTGGTATTCATAAGGGGTGAGATGGGGAACGAGGGGCCGGGGGGGGGGGGGAGGAGGGTTGACTCGACCCCTGTCGCGCCTGCAGGACTCGGAAACTCCAGACTCCTCTCGGTCTCAAGGTAATTTTCGGTAAAGACAACTGGCGCATATGTTAAACCGAGTTTTAAGGGTTGAATTTCATAAAATTATTGGTTAAAGTTTTATCGATCAGCTTCGACTTTTTGTCAGAGCTTTGTGGACCTTTTTTTCGTTTTAGGGCGGTTTAGTAAAAGGAAATTGATCACCCGACCCTATTTTGTATTATTAAATGACAGCGACGCTCTCTCTTATGCTCTGCTGGGCTTTAAAGCCTTGTAACACCAGGGTGGGCTTCAAAAACCCTTCCTCGTATTAGTTGCGTGATATGAAAATGATGTTTATAATGGCAGAATATATCGTGTCGACTCTCCTAATTTCTTTCTCACTCTTATTCCGTACTCGTATTTCTCGCCTCTCACGAGTATAGCAGAGAGTGAAAAGTACTGGTGGAATTCTTGACTTTCTGAATGAGAAAGAGGGAGGGGGAGAGATGGATAGAGAGAGAGAGAGAGAGAGAGAGAGAGATTGAAAAGAACCATCACTGCAACGGGTATTCTATGAATCATATCGGAGAGTTACTAATGTATCGATTCATCTTCCGCGGTTCTTTCTCTCTCGCTCTTCTTCTACGGAGAATCTTTTTACTTTAGACTTGTATATTTTAACAGATCGGTTTCGGACTTTTCTCTTTCTCTTTCTTTCTCAATCTCGCTCTTTATGTATTACCTCGCGCGACTTCTACAAATGGGAAGTGACAGAGTGTTCAGAGTTATAGTTCATCGTTTGAGCGAAGGATTATGGATGATGATTGTACAATTCTATTGATGAAATATTTCTTGAGTCGAGATTATTTCATACCATCGTTCAAAACTGACCATCATTTCATTGACAAAATTAATTACGATTATTTTTTAATTGAATTCATAAGAAATATTTTTGTCATGCCCTTGAGGGGAGATTACTTCACTCAATATTTTATCATTGCAAGCTTTTTTATATGGCACGATATTTTGAACATTTACATATAACGTATTCATGTGATCTTCGATGTTGAAAAAAATTCTGGCTCACGAAAGCTTTCATTATCGGATTCGAGATATTCAACAAGCTGAAGAAATTACTTGGAGCCAAATCAGAATTACTTAACAAAAAAACTTTCGCCCAAGCTATATGAAAAAATAATTTATCGATGTAATATCGCCAAACTGGTTTGCCAAAAATTTGGACAATATTCTCAGCTCAGACGCTCAAAAGTCATTGATCGATTTTTTTTTAAATATATATTAGCCTTCTCGTATATAGGAATGAGATTTAAAATTCAAGATGTCTACTTTGTACACTTTCAGTCTCCGATATATGTCGAATCGTCGTTATACCGTAATCGAAGGGTTAGTTGCGTTGCGGTTAGTTAGAAACGACGTTTAATACGAGAAACAGACAGAAAGAGAGAGAGAGAGAGAGAGAGAGAGAGAGAGAGAGAGAGAGAGACTGAGATCGTATTCATATATACACAAGTGATACGAGAATAGATGTGCTGACAGTTGAAAATCGCTCCTTGCGACTTGAACAGGGGCAGGGAGGACAAGACACAAGCTAGAGAGCACAAGCTAGAGAGTAAGAGAGGCAAGAGAAGAGATCTTAGCGACGTGATCCGCGCGGGTGGTTTGGCGTGCTATACGTGAGACGCGGGTCGCGCTATGCTGTAAACATCGAGGCGCCGGAACGCTTTACGACGCCTCGGGTCTCCGAGGCGTGTTTAACTTATCCCTGAGACTTTCCGGCACTCATATATATGTAGAATATGTGTATATATGTGTGCAAGCACGCCGCAACAGACCATTTTCGCCTCGCAAATACGTATATGTGTAAATATCCGTATGTGTGTGTGTGTGTGTGTGTGTGTGCTCATGCGTACACATAGAGTATATATTGGAGGCTGTGGCTACGGAAAAGCTCGCGGGGACACGCGCCAAAACGTTTTCTCTGGTCAGCATATATACCCGCGAGTTTACGCGACGAACCGTTGCCGATCGGTGCCATGGAGCTCCACTTCCGTAAACCGTCGTATAACCGATCCACACACGTCGCGAACTAAAATACTATTCGTGTCCTCGCGGCTGCTCGTAAGGCCTCCTCTCTCTCCATGTGGCTAATTTCAACGCGTCTACATTTCACACCATCCCACGACCAGCCTAAAGTATATAATGATAATAATAATAAATTATAATACCGACCGAGGTTTTTAGGGAATTTTTTTGAGTCGTGCACAAAATGGCCAACGATGATGAGTGAAAAACGTACATCGATGGAGAGGAAATGAAAAAAAAAAACAATCCCAGAAATGTTGCATTATGGCAAATAAAATATTAGTTTCTTATCCACTGGGCAGGATTTTCCTCCTGGATGTTCGTTTTAGCTTTTAAAAACTCGATAATTCATTTGGGTAGCATTTATTTTCGAATCTCTTGCAATTTGTCAAAAATTCTGCACTCAAAAGTTTATGGTTATCGATTTTTATTGAAAATAATTAATTTAAAAATTACTAGACATTATTTTTAAACTCCATGTCAGAGTTATACGTATAGAATATCAATTAAAAAAAAAATCAAATGGTGGGAAATTTCGCTTATATGGATTCTAGTTTAATCGTTGCTGTCTTGTAACTCGAGTGATTCGACGTGTACTCTGGTTTTATCGAGAACGGATAGTCGATCGTCTGATGCAATCTGGACCGTATCTACTGCTGTTCCAACAGAAACTATTCTCCTACTATCCTATGGTATATACAGCTATACATATTGATACAGAATCACAGCTTACGACATGGAACTCACATGGACCATCTTCCCGATGAGGATTAAACATTGATGCGCCATGCTCTGATACAGATTAATGTGTCTCCTCGATTTTCCCCTTCCCATTTGGTTCTCAGCCCCGAGACAGATCCATGTACACTTGACCCGACACCACTGTGAGTTATTTGTCTCTCGTACACACAGTCTCTCGATCGTCATTTTCGCGGGGTCAAACTCTCGCACCCTCCCCTTGTATCACTTGTCTCTTATTCTTCACAGCTTCGTCCCCGATCGCTCCATTTTTCCTCATTATCGATTATTCTTTTTCACTGCTGGATGTACAGAGAGAATTCGGCAATGTCAAAATACAATCTGGAGATTAATTATCAAGAAACTGAACTTTTTTTTGTTTCCAGCAATAATGATCTTCACAATCGAACGAAATTTCCGTAATTAAATAAAAGTTTGATTGGCAAAATTGTCAACAATTTTTGCTTAGTTTACGTTGGTATCTAATATATTCTATCCTTCGTAAAAAAAAAAAAAAAAAAATTCACTAATAAAAGTCCAGCATTGCGTGCCCAGAGAATTCGAATCAAATCTAAATAGTAATAGTATTAAGAGTAGTTTTTGTGGCTATACTTTTTTTTATTTTAGTTGTAAGTTAAACAGTTTTATAGATTCATTGAAAGGGTTGACAAAATTTTTTAAATATTTTATTGCTAATCAATCATCAATTTTATTGCAATGTCTTACAATCTTCCAGCCAAGATTCCACTCTTGAGCTTTCGCCTCTGGATTATTCTCGAGACAACCCTCCAGTAGTCTTGAAACACACCCTTCTTGTTCGTATGAAGCTTTTACCATCGCTCGCTCGACTCTCATTCTCGTCCACCCCCCCACCCCCTCCCCCCCGCCCCCTCGCCCAGACCGGTTATTGTATATATGACGAACGGTGTCGCTCGTACCCGTAGCATTTATCCCCAAGATAAAGTCCCGAGGGAATCTATTTATCCTGCTCCTTCCTCCCCTCATCCCTTCATACCCCCGAGGTTGGATAGATGCGAGCTTATTTACTCTTACGATCCTGTATATATTTCCCTTCTTTCCGTTGATATGCTCACTTTGTTTCTCGTCCTCTCTCTCTCTCTGTCTTTATTTCTGACTCCCCTTCGCGATAACGGCGAATTATATCATCGTGTTCCCTTTGTATAATCACGAAAAGGGACGGGCGACAAAATTTAAGGGCTTCACATTTTCGCATTCTCGACTGAACTGTGGCCGTTTGTAAAAAAATTCATGTCACTTGTCATTTGTAACTCAAGAGTTAAATTGCTCGCTGTTAATAAGATGCCTTTTTTGTTATTTCAACAGATCCAACAAATAAAAATAAGAATGAGAAGGAAAACTTTTGCGATAAACATTTTTCTAATGTGATATTTTATAAAACTTCCATCATTAATTTGTTTTTCAGTTGATAAAAGCATTTCGATTGTTAACGTTTATTAATATTTCTCAATTGTTGACAATTGCCTTAAATCATAAACTTCTCAATCTAAACTGTTTTGGCAATGAAAATTTCAATTCGCGACGAAAGAAGAAAAAAAAAAGTGAGAAGCGTCGAATGCAGGCTGTGATGGAGATAAGAATAATAAGGATCAGACGTGGCCCTGAACGATGTTTAAAAAATGAAAAAATAAACAAAATGAAGACTCCGCTCGGGTAACGAGTGTTTCGTCTCCCTTAATAACGCCGGGCGTAAGAGTAATTAATGGCAAAGCTGGATATATACATATATACGTCACATGTCTCTCGCTGTATGAACGTATAAGCCCGTGCGCACTGTAATAATCCGTAATTACTCACCGTAATTAAATAATGCCTTTATCGCGATGCGATCGCAAACTCTCGACGTCTCTGGGTGGCCGCCGAATCTTATTCTCTCGAAAGTGCGCGACTCTCCTCTTCCGATCTCAAGGCATTCGCGAGAGTATATATACGGCAGAGAGTAAGAAGAGAGGAGGACGACACGTTCCAGGCAACGGGCCGATAAATCTTTTTGCGAGATCGGCGTCGAGCATGTTGTCTCTCTCTCTCTCTCTCTCTCTCTCTCTCTCTCTCTCTCTCTCTCTCTCTCTCTCCCTGTGGCCCTCTTGCCCTCTCGCTCCTTTCTGGCCAAGCGATCTCTCGTGTATATTACTCTATAATGCCATACACAAGAGAATTTCTTCTTAAAATCGTTCCGAGGGTCACGATTCACTGGTATACACACTTATACATGTATGCTATGAGAAGATTCGCGGGATTTATGAAGCGAAACGCGCGTCGTCCCATCGCATTAACCGTAATAACGTTATAAAGCGATTCTCTCGTAATAAACTCTTTGACGGGGCGGGCAATTAACAAAAATTTATAGGATTTTTTTTCTTCTCTTAGCTCGAGTTTACTAAACTGCTATTTATAAAAATGAAAAAAAAAAAATTAAGCTCAGTTCAATATTATTCCTCGACCCGTTGCTTTATATACATAAATACATTTCGTATCTGGGAGATTGATGAGTACTATCGATACACGAGACTGACCAACGATCCGTGAATGCCGGACAGACCCGACCATTTGTCGATGGGCTTTTTCTACAATTTCGCAAGCTTCGAGCTTCGTGACTGAATTGCAAAATTCACTATTCCAGGGTATCATATCTGATTTTTATGCTTGAAATTTTTTTATATCGAATCATTGATATATGCTAAAATTCATCGGTCCCAATTGAAATATTTTGTCATTCGAAATATACATATGAAAAAAATATAAAATATACAAATGGTAAACAATTGTATATTTTTAATATTTTTTTATATATTCTTAAGTGCAGAATATTTAGTATGACACAGTATGCATTATTACACATGCTGAATGCGCTCTGCATATTGTACAAAGGAAATGGAAGAGGTCGCGAATGAGATCTGTTTAAACCGCAAGAAAGAGACGATGCGGTCACGGGGTCTCGGTGAGATTAATGTGTCGCGCTCCTATCACCGGTGATTGACAGCGCCGTGACCACGACAAAGTGCCGACTGACTCTGCTATGTATATGAATCCTCCCTCCCTCGGTTCATCTCCTCTATCCATCTCTTTCTCTTTACGTGTTTCATCTATTATGTATCCTCGGTATATTTATGCATGCTATATATATATATATATTTATACATGCTATATATATATATATATTTATACATGCTATATATATATATATATATATTTATACATGCTATATATATATATATATATATATATATATATGTGTGTGTGTGTGTATGTATAGTTTGCTCTGAATTGCTCTTGTGAACGTCACGATGTGCCCTCTCGTCTTTGTCATCGCAACAGCACTTTCTTGTCGTGTTTCTTGTCTCGTTGATTTTTTTTTTCAATATATATACTCGGGTCACCGTACCACCCGAAGGCAGAGAGAAGACTCTCTGTTTCTCGAGCTCGCGAGTACTTCACCTCTTACGCAAGATAACACGAGTTGTCAACTGAGACTGATATATTTTGTCGCATGCTTTAAAAATAAATGTACAGATAACGTCACACAAATACACAGTAAATTTGATTAAAAGTAATTTTTATGCGAGTCAAACACAATGTAATTCGAATAAAATAAAATTTATTACCATATTGAGTTGAATAATTTCATTTTACTCATACAACATTTATT
The DNA here is from genome assembly GCA_963669185.1 of Dyspetes luteomarginatus. Lineage (NCBI taxonomy): Eukaryota > Metazoa > Arthropoda > Insecta > Hymenoptera > Ichneumonidae > Dyspetes > Dyspetes luteomarginatus. Next base: position 11,943,644 of record OY769903.1, on the reverse strand, counting down.
GGCTGGAAATTTAAAAAAAAATGGAAAGTGCTCAAATTGTCAAATTTCCAAAATATTCGAAAAGATTTCATTCAAAATTTAATTTCTTTGGTACTCGTATATTTTATATTCTCAACTATTACTATTTCCCGGTTATTATTATTCTTTTCTCTCGCCCCCAAAATAATGAATCTCCATCGTCAATTTTGATCCTGAAAAAAATGTATTATCACTAACAAATTTCTGTTCAACTCTCATGCTTCATTCAACTCTTTCTTTCCATGGTTTCATGGTTTTTTTTTCTCCGGTCCTCAGCTAATACCTTGTACCCCAATTAGTCGGACGGTCCCCCCGGTAATTAGATGAAGCTTTATAATTGCGCCTCAACCTCATCAGAGATCTTTCTCTCTCACTCCCTCTTCTTTGTATAAACGAGCAGGAAAAAGCTCTGGTCTCCTCTGTCTCCGAGGTGCAGTTTTCATCGCTCGTATTTACATCTCCCGCGGGAAGGACAAAAGGGCTCGTGGACTTTGCGATATATATATATATATATATATATATATATATGTGTGTATATATATGTTTGTATGTACGTATAGTACATACAGAGCACGAGGCGGAGAAAGGGTTGCTTGGCTGGTAAAGTTACCGGACGGCGCGGGGTTAAAGCAGCCAACGGGCAGAAAGGCTAAAGTGAGTACATATATATATATATATATATATATATATATATATATATATAATGTACAGTGTATGTAAAATATATGTATAGTTGTGCGCCTTGGCACAGAGTGAAGGCGGAAGGCCACGAGCAGCTAGCAGCCCCTTTGTAACGCTTTACAGTTCCCTCCGGCCGTCTTAAAAGAAAGGGTTAATTAAAAACAACAAAAGCTATCCGCACCATTAGCGCCCGTTTGTATGCGCACCGTTACGATTATGTCTGCGAACCTCGCGCTTTTTCCTGCGGACTCTGAGCTATCTGCACGCCCCCGCCCAAAGCTTCACTATATATATATATATACATATATATATATATATCCGACACCTTATATATATATATATATATATATATATATACATAAAGAGTATAAAAAACGTTTGGGTCACGTCGTTTGAACTGACTTTAGAAACTTTAACGTAGGCGTATGAAGAATACGACATCGTGAAAAATTAGCACCCCACTAAAAGCTGTTGGATTAATTGTGAAATTTCTTAATTCGGGAAGAAAATAGATTTTTTAGAACTCGTTTGATCGCACGTTAAAAAATTAACTTTATATAATAACTACGCAAAAGACTTGTGCCCAAGTGAAATGTTTTGTTTTTTTTTTTTTTAATCTTGTACAAAATTTACGCAGGGAATCATAAAATGGTAAGAATGTATTCGGAGGGATATAAATGGATGAGGAATTTCGTTGATGAGAAATCGGTCACAAACGTGCGAGAAACGCAACTGACGATAGAATTAAAAGACATTATCCATAACTCTTGCCTCTCTGGCTCTCGCGCCCCCGCAACAAACACACACACACACACACACACACATAAATACGCGCGTAATTTGAGACTTGATACGACGGTTTAATTACCCATATGCCACCACACATTTAAAACGACGCCGGTAAATCTCTTTGATGAATGCCATAAAAAGTTACGAGATAGAAAAAGAGCGAAAAGATTTTCTGAACGACCAAGAATGCCTCCGTATTATGTGTCCCACAGCGGATTGACGACACCGAGGAGCTATTCTCACCCAAAATAAAATGTCTAACATGACATGAAATCTTACTTTTTCTTCATATATTCATAACTAATTCAAAGTTACTCTGAAAACAATATTGAAGTAACACTTTTATTTTATATTAATAAATTTTCTTTGATTTATTTTTTATATTTTTCTCTCACTGGCTTAATAATTTTATTTTCCCGAAATTTACCAATTCATGCGAGATGCACTTATATATTTATCCATCAGTATTCAATCGATCATTTAACGATGAAATAAAATTTGGTTAGGAAAATTTTGTTAAATCTTCTGGGACGCAATCTCTGATGGAAGACTTTTGTAGAGTGAACGTATGATCGAGTTTCTTATCGAATATGATATTCTCGTGTCTTTTACAAGGTATAGCAGCAATTTTCTTTTCTTAACTTTTACCCGACTCTGAGATATTTCCCTGCGATGTGTGTTCCATTTTTTCTACCCTCTCGCAAAGAATTTTTCTATATATATATATATATATGTTTACTTTGCAATACATATCTAGAGCTCTTCGTGAACAGGGCAACGACGTTATCTCCCCCGCAAATATATATTAATGCGACCGTGATATATCAGAAGGAGAGGCCGAGCCCGCGAGGGACAAAACCTTAAATATTAGATAAGTTGGTCAGCGTGCAAGACCTACGACTCCTCATTTCTCTCTCTCTCTCTCTCTCTCCTGTTCATTCTCTCTCCTCTGGGACCAAATCTCGGTGATGGATTGCCCGCCGCTGACTGTCATAACAACTGGTGTGCCGAGGTCCTGGAGGTCGCGAGAGGAGCACATATTCACGCTCCCCGAGAACTCTTGGACCGTGCAATTCGACGACCCACAGAGATCAAGAAGAAGGGAATTAAATGAGAGAATAAGAAGTCTCTCGTTGTCGCGAATCTAATCGATATGCTTCTCTTATCAAGATAATACAAGAGGGTATAAATTGAATTTATGATTTATATAATCAAACTTGATGATAGAGTGCATCAGTTCTTTACAACAAGTCAGCAGAGTTTTCCTTCCTAGGGAAAAACAAAAATCATGGTAAAGGAAATCTTTTTATATTCCGTGAACGAAATTATTGAGTCGCTTAACACGATTTTACTATTACTACTATTATTACTACTTTGATTAAAATTTTTAATAATTGATCAAAATTTATTTCCAAGTGCATAAAAATAGTTTCTATTTCACCTCACATTTAGTATCACAAATATCAAAAATATTTTATTTACTTCATTTTTTAGTTTTCAGTGGTTCTGGACGAAACATTTGAGGCTTTTTTTAGGTGACAGCAAACGTTGCAGAATTGTTATGAAATTCAAATATAAAATATGAACGACCCTCAAACTTTTTCTATCTTTCCTATAATTTACTTTGCGATGTTTACAGTAATTGACTGATGATTTTTATGTGACGAACTATTTTTTTCTATATAATTTCGTAAAAACATTTTTTTTTCTCCTTTAACCCTCTTCTCAATATCCAAAATGCCCTCAAACGGTTACGACATGCTTCAGTGGACTCCTGGGTACCCGAAAATGGATAAGGGGGTTCATTATTGAGCGTATAAAAATTCAGTTGACCCCATTGTGTATGTTGTTTTCAAGAGCAGATTATTCTACTTTTCCAGAAAGAATATATTGTATGTAACAAGATATTCTCTTAAACAGTTATTCATTCTGGCCCATTCATGCTATATATATATATATATATATATATATATATATATATACATATACATATATATATAGTATACATATACATACATATATATATATATACATATACATATATATAGTATTCATATACATACATATATATATACATATACATACATTTATTTATTATAGCAAGTGTATTCAGCTCTTGATCTTAATTTGCCGGCGGACAAATTTCGCGGTGCACGTTATTGGATTCGTTCTGATAATTCTCTACTAAATCATTGTGTGCAATGCGGCGGTACGTAGTGGAGGAAAGGAGCAGCGAGAGCAGCCTCTAATTTCGACGGAGTCTCAACGGGGTCGTGGATTATGCAGGGTACTGCGAGAAAGGGTTGCAATTCTCGTGGGACACACGAAAGAGGGAGAAAGAGCGAGGGAGAGAGAGAGAAAGAGAAAGCACGTTTACGAGGGCGTCGACGTGACACTATATATGTGTATATACTTGGCTCTGTTCTCGCTCATCGTTGATACGATAACTTGCTTGGCTCTTGCAGCTTCTGCTTGGACTAAATGGTTACACGCCGCGACAAGATGCTCGCCTTCTGTATAAATAATTCTTTGGTTCGAGTTGGTTATGAATATTTGGAATTGCATGTAAAATATTTGGGATAATTTATAAAAAATATAACCACTCACGATAGGGTATAGAAAAAAGTAGAGAAAAGTAATAATTCGGCAAAGGAATATACTATAATTATTTGTGTAAAATATAATTGAATTTTTTCGCATATTAATTATACAACTTTACTGACTAAAAATCTAGGAGTCTATATCAGACCCTGATATAAAAATGGAAATTTCCAGCTCGCTGTAATTACAGTAGCTGGCAATTAAATATAATTCTTATGTACGCTCGTATACGGAGAATATATGGAAGAAAAATTGTAAAAGTGTGATTACGTGAAAATTTCTTACCGAAATTCTGATAAAAATAATCATTAATAATTGATCATTTGATGAAGAATTCATTGAGACGATATTGAAACTTCGCACTTTATTATGTCTTTGATTTGTTCCAGTTGTTCTCGTATATCTTTCAAGTCTTATTTTCGTATTTTTTTGCATACAAATAAAATTGCTTTTAAACTAAAAATCTAGGAGTCTATATCAGACCCTGATATAAAATTGAAAATTTCCAACGCCTTGTAATTACAGTAGCTGGCAATTAAATGTAATTCTTATGTACGCTCGTATACGGAGAATATATGGAAGAAAAATTGTAAAAGTGTGATTACGTGAAAAGTCCTTACCGAAATTCTGATAAAAATAATCATTAATAATTGATCATTTGATAAAGAATTCATTGAGACGATATTTAAGCTTCTCACATTATTATGTCTTTTATTTGTTCCAGTTGTTCTCGTATATCTTTCAAGTCTCATTTTCGTATTTTTTTGCATACAAATAAAATTGCTTTATACTCACTGGATCATTAATGACGCGCTTTGACTGTCTCTGCATGGGAAATATTGTACACCAGCCACGACATAAATCTCGAGTAATAAGTCCATCGAAATTGCAGATATCCTAGAACCATATCATTATTCCAGGAACCTCGCATTAAATTAGCAAAGAGCGATTGCATGGATTTTTTATGTCGTTCGGGATGAATCGCAGAGAAAGCGAGCGGGTGATGCGATAAATACGTTTGATTACCGCCAATGTTCGTCATCTCGGGAGCTAGGATAAACGCGAGGGACAGAAAAGGATGGAGAGCAAGAGAGTGTAATAAAAGGAATCGGTGATCGAGAGAGCTCTTCGTGGAAATGATAAGACTTGACGAAGAGAGAACTGACGATGTCACGAGCGGGGTTATCGTGAGGACAAACCGGGGCCTTATGACATCGATCAGTCTGTGTCGACTTTCAAAGCATCCAGCTATCGTTCTACATTAATTATTAATGCTTCTTCGACACTCTTGGATATATTAAAGAGTACACGATATTGATATCGTATACATATAGCGAGAGAGAGAGAGAGAGAAAGAATTTTGATAATATAAATAACACATTTTCGTGTCACATCCGTCAGGGCATTTGCGATAATTTCGATAATAAAATAACGCCTATAGATAATCTTATTGAGCGTTGCACGAAAGGATTGAAATATTTGGTGGATTTCGTAAAAAAAAAAAAAATATCAAGTTAACGATAAAATTATAATTAATTACAGTCGCACATAGAGCTGCGCTAAAAAACGTGACGTTAATATTGCAGTATCGAGAATTTTGAAATTAAATTCTATATCAAACAACCCCCAATAAGTAAAGTAGTATATCCGTAATTATATTTTTAGTTTACACCGAACATTCTGTCAAACGCACAATTCCAATTAAGCAAATTGTAAAGTTCATCAAATATCAAAATTTCAATTGTGATTTTTCCATTTCTCCCCTTGACTATTCTTAAATCCGTTTCTACAATAATAATACAATTAATTAATTTGGCTATAATCCAAGCCATTGAAAACTTGCAATATCAAGGCAAGATTGCACTCTAAAAATGTTTCTCTCGTGCAAAAATTGCAGTAACGGGACAAAATACACTCCAGTGTTCCATTAACACAAAAAAAGATTGTGAGTTTGCTGCCGTGGAGGAACTACCGCATATGCGCCTTCCTGTATGTGGGGATCATGCACGCTAAAAGGGAGAACCTTGCGTATGCACATGCTCGCTTACGCACACCCCTCTTTAAACTATATATATATATATATATATATATATATATATATATATCTCTCTATATATATATATATATATATATATATATCTCTCTATATATATATATATATATATATATATATGTACATGCATACGTTGATACGCGGACACGCTGAGCCTGCAGTTATGAATGGAGGCAGTGTGCGATCGCGTCGAATGCGTGAAGCGTGCGTGAGGTTAGTTACGCACCGCTTGCCGCTCGGCCCCCAGGGGTTTTTCGCCGGCGTGTTGTAACATACACCATGAGCCGTTCGTTCCTCCATACACCTAATATATCTATATATGTATATATAGTACAGCCACTTGTGGTCCGATATCACATGAGAAAACAAGCGAGAGGGAAAGTAACGGAATGGGAGTTCGCAATGAGCGTGTGTGTGTGAGAGAGAGAAAGAAAGGGAAGGAGAGAGAGAGAGAGCGAGAGAGAGAGAGAGAGAGAGAGAAAAAGAGAGAAAGAGAGAGAGAGAGAGAGAGAGAGAGAGAGAGAGAAAGAGAAAGCGAGTGGGTTCATGTATGACGAGAATGTTTATAATCTCCTGCAAATTTATCCCATTATCCAAAGAAAATCGCTACACGCGACTCCCCCAAAGAATCTCAAGTCCTCCTTGGAATTTGAGAATCAGTCGAGAAACAGTCAAGACTCTGGGATAGCTGCGGATTAATTCTCGTCTTATCCGGGCAAATCAAGCCAACGTTCCTCGGTATGATTATAAGCTCCTTTCACGCTTCACGGTAACGTCAACCCCAGTGCACGACGAGTGGAGGCAAAAGATGACAAAAACAAGAATGAAGCAGGCGGTGGAGGGCCCATCATAGAGAATCCATAAGTCAATGCTCTGTGTGTTATACGTAAGAGACGCCCGGAGAGGCAGACGTGATGACTCTGATGATGGACGCTCCAAGAGAGGTCCAACAGTGAGCCGTTTGTCTTCATGAATTCACCAAGTCTGGCGTTCCCTTGGCACGAGACGATCTCTTCGCTATGTCGTGTTGAACACGACGCTTTTTTCCTAATTCAAATTTTTTTTTTTCTCCGCATACGAATTTTTATACTTTTTCTCAGAGATATATTGCAAATAGGGACTAGGATTCTTTATTGAATTTATAATGAAAAATTCATTATTTGTCCAAATAGTTTTACGTTAGAAATTATTGAAAATAAATTTTTAATAGTTGCAAGCATTTGAATTGTTTTGTAGGAAATTTTCATCCTTTTTTTGGGATGAAATAAATTTTCACGATTGATGCGGGTTAACTATATACATATATATACATATCGATCAATTTTTTGGCTTTTGCGTGACTTAAAAAAATTGATTTTGATACATAACAAGCTTGACACGAGATGAAAATCGATGCAGATAAGCATAAATTTTTCAACTCACGCTCGTGAATTTTTGACAGAGGAGCAATTACTTTTGACAAATAAATACCGTGCACTCTCTCTTCTGTCGGTAGTTTTCATCGTGACGAGATTTTAATCGCTATTTCATATGTAACGTTTGTACAACGTTGTATTCCTTAAGTACTTATTTCGCTCGTCACGAAGGGGTTTGCAAGGGTTTTTGCGCTCGGATTGTTTCGTTCATATATATATATATATATGTAGGTAATGTCGAAGACACGAAACTACAGCTCTCCCCGTATCTGGCCCTCTGCTGGCGGCCACTTAAACTTCACATCGGTCTTCTCATCCGTGTAAACGACGTATGTATATTTCGAACGCTCGCGAAGAGGGCGCGCCGTCTCCGCGCAATTTCTCACTCTCTCTCTCTCTCTCTCTCTCTTTTTTTCCACATATACACAAAACTTACCGCGCTGTATAATGCTCGACCTCTCTCACAGCGCGCGCGGAGAGTGGCCGGATACCAGCAATTCGTGGCACGCAGCGCGGAGCATGTGCTACCGCGAGATAAGGGAAATTATATCTACCGAAAAACATTGCAGGGTCCCGCCTTCCTCTTCGCCTCCACAGACTTCGTCACGGTTCTCACCCTTGCTATGCATATACACATATATGGGGTATTACATGCCAATTCCACCATCAACGAACCCTTAATCATTGAGGATCCCATCCAACGATTTGTATAAAAACTCGTTCAATCTCTAAAACTGACTGTGGAAATATAAATTTTTAGGAGCATTAAAAAAAATGTTAATTTCAAGCAAAAACCGTCAAACTTCAGGAAATCTAAAAATTTTCGTTACTTTTTGAAAATACATTTTTTTAGTATCGGAAAATACTCTTGCGCAATATTTTATTTTAGATTCAGTGGCAATGAAAATTCTTTAAAGTTTGTAGGAATAGGTGAGAAATTTTATTTTCGAAAATAATTTAAAAAAAAGCAAAAAAAATAAAAATTTGTGAGCCTGTACATTTGTTTCTACTATTAATTTGTTTACCTCTTGCCCATTTAACACAGAATGAACGATATCTTTGTATGGACACATAAGATCATCCTCGCTCTGTATTTCTTTTCCACCATCAACGAACTCTTAATCATTGAGGATCCCATCCAATGATTTGTATAAGAACTCGTTCAATCTCTAAAACTGACTATGGAAATATAAATTTTTGGGAGCATTAAAAAAAATGTTAATTTCAAGCAAAAACCGTCAAACTTCAGGAAATCTAAAAATGTTCGTTTTTTTAATATCGGAAAATACTCTTGCACAATATTTTATTTTAGATTCAGTGGCAATGAAAATTCTTAAAAGTTTGTAGGAATAGGTGAGAAATTTTATTTTCGAAAATAATTTAAAAAAAACGCAAAAAAAATAATAATTTGTGAACCTGTACATTTGTTTCTACTATTAATTTGTTTACCTCTTGCCCATTTAACACAGAATGAACGATATCTTTGTATGGACACGCATATAAGATCATCCTCGCTCTCTCTCTCTTTCTTTTTCTGTGCAGGCCGCCGGTCTGCAACCCTAATAAGGGACAAGTGACTCTCGTTTTTGCCATCTTGAACCGCGACGTGGCACGTGTTCTCCAGAACCCAATTTTTTTTCTCCCCCATGGCCATCAAGATAGATTCAATCCGATTAAATTTTTTTTCTTTTTAAACCGACAAACTTTTGTCGGTCAAATTTTCTCAGTGATTCTGATAATAACCCCGCTGTTGTATAATCCGTTTTCTCTTCTTTTGGGTGAAAAGGGAATCTTACTCGAAGAATCGGAAGAAGGCTTTGCGATAACGATTAAAATTAAAATCTGCCGATTTTCTCGAGACTTAAACACCAGGATCAAGGATTTTCGAGACCATCATCTCAGCATGGTACACCGAATCCCCCACGTTCCCTAATCTCTTTGTCGGCGTAATCCCGAAAATCAAACTTTTCGACCAAAAACATTGAATTTTCTTCATTCTCGCCGTTAATAAGTTCTTGTGCAGGCTTGATAATAGGATATGGCACGTGTATATATATATATATATATATATATTCTTTTGGTGATTCTCTCGTGCATCACGGCCCTTTTCGTCTACTTTGCGGTAAAAACGTGTTTTATAATTGATTCGCCCAGCTTGTAAGTCCTATATATATATATATATATATATATATATATATATATATATATATATATATATATCGAAGAAGTGCCGAAGTGTTTGCAAGATGTTCTATATGTAAGTTCTACAAGACTGGACGTGGGATGAGAAGCAAAGCAGTGTATACGAGAAAAGGTGAGAAGGTTCAGAACCACACGAAGAAAACGTGGTGCACTATAGCAGGCAACGCAAAAGTTGATGACTTTTCTCTTTCTCTCTCCCTCTATATCTTTATCGCTCTGTCTACCTCTCTGTTACGGGGGATAAAACCGTTCCAGGAAAGTACTGACTTTTCCCTCTCGTGCTTTCAACGAGCGAGAGCGAGAGAAAGATCTCGAACCCGTTAAAACTTCCTAACGATCTTCTCGACGGAGAGCGACTTCTGAATAGCCTGCTCGTCCAGACTTTTCGACGAGAAGCCACTTCTCTCCCTCTCTATCCTTTATTCTTCTCATACCTGTTCTCTCTTTCTCTCTGTACGGTCCAAAGTCTTCGTGAAGAAGAAAAAAAAAACTAGAAAAATCACTGGGTTAATCATCAATTCGTTTCGTAGTCAAGTTCCCTCCGAAAAACAAAAAAGATTTGAGAATAAAAAATGATTCTGTTGTAATATTTATTTCTCGCGTTTGTTTTCTTTCGATCCTTTAACTTTTTTGAAATCTTTCAGGTACTCGTCACAATTAAATTTTCCGTTGAAAAAAAAAAAGAGTATCCGAAATGTTCAGTGGGGAGTACGACGTGTCGTGTAATTATTATTTTTTAAATAACAATTGCTCAATTGTTATAGGGCTGAATTATAAGTTTTTATTATCATTTTTCATATGTTTACCTCACAAAAGTAATTTGGCATCGATGAAATTTTATTTCGCGGGCTCTCTCGTTCTGATTATTAAAAAAATCGTTGAATCGTTAGCTAGAGACACTTGGTGAAAATAAACATCGGTAATGGAACGAACGATAAGATCGTCAGATCTATTATTAAAGCGTCGTAAAGTATCCCGATTTTTTTTTTCTCCCCCTCGATCGAGTAAACATCGTTCGTCTCATACAGTTTACAAATTCTCGTGGGGTATTTGTCTTATACTGTAAAAAAGTGTTATTCAGACGAAAAGTCGAGAAAAAAATACAAGCAACGAAGGGAGAGACGGAAAAAGAGATTATACAATGAGAAAGTTCGGATGGATAAAAAAACACTTTTTTGGTTCGCCTCTCTCTCTCTTTCTCTCTCTCTGTCTCTCAGTCTCCCTCTATTTCTTTTTTTAAAATTCTCGACACAGAGCCCGCAACTCTCGTGTAAATCATTTTAAATAACCGCTGCTCTCGGTTCCACCTGTGTACTGTCAAAATGGTCTTTGGGGCCGTCGTTCATTTCGCATATCTATCTATATCTATCCCTCTCTCTCTCTCTCTTTTGCATTCGCGTTTGTTGGCCGCGAAAATCGCACGCGAGTGCACGATGCATTATTCAGTGAGGGTGGACGCACCTCGTCGTGATGCATCGAGAAACAGAGCGAGATAGAGAGGGAAAGAGAAAGAGAGACTTTGCCCAAACTGTGCAACTGTAGAACAGAATCTTTATATCTATATATGCTGCACTGGCTGCAACGGCACTTTGCATAAAAGCTGACGAGAAACGGCCAACAGACACGGCGACCGTATATTTTTCTATCTACATATATATATGCGTTCCAACGAGAGTGTTTTTCCTTCATTGCGTGGGCGATCGAAGCGTCCCCTTGTATGCATAAACGCAAACAGGAATTAAATCGAGAGATAAATTATCATGTATAGTAATAATAAAAGGGTCTAAACGAGACTTCATTAAATTCGATATTTTTAATTTTTTCATCGAATATGCTCAGAGAAATATAATTTATATAATAATTTAATTTGTGTATTCAAAGAAATTGTCATTTATTTTTTCTCGTAATGTTCACTTAGTTCGACCGAACAAAGAGCGAAAGGTGCGTGACCAAGAAGCTATCCAGCTTACTCCACTCTCGTTTTTTTTTTCCTATTTTTCCCTGTTCCTTTCTTCTTCTGATTAGCACCGAATAATTAGCGAGCCGCGGACTCGATTAGCGCGAAATAACAAGTCCCCGAGCATTTTGCTTGCGAGTATCGCACGTACATTCGTCGAACCAAGCGGTAATGATGATCTGCTTCTGTGGACTCCGACGATGGATTATCGCCTTATTTATGGCACGTGCTAACAACCCCGGGAGTCTTCACTTGCATAGAGAGAGAGAGAGAGAGAGAGAGAGAGAGAGAGAGAGAGAGAGAGAGAGAGCAAAGAAACGCAAAATGTAGCTCGGACTCCTCGAGCACTCTCATTATCGCAATACATAAAAAATTTAAAAATTTCTATCCGTTTTCGATCTGTCCAAAACTTTTTTCAGCAAACAAAATCCATCTCGATATAAGTATCGAGCGGGAAAATCTCTGATTTTTTTCACGTTATCACGATTCTACTAACAATTTCCGCAAAACATTGAAAAATGTCAAAAAAAAATACCACAGACATGTTTTTTTTAAACAAGCTTACACGGACACTTTTGTTTTCACATATATATAGATGTAGAAAGATATAAAAATTTCAAAGTTGTTATTAACAAAACGATCAGGTTAATGGGGGTTGATGGCTGTATTATATATATATATATATATATATCTATACAATGAGGTATAAAATTTCTCTCTTATTCTTACATCGTTCTTTCGTAGGTGGACAAGTCTCTCGTCGTTTTTACGACGAAAAAGTGTAGGCGCGCGCTTACATCTGGGTTCGGGACATCGCGCATATAAACGCTTCATCGTTATTTCTTCCTCTCTGTATCAACATTTATATATATATAAGTATATATATATATATACATCTATATTCGTTATATCTCCGTCTCTGTTTGGTCGAGTGTCGCCAGATCTCGAGACGGTGTTCGAGTTCACGGGCGGTCCTATTATACACTCTCATGGCCCACGATTATATCTTACCATATATATATATATATATGTATATATATAATCGCATTGGTTTTTGTCTGTCGCGCGAGAAACACGATCCCGATATGGTATTAATAACGATGATGAATAATAGCGCGAATATTACAAGTACAAGCGCACGACACGCAAAACATCCACACATATGAATAAAAAAAAACCCATATATAAAGCTGGGGAAAAAAAAAATACGCGCGATTGAAAAAGTGAGAAAAAGAATACTACAAATATCATTCGCCATGAATGTAACAATAGCCCCAAGAAAAATGTACTACACCGTTTCGTACAAAACACGATATTTTTTTCATATAATACACGTGTGCTTTTGTTATCCAGTTACATGGAAAAATTGAAGCTTCCTCTATATAAGGTAACAAAAGCAAAAAAAAAGAGGAACATTCTCCGTTAAATATGTTCATTATGCCATTCTGCATTTTTGTAGAATTTTCGCGTTTGGTAAACTTCCGGTCGTATTGTAACTATATCGGCTTACGCACGCGCCTTTTTCCTATAAATGCCATATATACAGATATGTATATATATACACATAATATCGGTTATATATGTATATTATCCTCGGTTGTTCCGGTGGGACGTATCATTACGGTCGTTATCGTTAACATGCAAATGTGTGGCTGCGGTCTAATGGTGTCTTAATTGAGTCGACCATTAGAGCGACCCACGCGCACTCTCGCGAGCCTATCTCGGACCAGAGCGGCCCGTCGACGCGAGGCACCAGAGCTCATACCACCTCAAGCTTCGTTCCCATGTACACACACACACATGCATAATATAAGGGACCATCACATGAAGATATCGCGGGACGGTTTTTCTTTCGCGAGAGCTTCTTGTATTATTTATAAGAGAGTATCAATTCCAGCTGTGCCAATGTACAAACCACACACACATATATATATATATATGTATATACACTTATATAGTACACGTCGTTATAGGCTTATTTGCGCGTTAATAAATTCAGGGTAAACGTAGGCGAGATTTATATTATCGCGGACGCACATATTTAATATTGTGATTCTTTCGATGATTTCAGATGCTCGTGTATATGTGATATATTTTTGTTTAGTGGCGGGGATTTGGAAAAAGATCGATGTACAGGAAGATGATGCTCGATGAACAACGACGATGCCCACCGATAATGAGATCGTACGGTCGTTTTAGCCTGAGAGATGAGAGAGGGATGAGAGAGAGATGAAAGAGAGAGAGAGAGAGAGAGAAAGAGAGAGAGAGAGAGAGAGAGAGAGAGAGAGAGAGAGAGACTGAGAGAGAGAAACAGAGAGAGAGAGAGAGAGAGAGAGAGAGAGAGAGAGAGAGAGAGAGACTGAGAGAGAGAAAGAGACAGAGAGAGCGACAGAGAGAGAGAGAGAGAGCTTGATAGAGCCATAAATACCACTATAGCTCATTGATCCGCATAATCGCATGCATTACCGCGTGTGCTCTTCTCCCGCGGCGTTAGCGAGGTGAGCTCGCATACTCATCGGAGTTTTCGCTTTTTCGAGCCGGGGGCTGTGTGCCGCTCGTGTATTATTATGCTATCGTTCTATTGATGCGTTTATACAGGTGTGTACATGGACAAACCGGACCACCATCAAACATGTCCGATCTCTTTTATACTCACTTGCACTTCCGCACTTTTGCGTGCATAAAGATGCACAAAATTATTATTATATCGTCCTGATCCTCGCCACATTCGAGATCAATTTAATGTCAATTTTCGTTTAATAATATACAAGAAAATTAATGTCAATGAGACTCATTTGAATGACAATTGCAGCAATTGAATTTATGTAACTCTATATTTGATTTCAAGTAAATTTTTATTCCCCTCGAGTAAAATCTTCATTGAAACAAACCAAATCGATTGTTCTCGATGTTAAAAAATGAGTCTTCATTGTAAAACTTATAAATTACCAGTTTCTCGTGTCATCCAGTAATTGTTACGAGAAAATTAGCTTTAAAAAATCATTCCGATTAATGGTTAGCCGCGGTGTATAATTAGTCAGAGTCATCGCGGTGATGCCCGGTGGATATTATTTATTATTCGATCTATCCCTGTGGCTTTTAGAGAGGCGAAGATGAAGAAAAAGAAGAAGAAGAAGAAGAAGAATAGGGAACGAAGGGATTCGATCGGGTTTTGTTGGCCCCACGTGGGACTCTCAGCCGATTGTCCTGATGAAGTAGAGCGACTCTGTATGGGACGTATATATGAATAAGAGAATAGAAGAAAAAAAAAAATGGGAAAAAAATGAATCTGTGCCGATGCGCTGATGACGTGAGGCCGTGCGCCTCGAGAAATAGGGAGAGGGAGAGAGAGAGAGAATATAAGGAAAGTGGGCTGAAAAGTGGCCTTTTGCCCGTGTGTATATTACCTTTACCGCGAGTCCTTCTATACACGCTCTGGTGTGGCTGCTGTGGCGAAAGGGCCGAAGCGCCCTGGCAAGAAGAGTGCACGACGTCCCGCGGGGGCGGCCGCTTTGACCCGGTAATGGCGTGCCAAGAAGAATGGGAAATGTCACCAGGGGGCTCGTGAGCGCGCGCGCGCGTCCACGGCACACACAGGAACCGCCTCCACCGTCCACAGACGCCGCCACAGTCAACCTTCTTCTTTTTTTTTTTTTTCGTCTTCTTCATCGTCGTCCTCGTCGTCATCGTCTATTTTTTTTTTTTTTCATCTCTTTTTTTCATGCTCGAGAAGAGAGCGACTGAAGAGCCACCGCATGGGGCTGGATCATTCATGTAGGGGTCATTAGTCCTCCGCGTCGACGCTCCTCGCTCGCATTCTTCAGACGGTCGGGGTGGGGCGGGGCGGTGGCGGGGGGGTGAAAATGCTACCAACAAATTCGAATTCTGTCTCATCGTTGATATTCTTATTGATACGATTGAAAATCAATTGGATCTTCATGACGAAGTATTTAGTCCGGGGGGTGGGGTCGAAATGAATTGGATTTTTAATCGATTTAAATACAATTCGATCACAGTTGCCAAATGATAGAATTGTCCAGTGTTATAACTAATACAGGAGTAAAACTACTGAATAGCAAAATTATCCAATAGTTAAATTGGTAAATCGCACAATTGCTCAAGTGCGAGGGGTAGATTATTTTGCAATGTGATGAAAAAAAGGGTTTGGTGTGATGTGCGTCGACAAGATCACTGTAATTTTCGTAGCACGCGCCTCGTATTCCGAATGCTCGCGCTTCCACCGCCAACTCTTCCAATCTCACACGAAAGATTTTTTGGGTTTCTCGGGTAAGGAAACTCGTGTTTTTCGCCCGTACAGTTCTCCTAATGGCCTCGTGATGGTAACGGCCCCGAGAAACCCTCGTAAAAAGTCCCGGCATGTCAATGAGCGGCATCATCGAGACTCCTCTCTGAAGTCTTTTCTCTCTTCGACTTCACAACCATCACCACGCGCACCGGGCATCCACTCTCTCTCTCTCTCTCTCTCTCTCTCTGTCTCATCGTGTGTAAATCCCGACACACAGCCAAGAGCCCATCTTTCGTCTCACTATAGAAAATCCCGACAAATGATCGTGACCGACGATCGACTTTGAATAATCGATGCTTCAACCGCAGACACGATGGGCGTGTCCTCGAATCTTTCTTTTACGCTCTCAGGGCACTCAATGATTTTTTTTTCTTCATTGTTTCATCTTGTATATATAAATGTATCCTCGGCCCCTTGTGAGACAAATCTGCTATGATTATACGATCGTCATTTGATGATTTTGGGTCTTTTTGTTCGTTTCTCGAAAAAATGTTTAAAGAGCTTCGAGAGAATTATTTTATTAAAAAGCCAGTAGATGTCACTGGGCACGGACGATTGACATCTCCAAAATAACCAGATCATTATAGACAGTCATGTTTTTTGTCATTTATGACTCGAAAATGAATTATTCCTCAACGTCATTCATACAGAACTCGAATCAATGTGATCTCTTAGATAATAGAAAAGCAACTTGGCCGTGAGTCCAAAATGAAAAAGGATATGATCATCTTTTCTCCCATTGCCCTAAACTTCTGGAGCAGATTAAAGGAACGAGCAAGGAGAAAAAGAAAAAAATGTAAAACAAAAAGGGAGCACCGGGAGTGGGAAAGGTTGATGCTGACACAAGGAAAGAAACAAAGCGATGAGAAGTGTGTCTGTGTGAGTATTTTTTTTTGTGTGCGGGGACAGCAGTAAAAGAGGACATGGTGTAGAGGAATGAGAAGGGAACGAAGGTGCTCATATATATATATATATATACAGCCAGGCTCTAAAAGCCAATCAAAGAATGACAGTCCCGGGACCCGCCTCGCAACCTTCAAAAGGACTCTCTTTGCCCGGAGGCTGCTGCTGTTCGGCGAGTAGAGAAACCCGGGCATTGGACACACAGAGAAAAGAGACTACTCCATATTGATGAGTGAAACACTCACGCCGCACTCAAAGAGATAGCTCGTCGGATCTTCTAACGTTCGTCATAACGAACAACATCACGATTTTCATGATTTATTATTTTTAACTCCAGGATATGCATCACCTTTCTAAAGATTTTAAAGATTTTCTTAACTTTTTTTCCAAATCAGTTTCTCGTATCTGCTCAAGATTTTTCTTAAAATTTTCCACAATTTTCTTAACTTACTTGCACATCTGCCAACGTAATGAATGTGAATATAAAACTGCCCACGTCATATTGAGATCTCCTGGTATAGGGAAAATGGGAGGAAATGGACAGGGGGCAAAATAGGCACCTCCACTTATAAAGAATTTTATTTTTAATGAAAATAACTTTTTCACAGTTTTCCGAGGTTCCTTAAACAAGAAAAGTGCGAAAAACCAGTCAGATATTGTTTCCACGATAATATTTTTCGTCTCGTTGAAATAAGTTTTGGAAAAAATTATAATTTTTGCCCCCCTTTGCTAGTTTCGCCCCAGTCTCTTCCCTATATGTGAGCAAATGTCAGCCGTGTCACAGCGCACTATCATTTTTTTTTCTCTCGTAACTGAGGAAAACATGTGTCATTGGCATTTTCCCATCACGACACATGTGACCCGCAGCGACTGCTCAGCGTCGTAAAATCTGCAACGTTGTCGTCTTATACTCTCTCACTGGATGCTAAATGCGTCAATTACTGATTACCGTAAAATAACAATAAAGAAAAGAAAAATGGCGGGCTTCATGCTGCTGCACAAGAGTAATTTTCTTTGTCCCTTATATTCTGTATGAAATATTATTAACGTGCCAGAGTGTTGAACATTCTCGTGTCAACGTTCCCTCTGTGGCGGTAATTTCATACAAGCTCATTCTTTGACCATACAGAGCGCTTGTACAGCATATTCAGAGTGACGGAAGTCATACACAGAAACGTTCCAAGACGCATGATGGACTCTCCGGTCGTAGTCGTCGTTGTCGTCGTCGCTCGTCGTCGTCGCCGTCGTCGTCGTCATCGCTACGAGAGCGAATCGACGTCGTAATAAATCGACGATAAGAGCTTACAAAGGATACAGTGTGTTGAATCTCATCGTGTTGGTCGTTGTCGTTTGTATGCGATTATTCCAAGTGTACCAACAAGTGCAAAAGAAGTTAGACAAACATTTTCATATATACACGTATAAAACCTGCGGGGCGTATGTGCAGGTTATATACTATAATTTTAATAATAATAATAGTAATAATAATAATAATAATCTTTAGCACGTATCTCCTTCATATGCGCGTTGACACCGAATCCCGTTGTTCCCTCATCATCACCGTCATACGGTAGAAAATCTATATCTATATCTATATATTTATCGAGTACCGCATCTCTCTCCGAGTGTACACCCGGTCTTGCACAGTGACACGGAACAAATATGTACTCGCGCGCCATAATCTCTCGCGCTACTCGCACACCGCGAGCATTTAAAGTTAATATCGAGGTCCCCGCACAATTTTCGCAAGCGCGAGTTTATCGTCGGGGTTATCCAAGAAGACAACACTAACGGCGTGTCATTCTCGGATCTCTCTTTCTTACTTGCTGGTGATGCAGCATCCTCGCGCAATATTGTACAAGCGTAATGAGATAGAGAGAGAGAGAGAGGGATGCGAGTCTCTCGTCATCGCAGTCGTATCGAGATATACGAAGGCAGCATATTTTGGTACAGAGAACGCATCGCGTCAACCGTATGCCATCTCATGTCATCGTTTATCGTTTATGACCAGCTAATTAGCGTTCTCGAGTTTTATTATTGACCATTATACGAGTCCAACATCGTCAGCGCGTCATCGGAGTACGCCTTTCGAAAATGTCCGACAATCTCGTGGGAATTAATACACGGGAGGACAAACTTTTCTTGAAATTAATTGGGAATTCAAGGAATCCAATGTGGGACATTTATGCAAAATTTTATGCTGGGAATTTTCTTGGTGTTTGACTCG
Organism: Dyspetes luteomarginatus; assembly: GCA_963669185.1. NCBI lineage: Eukaryota > Metazoa > Arthropoda > Insecta > Hymenoptera > Ichneumonidae > Dyspetes > Dyspetes luteomarginatus. Next base: position 11,924,492 of record OY769903.1, on the reverse strand, counting down.
TAAAATAAGATCTTATTTTGGCCTGATGTCGGTCTCTTCTCGCGTTCAATTTGCGAGGTCTCGTTCTTTTTTCTTTTGCAACATTCACGTTTTTTTGGTGCTACAAGTCCGGAAGACGCACAACAAACAGACCAAGAGTGTTTTTCATTTTCATCCAAGCTCATTTGATTTAGTCTAAAAGAGTCCTTATTTTTCATCCAAGCTCATTCGATTTAGTCCAAAAGTGATTTAGTCTGAAAGAGTCCTTATTTTTCATCCAAGCTCATTCGATTTAGTCCAAAAGAGATTTAGTCTAAAAGAGTCTTTACTTTTCATCCAAGCTCATTCGATTTAGTCCAATTATTTTTTCACACAATACGGTAATAAACTTCTGCAATGAGGAACATTTTTTAAATTCTTTAAATGAATCCTGAACATTGATTTCTTAATAGTCAGTCTCATATTTTCCTCATTGATGACCATGATTGATCTTCTTTCTCTCGAATCTATGGAATCCGTGCATCAAATGTTGGATATGGGCGTCACGACACAAATCAGCCTCGTCCTTCGTGGCTTTATCTTCTCACATACCGTATAGATCTCTAAGAGGACGAGTGTTACATTTATGCAAAATTTTATGCTGGGAATTTTCTTGGTGTTTGACTCGTAAAATAAGATCTCATTTTGGCCTGATATCGGTCTGTTCTCGCGTTCAATTTGCGAGGTCTCGTTCTTTTTTCTTTCACAACATTCGCGTTTTTTTGGTGCTACAAGTCCGGAAGACGCACAATAAACAGACCAAGAGTGTTTTTCATTTTCTAAAAGAGTCCTTATTTTTCATCCAAGCTCATTCGATTTAGTCCAAAAGAGATTTAGTCTAAAAGAGTCTTTATTTTTCATCCAAGCTCATTCGATTTAGTCCAATTATTTTTTCACACAATGCGGTAATAAACTTCTGCAATGAGGAACATTTTAAAAATTCTTCAAATGAATCCTGAACATTGATTTCTTAATAGTCAGTCTCATATTATCCTCATTGATGACCATGATCGATCTTCTTTCTCTCGAATCTATGGAATCCGTGCATCAAATGTTGGATATGGGCGTCACGACACAAATCAGCCTCGTCCTTCGGGGCTTTATCTTCTCACATGCCGTATAGATCTCTAATAGGACGAGTGTTGGTCCCGCATGCAACGGGGTAATTTCTTAACAACGGACAATGAGCCGGTGATTGTGAGAGCTAGAAGCCACCGCACGCCACCGATGACGAATATCCGACTTCACCTCGTGAAAGTCAAAACAGCGTGTTTGTTAGAGAGAGAGAGAGAGGCTCTCTAGCTTATGGCACACACCATATCACAGATGCTACTCTCTTCTCCCATCTCTTATTGTCGAGATATCTTCAACTGACGTGCACCTACGTCGTCGAGAGACAGTGTATATATGTACATATGTATATTTATGATGGCTATGATGACCATAGCGATGGCTCAGGCTTCCATATAGCTCTGTCCTTCTTCAACAATCGCTCTTTCCACTCACGACAGAGGGCAACCTTCCATCAAGGTTTCATAAACTAATGTTGGCTCATCAAACGGTCTACGGAGTCTGTAGAGGCGAGCGGTGTGTGTGGATCTCTGGCAGACTGAAAACAGCGCATTTGTTATACACCCGTTCCCCCAGTTGAGTGGTATATAGACACACACACAGACATATGTATATATCCCGTTTCCATCTATTTTTCCCCTCTCCAATTCCTCGTCTGAACTGACCCGTTGGATTATTACCGAAAAAAAAGAAGAGCGTGATGGAATATTCGAAATGGGGAATGAGAGACTGAAAGGACCCTCCATTTTATAGGGACATTTCAGTGTGGAGGAAATAAACGCAGAGAAAAAAGAGGCAACTGAGAAAAACAAAAGGAATGAAAGAGAAAGACGCAGATGCGAAGAGTGATGTGAGAGGGATAAATCAAGACTAACCAGCCACGAAGCCTTTAATTCGGACGCGTGGGACTGATCTTACCGTGCGGTGCTTCGACCTGATGTGCTGCGAGCAGCGAGCTGACCATTCACATATTATATATATTATCTGTATATATATACATATATATATACTGGAGTGTATAGAATATTGTACACACCTATAGACCGAATGTGCCCTTTCCTCCGCGGGGCTAACAATGAGGGTCCATCAAGCGACCGAGGAGTCTTTGATAATGAGGGATCGAGATCATCCGCGCGCGCTCGGCAGGGCTCATATTCTCTAGATAGGTGTTCGCGCCACCCGACTCCAAGCCCTCGAGGTTCTCTGACGATCTTCAAGGGTCATTTTCATCCATGGTATATACGATTACACGTAATTCCCGGGCTGCCCGTAATCTTTTACAGGTCCTTTTTTTTTTCATTTTTTTTTTTTCGTCTCGCATCGAAGGCTGTTAAGTTAATGATGATTTATGTCATACGAATTATTCATTGCGCCGTGATATCGGGGTGAGTCGAAACGCGTGAGAATATGCAGGTTTTTTTAGTCCAGCATCAAAACAACAAAACGTATATATATATATATATATATGTAAATGATTCGCGAAGTACATTTACATTGAAGCAAAACGTAAATACATTAAGGCTAATTGGTTAACTATAGTGTAGACGGTAGGAGTACCCAAAAATATATGTAGTGAGAGCGGGCCGAGTGCGGATACTATCGATATATGTAGCGATCAGGAGGAGAAGGCGAGATCGAGAGAGTATCGAGAATGAGATTACACGTGTGAACTTATAGCTTCTGGCCTCGAGGCAAAACTCTGGATCGACTTTAATCGTTAACTGCGTGACGTATATATGTATGTAATTACATTAACTCGGGGGGTAATTAGCAGTAACGAGAAGTTACGCGACACAGACCGAGGAGAACACAACGATTATCTCTCACCGATGTTACATTCCCGATGATGCTGATTCCCTCACTACTTTTAACGTTCGAATTAGTGTATGTGTGTGCGTACTCTTTGGTAATTTTTTCCAAGTCGTATCGAACATCCGGTCCGAGTTTTACTGTGTACTCGGTAATTATAGGAAGTCCGCGGGATATATATATATGGATATTATATAAATATATATGTGTATAACTGCTACTGATGCTGCTGGTTTTCAGCCACTATATATACAATAAGCGGTTGCCTGGATGCTCAATTAATTATTGGAATTCGACGCCGCCCGCGCGAGAGAACCTGTGAAAGCATTTTCTCACTCACTCTTCTTCTCTCTCTCTCTCTCTCGCTCATACGCGCGTATTACGCGATACAAATGCGGTACGAGAAAGCCGATCCCAAAGCTCTATATGCAGGTAGCAAAAGATGAGAGAACACTAAGTACTGACGTACGCGTGCGAGTGAGTATATACATATATATATATATATTTATTTATATACATACGAGAGCGCATGCTGCCCGGTAGCAATTTATTCATTGCGCGCGCTAACTGGCTTCAGCATTGAAAAGCCCGCCACGGTAATCTGCATTCATTTGAATAAATAACCGATCAATAACCAATAATAAGTTGGGCAATCGCTGGTTTGTCATCTTAGCAAACCACCCGGTTGATAAACTGCCCCCATCGGGGTACTTAGGTGCGTGATGTATATAGATATATATATATATATATATATATATATATATATATATATATATATATATATATATATATGTGTGTGTGTAATAATACACACAAGACATATGGGTACGTACCTCGGGTGCTGGATCACTCGCCAGGTGTACTTATTGGTCTCTGGATCCAACATATCACGGTCCAAATGTATGAAAATAATATTGTAAAATGACGAACAAAATAATAATAAATAGGAATAATCTTATGGTTGGCTGACATGAATTATAAGTAATACGAAAGTATAAAGAAAAAAAATGTTCGATCTAATGCTGAGATTGAATTTTTACTGTCGAAATAGAAAGTAATTTTGTTGGGACAAGGATTTGAATAAATCAAACATGACTTGAGGAAGAAACCTCTCATTTCCTCTTAATTATAAATGAAATAATTTTTTAAGCAATCCTCGCTGCATTGCCATCTTTGTCAATATATCTGAAGAATGAACGAAAGATACGAGAGGTAAAACGCGCGCGAACATCTCGTCAATGTTGAGGCTGATATTCAATCTCACTTGCAAATGCGCTTCGTCAGAGAGATGGCAAGAGAGAGAGAGAGAGAGAGAGAGAAAGAAAAAGGGAAAAACGGCGAAAGAGAGAGAGAGAGAGAGCAGCAACTCGTCGCAGATACAAGCAGTCGAGGGATGAGTGGTGAACATATCACAAAAGAAAGACGAGAGGCTGAGGTGCAGAGAGTTGCACGTAGATAGAATGAGATAGAGTACATTATTTCTCTCACCCTCTCTGTTCTTCTCTCTCTCGCTCTCTCTCTCTCTCGCTCTCTGTCTCTCTCTCTCGCTCTCTCTGTCTCTCTCTCTCTCGCTCTCTGTCTCTCTCTCTCGCCCTCTCTCTCTCTCTCTCTCTCTCTCTCTCTCTCTCTCTCTCTCTCTCTCTCTCTCTCTCTCTCTCTCTCTCTCTCTCTCTCTCTCTCTCTCTCTCTCTCTCTCTCTCTCTCTCTCTCTCTCTCTCTCTCTCTCTCTCTCTCTCTCTCTCTCTCTCTCTCTCTCTCTCTCTCTCTCTCGACGGAGACCTTATTTTTACACTGCACGTTGGTCCCACCGTGGGTCTCTTCAAATGCCTCACGAGGAAGGCCCCCGAAAACCAATTTGTGACCGACGAGGCGATTGGTAATAAGCAACGGGGACTCAAATTGCTTGAGTTTTTCTGCGGTCGTTCATTGGGTGTTGTCGTCGGGAGAAAGAGAGAGCGCGAGAGCCCCACTATGGCAAAGCTCTCTTTTCCATTCTTTTTGTTTCAAATCTTCTTTTTATTTTTTTATTATTTTGCCCCGCGCGTCTTTTCATCCTTTTACTCTCTTGCTCTGCTGGCACGTCCCTCGATACTCGCGCACACAACTACATCCCCCCCCCCCTCCCCTCCCCCTCCCCCTCCCCCATTCCCCCTCGTGGTAACAACTCTCGGAGAGTAAAAGACGAAAAAGGGTTGCAAAAGACAGAAGAGGAAGAAGAAAAAGAATAGAGGAGGAGGAGGAGAAAGACGACACGACGAAGGACTGCAGAGAAAGATGGATAGGCTACGGGCCGATCTGCTCGGCGATCCCATTAACTGAACCCCGTTCTTCTTTTGGGGGCCCCCCGAGGCGCCTCTGCAGCCCCGCGTTTCGGTCCACCCGTTTGGATCTCGCCAATTTTAGCTCGTGTGTCTCCACGCACGTTGCTCACAAGATACCTTTTGTCTCTTACTCCGCAATATATTATTCGTCTGGCTCGTTCGATATGCACACACACATATATATATATATATATATATATATATATATATATATATTTGCATATACATATGTATACCATACAATCATCTCTACAGCTTTGAATATGATAATGAACAGCAAAAGTGTAATTATAGGTTTTCTCAACCGCGTCAGCGTCGGAACTGATCGCTTAGACTCGAATCTATACCGATACACGATGATTAGAACCATAACTTGAGCATCTTGCCTCCTGTCCAAATGGATGTTGAGAAACAAGAATATACAGTATAAGAGAAAACGTTACAGTCATCGGTCACCTCGTGAGAATCGTCAAGATCCAGTTACTGGCATCGTTGGGTCACTCTTGATCCAGTATTCTCCGACAGAGATGCCCAACATAACTACAAGATTGTCCATCACCGATGGTATTTTAGCCTTTATACGGCTCGTATAGCTTGGTCAGGGGATCGCTCGTTGCATTTTTTTGAATCCTGGCGAGATTGCAGCCGGTCGATTGCCACCGCCGGGCTGGAGCAGCAGCAGCAGCAGCATGAAATAAGAAAGGAGGAAAGGAAGAAGCGCGTGATTTCAAATGAGAGATAGAGATAAGTTGGCGAGAGAGCGAATGATGCGAGAGTATATGGGTGGCGTACATGGGACATTGAAGGTGGGGCAGAGGAGAAGAACGCTGAGGAGGAGAAAAGAGGATGTGGAAGCAAAGACGAGGGGAATATAGGCGGCATATTCTGCTCCTGCTGCTGTTGCTGGTACACCTTATATTATAAGCAGCCACCCGAACGTGTTGTAATCTTCTTGAGACAATGCGCCTTCCCCTCTCCTCCACCTCCTACCCGACGACTGTATGTATGAACGGGGCGCCCGAGTGAGAAGCTTCCCTCGTGCACTTTATCCCAATGGCAGCAGAAAGAATCAGGCAGAAAGAGAGACAACGAAAAAAGGAGCAGAAGCATCAAATGTGAAAGAGAAAGAATCGTCAGCACGGAGGATGATCCCCTGACGTGGATTTAAAAAAAAAATGGTGACTCGATAATAGCCGCAACGTCTACGTCGATTCGTATCAGAGGCTTCATTACTTTCCATTTTATTTATTTTCTCTGATTTCTCACACACTGACTCCTCAACTTTACACATGCATAATCCCAACACAAAACTTCCTCATCCATTTCACGTATATTTTCCCTTAATGTACTGTAACAATTGTGCACACCTTAAAGAGCGCTCTGAGCACTTGTCGTGTCATCGAGTTCGTTAAAATTTGCAATTACTTCACACGTTATTTATTAAAATTAAGATTTTCTTTTCTTCGCTCATTCGCGACGATGCTTTCCCATGTACGTAGACTCTGTGAGTTTCGTTCAATGACTCTTCGTGCTGTGATCGGATTGTACTCATACGGTGACGACGAAACGCAGCCAACAATAAGATGGGAGAATTTTCTACATGCTATGCGATGCTTTGTCATGATCCTCTCCTGGACATGGGCGATGCGTGCAGAGTGCAAAATTGGACGAAAAATAAAATGAAAGGAATAACGCAGTGGAAGAGAGGCGGTCATCGTAAAGCGATAAAAGTCGGACGACAGTGGAAAAAGAGAGAGAAAGAGGGAAAAAAACGAGGCGCGACGGTCGTGAGTGCAGGATTCACGAGTGTCTTCTTGGAAGCCTGTTGGCTAATTGGTCCAAGAGGGGTATATATACCATGAAAAAAAAACGACATCGGCTCAAAGAGAGAGGGAGAGAGAAACGCATGCGGGACCATAAACTGTCGCCCGCGCGAAGATCGGGGAACCCGCGACCCCGAGACGTATGGTGCCCGCGGCATATCGGCCGTCCAAAACGAGAGAGAAGCGCGAATAAAAAGGCAAACGAAGGCATATTCTCTCTGTCTCTGAGGCTGGGACTACTCGCGCAAAGCTCACCAACGAAAACTAAGGCAGAGAGAGAGAGAAAGAGAGAGAGAGAGAGAGAGAGAGAGAGGGTTATGAGAAAGAAGAGAGAACCACGCAAGTTCTATGTTGCACGGTCCAGCGGGAGGATCTTCTCAGTTTTATAAAGGCAGCGAAGTATAGCCTCGGGGAGCGCGTTGCGCTCGCGAGAAAGATATTCCACAAGACGCGCGCGAGAGAAGACTGGCGGGGAGTAAAGGGAACCCCGTGTACGAATTTACATTTAGAAAATATAATGAAGCAGCGTGAAGCGACCATTAGTCGTTCGGAGATGACAGACGGTTTCGGACCCCCGCAGGTCTTTCTCTCTTTCAGAGGTCCGCTTGCGAGAAGAGCGCACCACGCACATATGCATTTGCAGCTGCGCGAACGAATGCACTCGGACACATACACACGCACGAGGGATATCCTCTTGTGAAGTAAGCGTGTCGGGATGAAACTCTTCGAATGAGTTTCTCGAATCAGGGCGACTCTCTGTGGAACAACATCGGTCTCGAAAAACAAAGCATGATGTACGTATAGAGCAGATAGAGGATATAATATAAATATATTATGAAGAAGCGCGCGCGAGAAAGAGAAAGAGAGAGAGAGAGATTGGAGACAAGTGAGGTAGGCTCGAATGGTCTGAAAGATATTTTTCGGTTAGCCAGTCTCGATTGGATCGTAGCGCGATGTATTTTGATGATGATCGAACGTCAAAGACTCGACGGGATTACCTAACATCGACCCTGAACAGGACGTAAGAGATATTGTATTAATTTTTTTTATTTATTCTTCTCTCTCTCTCTCTCTCTCTCTGTCTCTGTTTTTTTTTTTTGAATGACATATATTAGTACGCAAGTCGAAAGCCACGAGACCGTCACGTTAATTCGATTTCTAGTCATAAATCATAAGAAGAATTGAGAATGCCGCGGTTCGCTTGTTGGCGTTGAAGGTTGAAGCGCCGTGTAAGATATATATGCGTGCATATATATATATGCGTACATGCGTGTGCGCACACGACTTTGTCCCAGAACTGAAGATACCGTCAAACTCGTTAAACACTGTTTAAAAAATTCCTCTTCGTTCATTATGCCTGTAATATGTTTATAGACGACACGGAAATATCGCCCAGAGCAAAATTTAATGAAATACCAAAAAGTGATTGCCCGAGCCCACGTGTCCTTAATCCTTCGCGAGGGTCCACGGACAATGTGACGAGAAATAATGTGGGCTACGATGATTAGATGCTCGTTTCGTGTATAATACAAAATGGTACAGGTATATTATTATTTATTTGCGCAATTCGAGAGCATCTCAAGGTTCGATAAAGTGAGAAAGAAGATATGAGGATCGACATCACGCACGAATAAATATAACCGATCAGTATATAATATCAGTGTAACTCTTTATCCATAAACTATTTGACGACACCCCATCTTTTGGATATCGTTCATTGACGATTTCCCTCTAATTTTTCTACCTCTTGCTCCTTCCCTCTTATCTGCTTTCCACACTGTTAATCTTTCCTTTTATTGGCCTATTCGCTCTCACCCAACGATTTATCTGATGTATCTTCACAGCCTCTCTCTCTCTCTCTCTCTGTTCATCTCCGAGCGAAGGAAACATTTCACGCTGACTGCCATATAACACCGGTAAGAGAGACGCAGATCGAGGAGAATGAGGAGAAAAAAAAATCGTTGCGCGTCCATCCATCTCGCACGGCAAGGAGGCGTGTCCTCTAATTATTATAATTATTCCGGGTGAGCGCAGAGCGGCAGTGGAGACGGTAGAGCTGGACTGTAATTAACGCAGCCACAGAGCATAGGACATCTTGACAGATCCGAATTCTACGTAATGATAAAAAAATCGTTTCGAGCCAAGACGCGCCCGTGAACGAGAGATCGAGACCGCATTGTATGCACGGGAGACCCGGACAATTATCACGGAAAGATGCTCTGGAAATTAAGTTCACGGGATGTTCAGGACACTGCGAGAGCTCGAGCTTTTAAGGGCAGGGGGGTTTTTAAAAGGATGGAAAAAAAAATTAGTGTACAGGTTATTTGAAGTCATCTACGAGCTTCTTGCACATCAATCAAGTGCCCTCGATTTATATTCTATCCTCCTGCAAATGTTTATCATCGTGACTCCACTTACGAACAAACGATGCACCATCTATCTGACTCATAGCCCAAAAATTATTTTACACGTTTTCTCATTTCCTCATTCTTTCTACTATGTGACATTCTGTCCGGGTCCCACAGCCAAATTTTTCAGGGACGATAATCGTCCAGAAGCGAGGGAGAGAGAGAACCCATATAATAGCCGTCGATCGGTAATTAAATCAGAAAGTTATTCCCGTCACGCGCCGCGCAATTATAATTAAGGATTTATTAGCGGGTCCGTGCCAGCCCCCCCGGCCGAAGACCACAGAAACGCCTTCTCCGCCGCCTCCTCATCCTCCTCCATGAATGAACCTAACAACTAACAGGGCCAAAACTGCTTAAAGATCGTCGAGCATAAGAGGGACCATGGCCATACCGAGCTCAACTCGTCCTCGCCATCAGGCATCCCATCCACCAAAATTTTAGCCCAAGAATCACCATCACCGCATCACCACCACATCAGATGAGTGAGCTGGTAAACGTGCGCGCGCGTCTCTTTCCTGGGCCTCTAAGGCAGAAGCAAATTAAAAACTGTCCCAGTGGCCGTAAATAAAAACTCGGCTGGTATTCCGCCCATTTATGCTCTCGCGTATATATATATATATATATATATATGTGTGTGTGTGTGTGTGTGAGAGAGCTTAAAAAAGGTCTCTCTAGACACGCACCTAATGCCTGATTTCTCTAACGGGTGAGGATAAGTCGGAGTTGCGCGACACAGAATCCTCAAATCCTTTGATTTCTAGGACAAAAAAAAATGTTTATACACGAGTCACCCTTATCAGTAAAGATTTGTGAAACACTTTAACATTTTCAACGATACTAAAAATATCAGCGATATTCGACTATTAACCTTCTTCAATTGCATAATACTGATTGAGCCATAACCACTCATCAATCAAATTTATTTGTACAGTCAATGTTTTTGTCAGTAATTTTCAGGAGTTTTTGTTTTATTTTGGCTTTCCTCGACAGGACCAGACGGTCACCCGGTATATAAGGGGCGGGGGAGGGGGCCTTATAGAACCTGGTCAACGCGGCGTTTTAGTAGAAGGATGAGATACTGGATCCTGGCGCCGCAACGCGTTCCAAAATAATGACACCCGAGGCCCTCGCCGAGAACAGTAGAGTTTCTACCTTCGTTGGTCCAGAGACAGCGCGAGGCTGGCGCACTCGCTCTCTCATCCTCATCGTGGGGAACTTTTAATTACAAACTGATGACCGAGCCAAAGCCGAAAATATTGTCTTCTGCGCGGGACTATACTGGCTTCGACACACACACACACACACACAGGGAGGAAGGGAGAGACGGTGTAGACTTTGGTGTTCCTGGGACTCAAATGCATTAAGAGAGAGAGCAGGGAGACGAACAGAGCAAAAGGATCGATTTCGCGTGTGATGACCAGCCGACCCTCATTTTTTTCTTCATTCTTCTTTTTCATCCTCCTAGTTTTTCAAGCTCTCTCAACGTTATGTGCTATCAAGATGCATTACACATTCTTGATGATCTATACCATCAACACTGCAGCACGCTACAAATTTGCCTCATATATATATATATATATATAAAATACATCGTGGCTAGATCGAGACTATGCACCTGCGTTGCAAAACAACGTCCAATGTAGTTCAGCGAGTGAGAGCGTGGAGGCGTAGAAAGAGAAAAAGAGAGAGAGAGAGAGAGCGAGAGAGCCCTAAACACACTTTAAACGTTGAGGGGGCTACAGAGCACAACCGGGCGATTAGCCCGATTTTCGATACGCTGCTCTATAACCGTTGATTAAATCGTTCGTAGGTGGTTGTTGCTGTTGCTAATACGTTGAATGATCCTGGCACGGGCGGGGCGGTGGACGTGAAATGGGGGGGAGCAGAGCGCACGCGGCCCCCACGCGCCTCAACAATTAAGGCCCGAGGCTCAAATCGACTTGTGATAGAGTCTCCTTCCAGCCTGAGCGCACCTATTCGCAATGATTTTCTACGCTATACATATACCTGCTATTTATATGTACACCATCGCGTTAAGGATATCATCGCAGCCTCGTGGCATAGCGGAGCAAACTTGTGTGTATATGACTAGCTAACGCGTGACCAAACGTGCAGTTGGGGGGGAGGGGATGGGAGGGGGAAGGGAGGGGAAGGGGTTCAATTTCAGAGACTCCTCCCGCTCTGTAGTTCTTCCTCAAAGCAATTCCAACTTTGACTGGAAAGCGAGAACGAGATCGAGACAAACCGAGCGTAAACTCTCTGATGATGGTGTGCAGAGTGTATATGTGGAATAGAGTTTCAGTCAGGGCCGTGGCAACATAACTTCTGATACCATGGCAATCCGATTCGGAATCACCGTTGGCTAAATTATCCTGAGCTCGCTCTTCCCTCCCCTCTCCCACCTCCACCATTCCCTCCACCGCCCCATTCATATATAAACTGCGTGCAGCCGTTTGCCGGATTGCGGCAATTACCCCGAGTGAACGCGGTCCCGCCACCGAGCACCGAGTAATTATCGAGAACGTGAAGAACCCGGGAAGGAGACCTGGCGTTGGCCACCACCACCACCACCACCACTATCACAGAGAGAGAGAGAGAGAGCACTGAGAGAGTCTTGTTTAATCTGGTGATCTGCTGCCGGTCGTGGCAATATGGGCTCGCTACAGCTCGAGAGAATCGTAACGATCATCAGCGAGAGACTCTCCAGCTCGCGGTTACCCCTCTGTTGAGGCCCCCGTGTTCACCGATTGCGTCAGACCCCCGAGGACTGGCCCGGTGCGCGAATTCCCGTAGCTCTCCGCGCCGCTCACTCACCCAGTAATATGCCTCTTGGCTGTTGTTATGCTCCTGCTGCTGGCAATAACACGACCGTGTGGCGTGATCATCGACGCCAAGAGAACTTAACAGTTATCGTCGCTGTACCTCTCGACGTGATTTTCACAATATTATTTCGTGTGCAATAAGTTGAAACGAGGAGCAAGATCTATATATACAAGACGAAACGTAAACTCGATAAGCCGGACATTTGCGCCTGCAAGCGAAAACTCCCAATGATTCCACAAGAATAGCCAATCTTTATATTTTTCTTTCCTTTTTTTTTAACTCTGGCTCTCTTGGTTCTCCAACGAGGTTTAGTCACGATGTGACCGCGATCCACGTGATGAAGGGTGCATATAATGGTGGTTCAAGTCTTGATGTCGAAAGAGGTAGTTTTGTGGTGAGAGAGGCCAAACTACTGTATATGGACAATTGGCACATAGCCTATATGTATATATATATACATATGTATATGTATACACAGTACACATTGATTGATTGACTGATTGGCAATGAAAAATGAATGACGTTATTTATTGTTTTTTTGTTTTTTTTTTCTCCTATATATAATATGATGAGTGTTCTCGTATTTATTTTTACTCGACAAACTTTACCTTTTTGCAATCGCGAATAGCCAACTTCCGTATAAAAATCAAAGATCTAACATCCACTAGATGGAACATGAGACTTCTGACAAGAAGCAATTTTCTCTCGACTGGTAATCGGATTAATCTCTCTGTCGAGATGAGTGAGAGAGTAGTATCATGGCCTCTATGGGCATATAAAAACAAGTATGCATACTTCTAGTTGCAGGACATACGAGAGAATAGATTTTTTAGAAATGCAGAATCCTGCGCATCGAGTATATTAGACTTCCCCATACGGCTTAGATAATCTTTGCGTTGCTCAGAAGAAATCACCGGGCTATATTATCCTAAACATATATATATATATATATATATATATATATATATATACGTTCGGAATAATATAGCCCGGTGAGACGTCGTATCACTCTATCACCTCTATTATCCCTTGCGCAAGTTACGTGGAGATACTTTTCTCCCTGAAGAGCTGAATTACAAAAGTGTGTCTGCGAGTAAGGACAGAGAGGGAGGATGAAGAAAACCGAATGAGAAGAACGAGAAGACAGTCTCACCCTTCCCCCGTCATTTGCCCCGCGTGTGTCTCGGGACGGTATAGTCGGGCGTACACGGACCACGGGTGGGCTCAACGTGTAATCTCCTTCGTTCGCGACTGCTGCACGTATGCCCTAGAAGCATTAAAGTCTCGACGTCATCCCCGCGCGAGAGAATGCGATCCTAGCTCTCCAACACACACACACACACACAGACACAAGAGAGAGAAAGAAAGCGTTGGACCCGCTCGAAGACAACAAAGAGAGAAAAACAGTAGTGGAACGACGAGGTGGAAATAAAACGAGAAGGGCGATCAGGGAAGAAAGAAAAAGAGAGCTTACCATAGTGCTTACACACACACACACGCACACACACACATGCATGCATGTACGAGGGAAAGAAAGAAGGGTGTCCATGATGTGTCCATGTACACATCAGGGTCGAAAACGAAGAAGTAGAGAGATGCGACGGGCGTGGAGGGACATCGAGAGAAGAGGAGTAGAGTAGTAGAGAGAGCGATGAAGAGGATGAGGAAGAGGCAATCGAGTAAAGGGAAGATGAAGAAGAAGAAGAAGAAGAAGAAGAAGAAGAGGCCGGGAGCTATGCGTGCTCCGCCCCGCCCACGCTTTCAGAGACCCAGGACTCAACTTGTCCACCTTCTTTGCAATGTACAGCCAGAGGCAAGAGTAACGACCACCCTGATGCATTTCGCTGGACTCGCACCGCGCGTTTAGAACTCTCGGCCACTCTCGCTTTTTTTTGTACCCTCTCCTCGTCAGAGAATCATGACTCGGGAGCTTTTTCGCGAGATGGTTCCAACTCGATAGACCATATTACACGGAGAGAAAGAAAGCAATATGTATCAACTCCCGATATCTCTCTCTCTCTCTCTCTCTCTCTCTCTCTCTCTCTCTCTCTCTCTCTCTCTCTCTCTCTCTCTCTCTCTCTCTCTCTCTCTCTCTCTCTCTCTCTCTCTCTCTCTCTCTCTCTCTCTCTCTCTCTCTCCCTCTATCTATCTATCTATGTATCTATCTTTTTCTCTCTCGCTGCTCTCACCATGAGGCCATTTGCTTTATTATCAAATAATATTTCCATACAATTTTGATACATCGTATAATATCCAGCACCAAGCCTCCCGCATTAACATAATTCTCTGGGAACATAACGTAGCAAAAGTAACGAATTCAAGAGTGCGTCTTGAAACTGAGGACCCGCGAGAACTTGGTCCAGGAAGCTGTGGGAGTCAAGAGAGAATTAAGTGAAAAAAATTATTTGGCCTCTTGTAGGAATGTTGTGTCCGTAGATATGGTACCACATAATCATTCTCGCTATACACGTCAAGATCACACGCTTTATAAGGGACAAGCTTGATCGTCACAATTCACCGGAGGCTTGAGAAGAGTGCGTTACTGTGAAGATGCTTCTTTTGAGTCAGAGCGTACCCATATACAACGATGTACATATACATGAGCCTGACTCTTTGGGGGCCGGAGGCGCCATCTCCTCGAACTCTTGCATCCAGCTATATCTCTACTCCCTTCTCGGACACCAACAGGTTCGAAGAGCATACATACACGCACAGACACACACATATACGCAGAGATAGGGAGAGATAGGGGGAGTGTGTGTGTGTGTGAGAGAGAGAGAGAGAGAGTTATATACATATGTAAAAATCCAGCGTGTCTCTCGTCGGTCCACAGCGAGCATTATCATAGTGAGCCCGCAAGCGTCAAGTCGACGCAGTCCGGCCAGTCGGTATGGTGGCCGGTGGTACGCTCTGGCTATTTGAGACAAGCGACTTCTCGCAAGCTCCAGGGGCTGTGAGGGAAACGAACGAGGGACTGAGAAAGAGAACAAGATCCACGGAATAATATTGCCGTGACGGAAAAAGACTAGCACACTCGCATTATGCATGCCCTGGACATACACGTTGATGCAAACACTGCAGCGCTGGGTTAACATTAAACGCTCCTCTGTGTGTGTGTGTGTGTGTGTGTGTGTGTGTGTGTGTGTGTGTGTGTGTGTGTGTGTGTGTGTGTGTGTGTGTGTGTGTGTGTGTGTGTGTGTGTGTGTGTGTGTGTGTGTGTGTGTGTGTGTGTGTGTGTGTGTGTGTGTGTGTGTGTGTGTGTGTGTGTGTGTGTGTGTGTGTGTGTGTGTGTGTGTGTGTGTGTGTGTGTGTGTGTGTGTGTGTGTGTGTGTGTGTGTGTGTGTGTGTGTGTGTGTGTGTGTGTGTGTGTGTGTGTGTGTGTGTGTAGATGTGTCTGCAGCTTTTGTGTTGGCGGTAGGAGCTGCTGGTGATCCTGCAGGGTTTTGCCGGTCCTACTCGACGGACGATGGTATTAAGGGCTTTGAATAAACGTCTAGCAGCCCACAAATGCCGGACGTTGGCCCTCGAAATTTCAAACAAACGTACATATAATGTTGAATTTGATTGGGAACGTATAGAGAAATGAGGCATCGTCTCGACACAAAATAATTGAAAAGACTAGTCACAAATGGCCTTGATACCTACGTATATGTAAATATTGTGTGATTATTGCTGAATGATTTTTTTTTAAATCTGTTTGCGTTATAAAATAAAAATAAAAAAATAAAACGAGCGTGTAAAATGATCTAAATGCGGAAGGACCCGTGTATAGCTACATTAAGGGGATTGGATAAATTTTTTTATCGTAAAATTCTCATCTCTGTATAGAAATAAAGAATTGAAAACCGGGGACCTTGATCTCATTGGGGAAAGCGTGTCATTCATTCGCAGCCGCAGCATCCCGAGGGGGAATTCGCTGAAAGAAAGACTCGCCTTTTGTCTCTTTCGATCGCGAACTGAGCAGGCGTCCGAGCAAATGAGCTATATATATACCTACTCAACGGTATATTGCTGTGGCACTCTTGCTTCGAGTCAAAGCAACAAAACGAGCAAACACGAGAGGGGAATAAGGTGGAGTTGCGAATGCGTGAAGCAGCAGGTGAATAACGAGCTGGGAAGAATGAGAATTATTAGTTCTTTGTGATAGAAAATTATGCCCAATCGTCAAGTGCCCGAGAGAACAATCAACTGCGAATGTCACGGGTATATATTTTTTTTGTTGACGAATATGTCTTATTATTTTTGTGCCTGGCTCAATTATTCCATTACTCAGTTGTATTATATTCTATTACTCCGCGTTACGACACAAGCTTTGGTACAATATAGATATATAATGCTATATAGGCAGAATCGAGTGTACGAATTATCAAGCTGGAGAAGTTGTGTCAGCCGTAACTCGTATATATACGTAAAAGTGGCCAGAATAATTCAAAGCTCGCGAGTTCTCAACGAGTTATTACACGCGAGTACATAATATGAAAATCAATCAAAGACACGCTGAGCTCTTGGAAGACCGGTTCAACGAGCCGCGCGGACGTGAAACTCCGAGCGGGTCATTTTTAAAACGATTCGAGTCAAAGAAAAACATCAAAGAGCCATCAGACGTGCTGTGATCGAGAGGATCTCTCGCGGACGAGACGGAAATATGTATGAGAATTGATTGATCGTGTTGCGTTAAGCGTTGAACGCGCTCAACTATATATATACGAGGCCACGAACTCGCGACCCTCGCGCTCTAAGGTACGAAAATCGAAGGGAATCTGTCGTATATACATGTATATTTTGGAAAGTTTTTTTGTTTTTTATTTGTTACCCTCCCTCCTTCCGTCGTTAGAGACCAAGCCATGCGGGCTCTCTCTAATAACAGCTATGGGACCAAAATTAAGGCCACTTCTCTGTTCTCTTAACTTATGAGGGGTTCAGCCTTATAACAGACAGCTCTGCGATTAAAAAACCTAAACTAATGACGGAAAAATTAGTCAGATAGCCCAATAAATAATATATTGCATTCCGAATCCTTTTTTCCGAGTTAAAATGACGTGCCTGACTGCACACTTATTTAGATACTTATTGATAAAGAATATTATCACGTGCTTGCTGATTATTACTTCATCGTTTCCTTAGTACTTTCACGAGAGCCTCCATATTATACATAAACTGTCTATTGAACAATTCATTTAGCGTCTCTGCAAGAGTCGTACTTGTTTCTGTTGGTGGCAAAGCAATGCTGACATGATTATCCCTTTCTGTATTGATATCTCACAACGCGAAAGTATTTTCCTACTGTCTCATTCGCCCATTCACCCTCGTAATGTCAGCATTAGTACCATATTCTGTCCAATATTTTTCTAGTAGTTTTCTCCCCTTATTTTCACACTTTCTAATGCTCGTACGATAAATCCCAGAGACGTTTTCAAGACTTATGCGTAGCTACTTTTGTGAATTCATATCACACACGCCAGGGGAGACGCTATTACCCCTTAGCCTTGATAATTACGGGGCTTGTGAAAAATCCACGGAGACTCCAAAGCCTTTTATCTTATTGTATTCGGTCGACTATCTTTCTTTTTTCTGTCTACAGTCAAGTTCCCCATAATTAAACCGATCGGTACGAAACCCGTTCTCGCGTTTAAATCGCCAATTGAATGGAAAACAATATCATGCATACATGTCAAGCCTGCTCATATGAATTCTCCTACTCATGCTCAGTGAGAGAAAACGAATGTGGAAAAAGTGAGAATATGCAAGATGATATCAATATAGCGGAGGTCACACGCGAAAGGTTAAGAAGTGAGGAGTTAAATTGTGGTTGACTCACTGACTGTTAATTTTTCTCTCGGATCATAGAAATATAATGGCGACTCATCGCTCTCTCTCTCTCTCTCTCTCTCTCTCTCTCTGTATTTCCATTGCTCTTTATTTTTCATTCAATATAAACTCCCAACACTATCGTCTTCTCTGTGTATCATTTTGAAGGAGAGAGTCAAGTGAGATTCACCCGGGACAGGGACTCGACTCATGTTCATCCACACTCTTCGGGTCAACAGTGAAGTGGATATATCTCGTGGGTAGTCCAAGCAATCTGAGAATATATGTGGTTTATTCCACGGATACGAGTGGCCAACGAGTCAGGGAAATCGTCTTTTGGTGGACGTCACGAGACGCTTAATCCCTCAGGGATCGGGACTAGCTGCTGCTGTGGCTGCTGCTGCTGCTGCATGCATCGTATGGCTTGGCACGCTGAGAGGATCGTCAAGGATCCTCTTCGAAAAGTGTGGCTAACACGGCATATATATATATATATATATATATATATATATATATATATATATGTATATATATATATACTAACACAAGAGACAACGTGTTTACGTTTGTTTCTTCTCTGGCCTCGCAGACCTCATCATCCGGGGCCCCCAGAGAGTCTCAACTGCAGTTGGGATCGCGCCTTCCGAGTGATCCGGCAACACAAAGACGTTACTATAGTCTGCGGACTCCCACCCGAGCGGATGATGCTGAGACCAAGCTGGATTTATATGTTTCCTCCCTCGCATCAGCATAGCATGCTGTCGTTGACTGTGCGCGATCCGCCAAGAGCAAGACGCGAGGCGACAAAACATTACAAAGCGGGCCTTGTTGATGACCGAACTGGCATGACCTCTGACGCACCGTTTAATTCATCAACATCATCATCTTACTGGTCGCCATGATGCTTCTATCCCACATGAATTCGAAGCATCCGGCCATACAGTACAGTACATATGATAACTTTTATCAATTTTCGAAATTGTAAAAAAAAAAACTTTACATTGAAGCTTATCCGATCATTCGGTCATTGTTCTCGTTTCTCGGTTAATTCTCACCACATGGAACAAAAGAGTTGGATTGGATGTGCACATCGGGGCAAATGTTATTCCCGAGTGTGACGATCGTCACTCTGGTTTGTTTATACTGAGTAGGACAGAAATACAAGAGTGTCACGCCGGTAGGCGGCCGAAACCGAGACGCGAACCATATGCTGTGGAAAACCATGCTGGTGACGACGTAAACGTCGTCTGTCGCTATTTTCGAACTCGCAGCACACTCCGAATCATGCTGAGGCTGCAATAGAACTCGCCGAGTTAATCAGCGAGACTGCACAAATTATGAACTTTTATCTTTTCCATCACGAGAACTTTAACTATCAGTACCAGTCGTTGTTATCAACCGGATTATTCCCATAGACAGTTTATTAATTCGATAAAGGTAGAACGGACTAGACAAGGTCTTTTCTCAATTGATCATACACTTCTAGAAAATAAAACTCAATTTTTTTACACTCGTTCTATAACTTCATTCGTCCCGCAAAGTTGGACGAAGCTCCATGTCGACTCCAATTTAATAAAAAAAAAAAATATATATATATATATATATATATAAATTTAGCATTACAGTACTCAACTCTATTGATATTAACAACTGAACATTTACATCGTACAAAATATATTTCGAGCACTCGAATCTCTGCTATTTCATGGTGGACAGTAGGGAGACTCGACTGTATTCTCGACAATTTTCCTCTCGGTTGTTCGATTATATTCTGGATGACTTTTTAGTCATGCTAATATCGTATAGGGTGAGTGCGCCAGTGCCTGACCCCCTTAAGATTCAGTTCGCGTGAAGTGGTAATTTACTGAGGTCTGGTCATTCACTGGTGCACTCACCCTATAAACGCCTTTTCTCGATATGATGATCGATAGAATCGAAAGTGGAGATGATGACGAGGCAGTACAAGACGAAGAATTCTCCCGTGCGAGTTTTACTATATAACTCTTTCGCTTCGTGTACTTTACTAGAAACATTCGGCTCCGTGGAATCCAGACTCTCTGTAACCGATCGTTACCCAAAGTGTCGCCTGGCGGGCTTGCGTGCAAGAATGCGCGACAGAGCGAAAAGACAAGAGCGACGAAGAGAAAATATGAGATAACATGGTATTATCCTGGTCTGTGTCACCCCGGGAGGGTAATTTTGTTTGAAGTCCGTCTCGACGATAGCGACAACGAAGATATCTTTGCGCCCGCCTACTTTTCTCAAAATGAAAATAATGATAAAAAAGATAAAGAATTATTAAATATACATATGACGAATGGATTGTAATTTTTTTCATACCCACAAAGCGACAGGAAAAGGCATCTCTTTCGCGCTTATTCCATACACTTTGCGGTTGGCCGCAAGGCAGAGCGACTGGTGAACTGCCTTTTCTTATTTTGTTTCCTCGCATAGAGGATGTTTATCGTCCTTCGTATCTTCCTCATTGTGTCCACAACTTTCCTTTCATTTTTTTCATGAAAATTTCTCTTTCTTTTACAACAATTTATCTCTTTGCCAAAAAGCTAAGAAAAATTCACGAAGAGAGATGTATATTGATGAAGGATAAAAATGTGCATGACACTGCTATTTGATGTAGGACCCCATTACCAACACCCCAATATTCACACGTGGATATTGTATAAACTTTTGTCATACCGCGTGACATTGACTGCACGCAGCAAACCGGTCATTGCGTTTTTTTCCCTCAACTGTTACACCCCTGCACCACTCTGCCGCTCATCGTCTTTTCATCTTCATCGCGAGGTCGCGCAATTGAAAAATTCTTTTATTGTCCACAAATTGAATTGCTAACATCCGCTTTGGTGTATACCAAAAGTATAACAAAGGGGCAAAAAAGTGAGTTTCGCTTTCATTCGTTCGACCTCATCCGGAGGTGACTCGATCCCTCCGACACTATCTTATGTAAACTCGTTTTTTCTTCATTTTTTGTTTTTTTTTTTGCAAACTCCCTAATGACAACGCAGGAGCGAAACGCATATACTACGTTTAAAAAAAAAAGCATTATCTTGAGTTTATTCTGACACGCATGATCCCTTTTCCAGTTTTACCTGGTCAGCTTTTTTAAAACATATATAACTCAATGGTGTGTTGCATAACCCTCTTATGGAGAAAATGCACAAAATATTCGTGCTTTTGTATAGACATATGGCTATGTCGGTAAACAGTACAGTAAAAAGTTACGTAAATAGAACTATTGAATTGTTCGAACAGACCGAAAGAATATCATTCTCAAACCGTTCTTCATACTTGGAATTGTTTCTTTGTCACTTGTCATTGTGTCTAGATGTGAAAAAAATAATAATTAGAAAAACGCTATTCCAGACAGCGATGACGGGTATTGGGACATTAATACAAACGAGATAGGAGTTGGATGGAACAAAAAAATCCAATCGATACAAATTGGGTAGTCGATGACGTCGCGGATCTTTGGGGCCCCGTCGGCTTGGACTGTGGCCTGAAAGATATTAGCTAGCCCTGCTTGAAAGAATAATGACAAGTAGGAGAGTGAGGAAGACTCTCTTCTGGCATGACATGAAATTACGATAGCAGGGACCGGGCTTCGTTTCGCATGATTTTCGTTATACCCGCAATGTCCAACAGCGTGCGGTATACTGTATTATTTGTACATGGGACTCAGGGGGAGGACGAGGACGAGGAAGGGAGGGAGAGAGAGCGAGAGAGAGAGAGAGAGAGAGAGAGAGAGGGGAGAGAGAGACAGACAGAGGGAGAGACAGAGGGCAAAGAAGAATCATTAGGGGAACCTGTGGTCGCGGGAAAACAATCGTCGCTGTTGCAGGGGTGTCCATATAACGCGTCCCGGTGGTGATGTGGCCGGGTATAAATGACCTCGTGAAAGCTGCACGGCCTGCTGGGTACGTACCGTTTAGCCATGTAATTTCGTTGCAAGGGCCGCAACGAAACGAGCTGGCAAGCGAGCTGGGCGTGGCGCAGTCACACCTTTAGCATGGACGAGGCGCGATTTTCTTCACTGTGTCCTAATCGAACGGAACTTGCCAAGCCGAATGTGTGCGACCGAGCCCTCATCACAGAAACAAACGAAACGGTCAGTATTCCCGCGGTGAGTTTTGTTTTTGCAGAAAAGTTTATTCGTCATTGTGGGCGCCGCATCTCTTGGCTCAAAAGAGATTAAGTGTTGGCATAACCGAATGTCGGAGGGACGAGAGGACGTAGAGAAAAAGAGAAGCAAGATTTTGGAAAAGGGAAGAAGGGAATTTATAGAATGAATACACAGCGAAAATTTTGCTGTTTTTTTTTTCTTTTATTCAAATAACAATTTCTCAAATAAGAGTTTCCTTATCGCGAACGGTTATCATTGAGATAACTTGAAGGAAAAATCTACGACCCAGGCGAGAGGACAAATTCGGCTGGTGTATCAGCTGAAATTTTTGGTCTCCCTCCAATGTTTAACATGTTTCTTTTCTCTCCAATCGTCTGGAGAATTGTTCTTGGACGCGTCTGTTTATAAAACGTGCGAGTCTATATCGTCAAAAGAGAAGAATCATCTATTTTTGGTGAAAGATTCCGTGTCAGTCCCAGAGGTACCCGGATCGGCTCATCATCAGGTACAGATGCAGTTCGGTCGGTCCCATACAGTTCGCCACGCTTGCTGGTTCTGCTCGGCGAGGGGGAAGTTATTATTAGCAGTTCACCATTGTCCCCCTGTCAACAATTAGTTTAGATGATGCCTCAACTTTTTTTTAGCCCCTGAGCGTGTACAATTCCACCTGAACGAAAAATAATAATTATTATTATTATAATCATAATAATAATAATAATAAATATAGAGAGACTGGACGATGCTGTGGTTTTCCGTGAGATGACGAAAGGACAAGATGTTCTTCCCAGTTTCTCATAAACGCAAACATACCCAGTCTCGACAAGCCACCTCGATAATATCCAATGTGTATCAACGTCATTGAGATTCCCAATTCGACACGTTACAACGATTTTGTTGAATTAATAAAAGATGATTCGTTGGGTTTGGATGTTGTATTGACCGGCTTCCGGAAACGTTTGTCAGAATATGATCTTGAGAGTAACGTCCCTCGACAAACTCTTCCAGTTTCACGGTAATATTCAACGCCCAAAGAGCCGTGCAATTTTTTTTTTTTTTTACCCAAGAAGATCCTTCAAAAGAAATCACAATTTTTGTCTATCCCTCGGGGATAAGAGGTGAAGTTTAT
Source organism: Dyspetes luteomarginatus (assembly GCA_963669185.1). Lineage (NCBI taxonomy): Eukaryota > Metazoa > Arthropoda > Insecta > Hymenoptera > Ichneumonidae > Dyspetes > Dyspetes luteomarginatus. The sequence goes on along the minus strand of OY769903.1, from coordinate 11,901,141 downwards.
GGCGTATGCAAGGCACAAGCGGCAAACGGGCCGCGACTTCAAACGACAAAAGACACGTATATATAGCGAGTAGACAAGGGCTATGGCGGTGAAACAGGGAAGAACGAGAGAACCAGAGGAAGCTGCTGCTGTTGGTCTCAACGTCTAGCAGTTGTAGCAGTAAGGATGATACAAAATATTAATATCTCGCGTCCCTCATAACTCACGGACGGATGGTCGCGTTACGCACGCTCCACGGCCTTCCTACTCTACATCCCGAGGGAAAGCCTCGGCAATGCGGCGAACGGGCGTGCGGAGAGGGGTGAGGAGGAAGGGGGAAGGGAGGATAAGCAGGATACGAGTGTCTTTGTTTGCTTCGGGAGCAAGCCAGCATCACAGACATCAGAGAGCGTTATTCTAGGCAACGTTTTGGTGAGAAGAGGATCGAGAAATATGGTTGTACGGGGTGAGGCTGAGGCAGCCCGGCCACCATTGTGTCCCGTCGAATTACAAGGGATAGCCGGAGCATGTGTTTAGATGCAGCTGAATGCACATTTATGGTGGACCTGACCCCCGAATGTTCGTCTCCGTTGATGCTTGGCGCTTCTTCCAGGTCCCCATTATGCTGACATAACTCGTCAAAAATATTGTGATTGGTGGGCATAGAATATGACGTTACCTGAAGGACTGAGTATCGCTCTCTCCCTCTCTCTCTTCAATCTCACTATTTTTTTCGGCTGCTCAAGAGCTCAGATTCGACGGATGATGAAGAATTAAGAAGAACGAAAAGGGACGAGGGGATTTCGTTTAGAGAGAATAGAGAGGATCCGGTAAATCTCGGCGGGAGTTCTATTGCCAGAATAATAGAATCTGTGTATAAGAGACGGTAAAACGAGAGGAAACGATACGTTTGCCAAACGAACTGTGTGTATGCCGATCATCGGGGAAAAATGCACCACCTCGAGCACTTTTGGAGTTTTTTCAAAACAATTTTTTTTTTTTTTGCTTCATAACTGCTGTTACGTGGAACTCGATATTATATTTCTTTGACAAATCATCAATGACGTTTGGGAGTCCTTCAGTTCGAGAAGAATTCAGTTCCAAAGTACGAGCAGCACATAGTTTTTGCGGCTCATCCGGATGGTCTTGACAGAAAAATGATATTCGTGATAGAAGTAAAGGAAAAAAATCGATGTTGAATAAAATCATGAGGGAGAGTCACAAATGGAAAAAAAAAGCTAGCCAAGCAAGTATAGGCATATTACATAGGCATTGATGAGAGTCCATGTGCACATCAATGACGAAAAGACGACAAAAAAGAGCTGGCAGGTTTGCAAACTCATGAATTACATCGTTGTCTCCTGTGAGCTTCGAGCGTAGCCGCATCGGGGTCAAAGGTCTCCCAGGCTTAATTGCCTTCCATCTCGCTACCCGCGGGGCCCCCGCTCTCGTGCTCTTTACGCGTAATTGGCCAATCGTCTCGATTGGTACGAGTTATTTTGGCCGACGAGAGGTTCGGCGCGTATATACGCGCGCCCGGCCAAGAGAAGGTGTGCGCGAGTATATAATCCAAGGACTGGTCACTCGTTTTTTCACTCGAATTCTCTCTCTCTCTCTCTCTCTCTCGCTCTTTCCTTCCCGCTTCAGCCGTCTCACGCACGAAGGACAGACGAAAAAGGAAGGGACTCGATATATATGAAGAAGCAAAAGAAGAGAAAAAGAGAAGAAACGCGAAAGAATCATCAAACTCTGTGCCCGGGGAGTCATTAAATCGTAATTTTAAATCGCATTACTCCCACGTATATACTTCTCTCAGCAGCATTACTGCCGTGTGTTTGGCCCCCTCGTTCGCGATACTCTCTTCGTACATTATGGGTAACAGCACCCCCTTTATTTTTCTTTCTCTTTGTTGATACCTCGACAAAATTTCAACGACCAATCTTTTTCTTCCTGGCGTTCTCCCTGTATCCTCTTGCACCGATTTTTTTCGGCATTGACGCAACCTCTACCAAGAATCTGTACAGCCTGATTATATAATATGCAAAGAGTATAAAACGTGGTACGATGAAATTGTTTGCAGGTCAACAACCTCCGTTAACCGTCTCTCTCTCTCTCTCTCTCGTTGTAGATAAAGTGCGAGTGTATGCAGCGCATCGTGTATCGAACAGACCGCGAATTCATCGATGCACCACAGAAAATGTTACCAAAGCTATCAATGGGCTTTGGACTCAAATTCTCCTCTGTGTGTTTCGCATCCCCGTCAGACTGAGATCAACAGACTTAAGGCTACGAAAGGGCAAGAACTCTGTGTAGTTCAGCGTAGACGCCCCACAACCTCTCTTGCATTTGCACACAGAGAGTCGAGGGCAAGGCTTTCAGCCGACCTCGAGTCAAACTCCTCCAGAGTATGTGTAACGACCCAGAGAAAGCCATCCATGTGGCCTGGATGCAGAGTACACTCTGCGAACGTGAGCAACCGAGCAAAGAGACGAACCAGTCGAGATAAGCGTAGCTTCCTCTCCACCGAGAAACCCCTCACGCTTTGGGCGCCAGAGATTTCCTCTCCCCCCTGCGACCCAAAGTCCTCATACCATCGAGTCCTGTGTGCTTCGGGGGTTGCCGCCGCGATGATGTTGCAAATTTAATCATCTGCATACTTGGCGATTATACGGACCACCGATCACAGAGGTACTCCTCTCTCCATGCTATCACGACCCTCCGGCGTTAAACCGTCCAAACTCTGCTGTACAAGCCCAAACGCACACTGGGTGAATCTCAAAACCCTTTCGTCCCCCTCTCTATGCCTGTAGTCTCTCTATCGCGTGTATTATCGGCTCGTAATCGATGCCCAAGAACAACGCAGTGTCGTAATTGTCCTTTGGGCATTCAGCGTTGATTTGGCAATCATCAGTGTTTGTCTCGTACACCTCTCATCTCTGTCTCTTGACGTTCCAATTGATTAATTCCACAGCATGGCTAAACAATGCACTAATTAATCTCGCTTAAGCGGACCATTATTTATCTTATGTTATAGATTTCAAAACAATTTTACTACTTCTGGCACTGCTACTATATTTATATATATAGACTTTTTACAATGCATTTTTGCTCAAGTTTTACTAACTTCCAGTTACAAGTTGTTTGAGATCTGTAAAATCTATGCTGGAAGAGCGTGGGACACGATAGTAATAACGAATTTACTCAAGCGTGCATTCGACACACGAGGCTTTTATTTCCATTTGCCGAATGAAAACTTAACAAGATTTGTAAAGAGACTATGGCAAGTATTTTTGCGTCTGACGAATGTGAATGCCATGCGTGCTTCACACTGCTGTCTCTACTCATCCTTTGGCTCTCGTGTCAGTGTGTGTGTGTGTGTGTGCTTTTTTTTTATTCTTCTCTGGTCTTGTCGTCTCCATATACGAGTTCCCCAAGGACTTGGGCGCGCTTCAAAGAATGACACGTGGCCCCGGGTCGCCTCGCCCCATTTGACATCGGATACATTTCGATGGAATAACAAACCCTCGAGCTTCGACGAGGAGAACTGTTACAGGGTTTTTTAGGCCCGCGGGCGTGCCTCACGTATGAGCTCTACGAGTGATATGTTCAATCGCAACAGTCGCGTTATCTGTATTTCAAGTATTTTTCATCTCTGTCTCGCCAATTGGCCGGAGATCCTCGACGATGTCTGATCACAATCAACAGAAGCATTCCCTCGTAATTGGTTTTTACGTAATGTTAAGCAACGTTTCGTATATACCGGACGTATTTGCTTTTCCGTTTCGTGGCCCGGCCTACGTGCCACGTCGATATTCGAAGCGAGCTTTCGGGGTGCCCCTGAGAGCTTCAAAGCTTCGACAGAAAGAGAGAAAGAGAGAGGGTGGAAGGGAGGGAGAGAGAGAGAGAGAGAGAGTATGGAAAATTAATTGAATGCACACTAGCTTCGGGCTGCTTCCAGACGAGAACGTTCACGAGTTTTCTCCCACTGACCATTGAGCCTCACACAAGAGCCTTTGGGCTATACCTTTAGTACCAAAGTTTCGTCAAATAACGGACCCATCACTTTGACTACTTTCGATCATGGTTGATTACTCTCATTTATACTTATAAGTTATAACTCGTTACAACTCTGTCAAAGGGCTTCTAAAAAAAAAAAAAAAAGAAGTTCGGTTCATTTTATCTAATGACTTCGAGAATCTGAAAGTAGCGACAGCGTTGATCCCCGTTTACGAGATAAGGTCGATGATTTCCCCAAATTTCCGTTGGACAAGCAGGAAGGAAGAATAAAAAAAAAGAAAAAAATGAATGGTAGAGGAAAGTGGCCCGATAAAATTCTATTGTGTCGCCGGGAGCTGAAGCGTTTAAGCCTCCTCACCTCCTACCTTTTTCCGGCGCTTGTGTCCCTCACTCCTCTTCTTTATTCCGCGCCCTTCACTCTCTCCCTATCATGCTCTCGTTTCTTTTTATTCTCTCGACACGAGTTCCCGCCTGCTTTACTCGCTCCCTTCGCCGTCACAATCGTTCGAGTCCTTGTCTCTGTCTTTCGCCCTCCTCCCCGTTCCTCACTGGTTTCTCCACGCCATGCAAAAAAAAAAAAAAAAAAACCCCCATAGAGCCGCTTGTTGTCACGAGCCTTTATTACCCTCGCGCGATCCCCAACTTCCAGTGACTTCTTTCTCGCTTCTCTTCCACCCGCCTCGGGCAGTGAGAGACAAAAAAAAGCGAGAGAGGGTGACTTTTTTATTTCATCGACTTGACATCCACTGCGACCTTTTTTTCACTCTCTCTCTCTCTCTCTCTTTCTCCTTCCGTTCCCCTCGTTTTCGTGTGGTCCACTTGTTGCTGCTGCCACTGCTGTGACTTCGTGAGGACTCTCCCTCGCCCTCTCCAATAGAATAGCAAACCCCTGTGCTTTCTTTTCTCCCTGGGCTGGCTAACGCGCACCCAGGCAGCAACGAACGACATGAAATTTCGTGGGAAATAATACGAGACGTAATATCCATTTGACATTTACCCGGTTCATCCTCTCACCAAAAACGAGACATGGATACCTACACTCTCCTCACTTTATTTAACCAAGATTTTCTACACCTCGTGTCTGTGTACATAATACGCGTGTATACACATTTTCAGCATCATAAATCATCTGTCTCGTTGATGTAATCAATCATAAGAACGTACACGTGATTGACAGAACACAGGTCGTATGATAATTAATCACCCAAGACAATTTTTGGTTCATTTCCGAACGAAACAACTGACAAGTGGAGGATTTCGAATCATCGGGATAAATACCGCGTATGGAGAGTAAGGGGTCGAGGGTTATTCTATTGCGGAGAATTATGCTGGTCAGAGAGAGAGAGAGAGAGTCAGAAGAGAATCAACAGCCCTCAGCGGAGGTAGAGATAGCAACGAGAGAGACTCGCGAAATATGCGAACGGTAGTCACGTCCATTCCAAATCTCATTCTCTTCATCCACTCGAACTCTCTCATCGTCTCCCTCTCATTTCTCTTTCGACTGCAGCAAATTCGAGAACCGCCGTGAATTCATGTCCCGATCCTCGATCCCCGAGGGGGATCCGAATCGTTTTGCCATTGGCCTCTCTGTTACACGCTGCCCGAATACGCGAGAGTGAGTATGCCACTGCGATCATGCTCTTGGATGGGTGGAAGAGAGCTCGGTGGCCGTATAAGTCTGCCCCTGGTTAGCCGCTCGTGGACTCCGCGGAATGATAATAATCGTTCGTGATCTATTATCTACCGTGCCTCTCTGACCAAACTCTCGGCTGGTATGGTTTCGAAAGAGAATAAGAGAGAGGATGAGAGAGTGAAAGAGAAAGAGTGTAAGAGAGAGAAAGAGAAGTCTCGCGACTGGTGTGTTCGCTCAGTCTCGAAGTTTCTGGCCTCATCCTCGAACACTTCGAAACTACCAGAGTCCAAGCTACCGACAAGATAACTGAGGGGACCCGAGTCGAAATTTCAACTTGGCCCAAGCTCTGCGGTCCCCTCCTCCAATTCTTCCGCATTCTCCCTTCTTTCTCTTTCTCTCTCTCTCTCTCTCTCTATCTCTGCTCCTCCTGCTACTCCACTGCATGCTCTCGTATATGAAAACCGCAAACCACAGTCCGATATAATGAGATTTAAATTACTGTGGGACTGTGACAAGGTGTCCAGCTTCTTCGGCAAGTTCATTATTACGCAGCGATGCAAAGTCTCGCGATGCTAAAAAAAAAAATGTTTAAACATCTTTGGGGAACTGGAACGCTTGTGCGGATAAAAATCCAATTCCAATCGAGGAATTACAAAATTGACGGTAGCAAAAGAGAGCGAATAACTATATATCGAAATGAAGAATTTATACTTAGGTCCGTAATAGTATATATATATATGTATATAGTGAAGAAATTCTTTAGTCATAGCCCGGGTTTGAAGATGGAGTTGCATCAAAAGTCAATTTGTCACCAGAAAGGCCGAGAGGATCGTCGCGGTCGAGCGGCGATGTCTTGGACGCTTTATAGAGAGCGGCCAAGAGAACCGATGAGGTGGACGCAGAGGTGTGCGTATAAAAATACCAAAATGACACGGTGAGTCGCGTGGAGAAGAATCATAGCGACCTACCGCGCGCGTTTATATCCCATCAGAGAGCGGTCGGAAGATTCTCGCACAGACCACGACGTTTTTCCGGCTGGTATGGATATTTTTTTTTTTTTTTTTTTTTTCGTCAATCAATTAAGGTCGCGCCTCAGAGGCCATCAGGCAAGGAGGACCAATTTAGAACGCATCAAGGCTCGCCACGCTGTGAACGGCGTGACATTCCTCGCGTGACTGTCGCGTTCAGAATTGTATTGCCCGGCGTCTTGAATCACGGACTGAGCTTGGACTCGTAATTCCGATCTCCAACTTGGAATATTCCGGGTTCCTATGACACTGGCATTTGATTCATTTGACAAAGGGGGCGAGGCGTATCGTATAGGATAGGATTTTCATTAAAAAAAAAAAAAAGTACTTGAAGACGAAATATAAAAACAGAAAAAAAATGATGATAGAATTAACGTGTACGATAAATTTTTGTAATTACTCAACTGGAATAAAAACAAATGTTGTGTATGAATCATCGTAAAACCTTTGAAAGTAACGAAACTTTTGGTCGGCATATCTCTCTGACATACTCTGTCATTAACGAAATGTCTATTTAATGCCAGCCAGCGATGCTTTAATCCCTAAAAAATTATCAGATTATCGGCTTGCGAGAGAGCGAAAGAAGACGCATGAAAAGAAAAAATTTCGTATATGATGTTGTGATCCCTTATACGTAAAAAGGTGTTCGCCGAGCAATTCTTCGCGCGTGCTTTCAACAAGATTCGATCTCTCGCCAATTCTCGCTCGCGCAAGTGAGAGCAGTTACAAGCGGCAAGGCACAGACCAGTATATCGAGGCCTGGAAAGGATGACGGAGCCACGAGGTTTTTGGTTTTGGTGAGATGGGGCTCTCTCTCTCTCTCTCTTTCTGTCTTGGGTAGGATGGCGAAAAGCGCCATAGAGACGAGAAGATGTGAGATTTCCACGGGAGATCGGTGCGCGCAACGTGCTCTTCTCGTCTCGACTCCTCCCGCTGGCAGAGGCTACAAAATTCAAGAATCAAACATGCAGGAGAGAGAAAGAGAGAGCGAAAGGGGGATTCGGACTATCTCCGCGGGGTATCGCGCGCGATGACGACCGCCAAAGAGGCCCCTTTGCTCTCCCTCTGCCCTATTGATTTCGATGGCTATCGTGTATATGGCTCGAGCAATCCCGCCACAGACGCCCCTCATCCTTTTCCGTTCTCGTCGCGAGTCTTCTTCTCGCCGCATTCAGAGATTTCTCTTTAAAAAAAAACAAAAAACATTTTTCCAATTTTTTAATCAAAAATATACGCTACGAACTTTGAAAATTCCTCAGCCCCTGACTGGTCCCCCCTTGGAAATTACAATTTTCCCTCGCGGATTTCCCCACCATTGATACATAAATTGACAGATTGTCTTTTATCACCTACATGTCAAAGGTCGTATTATACGATCCAATCACTCATAAATTAACTGGAATGGCGAATATCCAGTAAAGAAAAAAATAAAAGGTCACTTTTATAAAAAAGATTTTATTCCGTTACGCTCTGAGGAAAAAATAATTTTATCCAGGAGAATGAGGCCTTCATTAAACTTTGTTTATAGTAATCAAACGAGTTGGGCTACCTCAGCAGCATCCAGAAGCCAAAGTGCTTCTTATAGTCTTTCATATGGATAACGGAAAGATTTTTGACATTAAAGAGCTCGTCCATGGTTACAAAGTCTCCTTGTCACGCGATCCATCTCGCTTCCTCTCAAGACTGATTACCTCTCGTACAGTGTAGTACAGGAACTGTGGTTGCCTTTTGGTAATGATCAAAAAATTTTCGAATATATCCTCTGCTTCCTCATTCTCCATCGTTCTTTGTGGTTCTCGGACTGTTCTAAGAAATTTTTGGGTACGAGAAATTGCAAACTCATAGGACAGAAGCCATCGCGTTTCTGTGACTATATGGACAAACCTGATGGCGTCAGAGTCTTCTGTGTACGTGCGAGACAAAGTGCGCTTGTCACGGCACTCTCGCCTCGTTTGGATTAATTAGCCTCCGGCGATCAGCGATCTTCGTCGAGACCGTACGAAGTAAGTAACGTCCAAAAAAATCTTTCGCTCAATCTTCTCTCGTCTGATCTTATTTTTGCCCTTTTTTTCTACCATCTACAAACATCAACTTACGATATCACAAGCTTTTTTTTTCATCGTCTCACATTGCTCGCAAACAGAGTTTGCTTGAGTGCGCAGAGTTCCTTTCTTTTTCGTCGATCAAGAAGAAGAAAAAAAAAAGTGAAATGTAGGCTGTCGAGTCTGCAGATGATCTACGAAATTCAGGAGCGTGCATTTTTTTTCGGATAGCAAAAAAAACGTACATGTTCCACTAACCGCAAACGTTGCTTTAATAAGTCCAACATTATTTATCTCCCTTATATGTTCCGTGGGAAGAAAGAAAAAGAAATTAAAATTTTTATATGATATATATTGTGCATGTTCGATCCATCGATGCGGCAAATTGTGCATCGATGCACGTTTATACGTTTTTCGTAGACAATTGTCGTGGAAAGGATAGCTGGTTATCTTGAATAACGTCGTGTGCCAGGCTGTATAGAACGTCGACGCTCGCGCACTATACTTATTGAAGCCGGAGCCGTGCGACTGCGAGCAAAGTACACAGATAATGTATAAAACAAAGATGGGAAATATGAACCACCACCGAAAAATCATAACGTTTAAATTATTTAAAGCACGATAGGGTCAAATTTTCATACCTGCCTCCTGTAACTGTTGTCGAAGTAACAAAATTTTCTAATTATTCGTTTTTTTCGTGGGATAAATTTTTATGAAAAATCATTGATCGATCTTAACGAATTTGGTCCATATTGCCCACCTTTTGCTCTATAGGACTCGTATAAGTATAGATAGGTGGCGCAGAGCTCTCGGCATCCTCTTGTCCACGCTCTCCCTTCGGTCCTACATATACACACACACACACACACACACAATACTATCACTTCACGTAGAGATACTTGCTACTTACGATTGCAAAGTGGCGAGGGACGTCGCGAGAGCGGCAATCTCACGTGAAACAGCGCGCGTTTCTTACCTACTGGCTATTGCCGCTAAATATATTATATTACGATATGTATATATACATGACAACGACGACGAGCTTACAGAACACTCGTCGTAAAGGTACATGAGCATATTTCCATCATTCTCTCTCTCTCTCTCGCTCTCTCTCCGTCTCTCTCACTATTTCTCTGCCTCAAAGACACTTTGTCTCGCTACATTACAAAGTATTATTTACATAATGACAGTGATACAACCACAGGACTTGTACACGACTATAATGTACATTCAGGTATACCGAGACGCCGTTTAAGTGCCTCTCTGTATCGTTTTTGCTCTGCCTCTGAAATTTTCCTAAGAACAAAACTTCCTGGTCTCTTCACGCATTTGAGATTAGCCATTATCAGTGACCAGGAAGTCTACCTATGTGCCTTGTCTCGTATTCACTCAAGCACAAAATATTTTCGAAGATAATTCACATGAATATATCGAACATTGTTATAATAATGTAACAAAATTGAGCGCATACAAGAGGTATGAGATATTTTGCAATTTTCTGAAATAACACGAGGAACTCTTGCATTTCAAATAATTGTGCACCACGTTCGTAAGCAATATTTCAATGTAACGTGTACTTACTATCAACAAAGATCGTTTAATGATTACTATAATTACGCATTTAACAGTCAATTATATTGAATAGAATGTTTTTTTTTTTCATCTAAACAATGAAAAAAATATATATATTTTTCCTCATGAAGCCTCTTTTTAAAAAAAATATTGCACGACAAAATTTCTTGATCCCCTTTGTCCCTCGACGATGACTTAATATATCGAACATTGTTATAATAATGTAACAAAATTGAGCGCATACAAGAGGTATGAGATATTTTGCAATTTTCTGAAATAACACGAGGAACTCTTGCATTTCAAATAATTGTGCACCACGTTCGTAAGCAACATTTCAATGTAACGTGTACTTACTATCAACAAAGATCGTTTAATGATTACTATAATTACGCATTTAACAGTCAATTATATTGAATAGAATGTTTTTTTTTTTCATCTAAACAATGAAACAAAAAAAAAATGTTTTTCCTCATGTAGTCTCTTCTTAAAAAAAATATTGCACGACGAAATTTCTTGATCCCCTTTGTCCCTCGACGATGACTTAATATATCGAACATTGTTATAATAATGTAACAAAATTGAGCGCATACAAGTGGTATGAGATATATTGCAATTTTCTGAAATAACACGAGGAACTCTTGCATTTCAAATAATTGTGCACCACGTTCGTAAGCAATATTTCAATGTAACGTGTACTTACTATCAACAAAGATCGTTTAATGATTACTATAATTACGCATTTAACAGTCAATTATATTGAATAGAATGTTTTTTTTTTTCATCTAAACAATGAAACAAAAAAAAAATGTTTTTCCTCATGTAGTCTCTTCTTAAAAAAAATATTGCACGACGAAATTTCTTGATCCCCTTTGTCCCTCGACGATGACTTAATATATCGAACATTGTTATAATAATGTAACAAAATTGAGCGCATACAAGTGGTATGAGATATTTTGCAATTTTCTGAAATAACACGAGGAACTCTTGCATTTCAAATAATTGTGCACCACGTTCGTAAGCAATATTTCAATGTAACGTGTACTTACTATCAACAAAGATCGTTTAATGATTACTATAATTACGTATTTAACAGTAAATTATATTGAATAGAATGTTTTTTTTTTTTCGTGTAAACAATGAAAAAAAAAAGAAATATTTTTCCACATGTAGACTCTTCTTAAAAAAAGTTTTGCACGACAAAATTTCTTGATCCCCTTTGTCCCTCGACGATGACTTAATATATCGAACATTGTTATAATAATGTAACAAAATTGAGCGCATACAAGTGGTATGAGATATTTTGCAATTTTCTCAAAAAACACGAGGAACTCTTGCATTTCAAATAATTGTGCACCACGTTCGTAAGCAACATTTCAATGTAACGTGTACTTACTATTAACAAAGATCGTTTAATGATTACTATAATTACGCATTTAACAGTCAATTATATTGAATAGAATGTTTTTTTTTTTTCATCTAAACAATGAAAAAAATATATATATATTTTTCCTCATGTAATCTCTTCTGAAAAAAAATATTGCACGACAAAATTTCTTGATCCTCTTTGTCCCTCGACGATGACTTCACATCGACATCTTCAGTACTTTGATAATCCGGTTGACTCATTGCGACAGTTTGCTGGAGATTTTTTTCGGGATTTACGAGGATAAACGAGGCTTGAACGTCGAGGACTTTGGTCCTTCAACTGGAGCGACTTGCCGACTTTTACAGACTGGGGATAAAAGCCTTTTGTATGCAAGTATAGTAGTTCGTGAAAAGATTCGTTCGTGCATTTTGGGGGAAAGGGGGATCGAGAGAGAAAGAGAGAGTGCACAAGTGCAGTGCGTGCCCCCGAGAAAATGTCACGGCTTGTCACCTGTCGCAGGTAAACGAGAAACGCCCCCGATCGACGTCGTTGCGAACGACGTACAAGTTTCAAGTGGTGTACAACGCTTACGCCACTCGGCCGTCGACACGCGGTTGAGTTATACCAAGTACAACGCACCTAATAATACGACCAGATCCTTTGAGTACAGATGTATATATATATATATATATATATATATATATATATATGTATGCATTTGTTGTAGTAAGGAAGAATAGAGGGATATCGTCCATTGTGACAACTTTTCGATTTTTCTTGTGACCGCATGGGGACAAAAAGAAACCGCAAAACCACTGCGCACGACTATTGTTGCGACCCCTGTGACCACGAGAAGACACGATGACACGATTCTTGACTCAATCTTTTTGAACTTGATTCTTATATTATTTATTCTTCTTCCTTTCTTTTTTTCCATGTCTTGCGTGACGCCACCATACACACAACCATTATATATATATATATATATATAGTTACAAGAAGATATTTCAAAGCGATTGTGTCCCGTGTCATTATTGGATATTCGAGACACACGCACTATGCCCAAACGATTTCGAGCATCGATTTTTGCTAGAGAAAAAATTTCAATCTCAAATTTTTCAATGGACCGATTATATTAATTATAGGTTCTTTGTTTTTTTGTCTCTGTTGCAGGTAAGCTAAGATCAAGGCTCCTCCAAGGACTTTGGGACACGATGATTTTCTATTTTTTTTTTCTTTCCTAATTTTTTGTTTTGCTTTGGACCATTGGCTACATTCGTAATTTGGTCGTTGCTTGTACGAATTGCATGAGAGAAAAATAATCGAGTGATCATTCTGATGGTAAAGTATGTTTAGTCGTGGACTATTAATAATTCATTGCGACATTTGGCTTAACCTTGACGCAACACACAAGAGTCTTTTCTTTCCTTCTCTTTTTTGCTGAAGCGTCATTTGTCAATCAAAAAATCGTCTCGCTATCGTCTCTCTTTTCTTCTCTTGTCTCACTCGGCGGGAGATCGCTAAAGTCACGCCTCTGCTGTATTGTATCCATCTTGAAAATGGAAGAGCAGCAGCAGCATCAGCAGCAACAGCAGCGGCAGCAACGTCGGGTAATTAGCGGCGTTGGCTAATGCATTCTTTTATCTGCTCGCTGAGGGGGTTATCTTGATTTCTACTCTCTTACTTGCCGCTTCTTCTTCTTCGTCTTCTTCTTCTTGCCGTGTATAATATAAGCTGCGGTCGCTTCGCGCCACTGACCGGCCGGTAAAATCGAGATAAGACCATCCAACTGACCCCGTCTTTCCCCTCTGTCCGTACGAAGACCCCCGTCGTTCTACGGCATAAAATTCTGAGGTGGTGGGAGAGAAAGAGAGAGAGTGAGAGGACGAAACGTTTCGAAAAAGGTTTTTGCGGGACGCGTCCATCACCTTAGAGTAGCGCAATCCAAAGAGATCGTCTCTCCCTCTCTCTCTCACTCTCGACGAACTAGTCGCTTAACCTCGGGCGACGGAAATCTCAACGGTGACTTCGAAAAGTTTTTCTCCTCTTTTTTTTTGCGAAAGAACCGACGGCGCACTATGAGCGACCACTTAACTATTCTTCTGTGCTATCGAATCTTGGATCGAATCTCGAACTTGTAACTTCGTGAAGGTACACGTGTATTTACAAATCGAGGACTGTGCGGCAATGTCCTGTCCGAAACGCGTCGAAGCGAACTACTGTTTGTTATCTCTGGGGGGGAAATAAATTACCATGAGGCAATCGAGCAAAAAATCGCCAAAAGTGACAAAAAGGTGGGGAGTAAAAATCCGCCATGCTGGTTTTATAACGAATGTTTCACATTAAAGTATGATTGATGTTACTATTAATCACGATCTTGTTTCAATGTTGCATAACCTGATTGTACGACAATCAAAACATTTTCCTCCAGACTGTAGGCAGATCGAGCAGTGATACAGATCAATCATTATATCGATGCAAATTTTGCGTAGAGACATTGAAGAAAAAAAAAATGATGATTACGCGGATACGAGTGGATATAAAATGCTATTAAGGTTCTTGCTTATATATTATTCTCCGACAAATAAACGTTTGATAATTTCTCACTGGTATGACATTAGAGATCGTTAGGATTGGATTAGTGATGGTTTTATGCAGGCCTCGAGTCGTCATTACAACTGCGTAATAATTTGATTTGACAAAATCACAAGAGAATATACTGCCCGGGGTCATACACATATGTATGTGACCCCGTGCAGTATTCTACGATATCGTCCCTCTGACGTTTAATTTTTTCATGCCAGGCTAGTGATTTTTTTTATTTTTTATTATTGACTAATTTGTCGATAAATTCATCTCGTTGAATTCAGCCACTCGAAAAATTACTTTTACAAAAATTCTGAAAAATCTGGTGATTAAATTACAATAGTTGTATATCCATCCTGCCGGTAAATAACGGGAAAGGAAAACGAAAATCTAAAGGTTTACGCATCTTTTGGAAGAAAAAAAATATTCGGCAATGAATTTGAATAATTAAAAAAAGTCTCTGTAATATTAAGAGGTCTATTTTGTTTTCCTCATGTTTGAAATTTTTTTCCGAAATTATATCACAAAATTTTGATTAGTTTGTAAGTTACAGCACTAATTAAAATTAAACATTTAAAAACGCAAAAAAAAAATCCTTTATCATAATGAACTACTGAAAATTCCATCATACATCTTCGAAAAAAATTTGCTTTGTACCTGTCGAGTATAAAAAAAAAAAGAATTTACGAGGCCTTTAATTTTTTATTTTTATTTGTTTTAAACATTATTCAATTAAATCATCTCGACGCCAGGGATGTATAATATCTATAGTGCTGAATGTAAACCGTTATATACATATACAAGTGAAACGGAAGATGGTAAACTTAATTGAATTAGCGTAGTCACTGATCGCACTTTAATAGGCCGTTTCTCGATGTTTCTTACGCCTCTCATAGAAAATTACCCAGCGCAGTGCGCACTGATGGTAATGGATACAACGAAGTTTTTTCATCGCTGTCATTAGTTCTTGTGGACGTGTCGCGCGCGAGAAATTTTGTGCGAGATACACCTCGTTATATATATATATATATATATATATATATATGTGTGTGTGTGTGTGTGTGTGTGTGTAAGGCATGTTACGTATGCATAAAACTGTAAATTGCGCCTCTTCTCGGTTCCTTCTTGACAATTTGCCCCCGGGATATTAATATATCTATATTATATATATATGTATGGTTTTGTGTGCACAAATGGGAAAGTATATAGAACATAATGCACTATATATAAATGTTCACAAACAATGCGCGAACACGCTAATTTTTTATTTCGACTGCCTCGAATCCTCAAAGAACTAGCGATTATTTCGTAATTTTGATATGCTATGGCACGTACATACATATATATATATATATATATATATATATCTACATGCTAGACCTGCAGGGTTTATATGTATGCGATGCATAACTCTCTCATCGTAAAGACACGTCACTAAATTAAATATATATATATATCTATGCGCCATAGTGCAGGGCTTTATTGCACCGTAGCTCGTGAATCCGTGCGAAAAACTACTGTTGTGGCAAATGCCGAGTTCCAACTTATTCTAGTGATGCTAAATTGCATCTCTCGCAAGATATTCTCATAAATATATAAATATATTCGACGTATTCTTTTCACTTTATTGCGTATATACGAAGACAGGTGGAATCGGGTCAGGCACACTTGTCGAGATGATGTAAAGGATCTCTTTTAGCAATATTATTTGTTTATAATAAGTAAACGTTATCGTTTTATTATTCACCTTTATATTTACCCTTTATTTCATGTTTATTAAAAAAAAAAAGGAAATCAACTGGTTTTGTGAATACTTAAAAGTTGTAACTTTTTTTATTCTTGTACGATAAAAATATGCGAACGGATGCAATTGAAAAAAAAATATTTCATTTTTTTTTATGTCTTTAAGCGGTGAAAAATTCTTTAAATATTTCGATCAATTGAACGATTTTTTTTTAACGAAAATTCGGCTGAGAAAAATGTAAGGTAATGATGGGATTTTTGTCCCATCAATCGCGAAGAGGTCACCATATAACATATCCAGTTGGGCAAATATAATTGACGTTTATAATTATCATTTCACAATCATTTAATATTGTATCTGCAGTCAATTACATTTATCAACTCCCACGCATACATAAATACAACTATATGTTGTTCACAGTATATAAGATATACTTATAAATATGTATATAACATTAACTCTCGCCAAAGCAATATTTTATTGTGAGAATAAATCCTATGATAAATATGCGAATAGAGTATTTCCAATCAATTAGTCACAATCAGCTGAGAGTCTCGAGAGCATTATACAGACTCCCCTTCTATATGCGAAAGTCATCTCCTGTCTCGCTCTCGTATAATTCTAGAAACTAATAAATTGAATCGTGCCGTATTTCGCCGTATCTTATAGTCGCAATTTTTCGTTCTCACTCTCGACTAAAACTTCTTGTTTCACTCCTCTCTCTCTCTCTCTCTTCCTCTCGCTCGCTCGCACGTTTTTAAAAGCCATTAACGAGTCATCGTGGATTAGTTCATCGAACATTCGCGGGACGCGATCATGGCATAGCCTGACTGATCGTGAGCGGGAGGCGCGAAGGTCGCGCGCTGCATCTCTTGTCGCGAGACTCGCAATTTTCTGTATCCGCTATGTATATAGAATTTTTTTTTTCCGTATCGACAGCTACAGTCTTTGATTACGGGAGGCTTGTGCGATCATTCGTGTGTCGCGTCACACTCGGGCGCATCGTTAAATGGTAGGCGATAATTATAATATGCCTCGTGAGATTGTGGACAGCGGCATAGCAAAGACAGCAGTGAGCAGCTCGAGAAAACGAACCGAGTATTATCCTCGTCTTTTAGCTGCGTCTCACATATCTCGTTAATGTCCCTCGATGTACAAGTATTATGTAAATTACTCGTGTTTTGTCGTGAATATTTTTTTTTTTCCACTTTTTTCCCTTCTATCCGTCGTTTGAATCTTTTACTGATAATTCTATTCGCTCGTTCATCCGGCCTGTGTGACGTTATTTAAGACACTGATACATGACACTCATGTATACGAGCAAGACGCATCCACCAAGAAGTTTCACGGTGCATAATATATCTTAGACAATTTTCAAGCTACAAGAGACATTTAATTCTGAGAAATACGAATTCTCGATTACAATTGATCGAACGGGACAGCAAGATTGAGGCGTATATGAGCTTCATGGATCTCTGCAGAGTCGAGTCACTCTTGTGATCAATAAAAATTTCTCACTCACATATACACAATTGCACATTTTCATGGCGCCTGCAGCAACGCGAGTGATCATCGTACAGCGATAAACGATTTTATCATAAGACTACGTTCGATGCTAAGATCAAGCAGCAAAATAGCTTTTAATTAACACTCCTCTCATCCGCAATATGTCGAGGCAAGTTTACGATTATTGGAGAATGCACTTTACGATTTTTCAACATACGGCCAACATACCCCCCAATGAGTCTAATTAGACTAGACTAGGAATTAAAGGATCGATAAAACTTAAAAAAAAAAAAATACAAAAATGATGAAGAAAATTTCTTGGGCTGATACTGATGGTTAATTGTAAAATTGGCTGCTGTAAAAAGTTCATGTCAGCTTTTTTCGGCCAAAAATCTCCAACGCTGTAATCGTAAAATTCACTCTAAAAGCCAATCTAAAGGGGGTTTAAAAAAAGAGGAACATTATAATGGAATTATTTTATTTCATGCCACGAACAGCCCATCGTAGCTTTTGGATAGATTCTGTATTGATTCATCTGCCGTGGGTATTAAAAAAATAAAAATTTCAAATTCTGAAACGAGACATATAGATGAACGCGATTTTCTCTCGTCTCTGAAACGAACCAGAGGGAAACTCTCGCATCATTTTCGTACGTATATGAGCACACAGACAGATAATATCGTTCTTCATGGAAAGATCGGGCGTCCAGGGGGCGCCACTCACATATACACAAAGACTCATCACACACACACAATCGTCAAGAAGATGAGGAGAGCGCAGAGCGTGCAGAGTCATCTCACTCGTCCCCGGTACTGGCTGTGGATGGATGCTGGTATTAGCATGACAAAGAGGCGCTGGGACGACTTCTCCTCGCTTCTGATGCTTATATGTATATATATATCAACAATGTATGGGGGTGCTGGTGTGCTTCTGCGGCAGATCTGACGCCACCGTCGACGTCGCCACCGTCGCCTCTCAATTCAAATGCGATGGGCGTATGGTATGCTAATATTCCTGATCCACCGGCGTTAATGCATTATCAAACGGGACAAAGATATATATATATATATATATATATATACATATAATGTGAGTGTGTGTGTGTGTGTGTAATACACTGAGAGGTACATATCTCTCTACGAAACTTACTCTCGGATAGCGTGGAGTCGATGGCTCTGTTACCACCTTTGCCACGACGAAAAAGCCTAAGTGCTACTAAAATACGCACGTATACTATACATATATGCAAGTACAATGAATATGTAGTGACAGAGATTGAATTGAAACAGTAGAATTATGTTTCCCTATTTGAAATTTCCCTGTATAGAATTGAAATTTCCTATAAAAGTTCAAATTATTCTCTATATATGGTCTGTTTTCAGACAATAACTTAATGTATGTATAGGGAATTTTTGAATGTTGCAATAATTTGAGATCGAAAGGTGACTTAAAGCGATTGATGATGGTTTTTTTTTCTCCAATATACATCGTCCGTTGAATGAAATAGAATGGAATTTTGTTTCCCTATTTCAAATTTCCCTGTATAGAATTGAAATTTCCTATAAAAGTTTAAATTATTCTCTATATATGGTCTGTTTTCAGAAAATAACTTAATATATGTATGGGGAATTTTTGACTGTTGCAATAATTTGAGATCGAAAGGTGACTTAAAGGGAGCGTAAAGGGAGGAGGCTGTGACTTTTAGCGATTGATGATGGATTTTTTTTTCTTCAATATACATCGTCCGTTGAATGAAATGGAGCAGAGACTTTTTTCTCAAGGTAGATCATTCTTGACACTTGCTAGGTGCATTCTGCATTATATAGATTTCCGTGTTTGTACCGATTCCCACGCGCCAAAAGACCCGTTCGCATATTTTATATATATATATATATATATATATATATATATATACACGTGTAGTATATGCGTAAACTGCCCTGCCGGCCTTCCCGTGTCTGTCCGTCCGTACGTCCATCCTGATGCGGTGCGCGCTCGTCATGTCACTAAATTATTCATTCCTGCGTGTCGCGAGTATTTGCTCTCTCTCTCTGTCTCTCGGAGAGCCAAGAGCGAGCGCGAGAGTTGACTGCGAGGGCGAATGAGAAATGGAGCGAGAAGTACTTCTATATATATATATATATATATATATCCATATATATGTATTTGGATAGGAGCTCGTGGTGGCGTCCCGACGCCCCAACAATGCCAAGCAACGCCACGCTCGCGCGATCTCGCACAATGGAGGAACGCGCTTTTGCGGTGTCAAAGTTGTGTCAACTGTCAACCGACAATTCCGTGCGATCTGGGGGCGCCACAGCCTCCGTATCAACTCGACAGCAAGAGAGAAACAGAGAGAGAGAGAGAGAGAAAACGTGACAGGGAAAGGAGATAAATGCACAGGCACCACGAGAATAGACGAGCAGGGGCCGACAAACGGAGCGTGATCGAGCACACTATATGGCCCTCTAAAGCCCCTTTACGCTTTCAAGTCCGCTTTCGGGTCTCTATTCGTAAAATCGTTTTGGTTCAACAGATTTTTGGTCCATCGCTATATTAACCCTCGGCCAGTGCAATTTTTTTCTGAATTTTCTTTCTCTGATATTTTAGTGTTTCACAAGGTGATACAATCTTCAAATACCTTTTTGTAAAATTTCTGACGCAAATTTTAATTTACAAAAAAATAACTACAGTAGATTTGTAATTTAGGGAGAGAAAAATCGATGACGGATATTGATAAAAAAATCATTTAAAAATTAAATGCCACTACATTCAAATGAGTGCGATAAAAAAAAATATTTTTTACGATTTTTCAAGTTATTATCGATGTTTTCAAGTGTTCTGAGAGTCGGAAAAACTACGACATCGTCATCGACCAAACGGCATTCTTCACGTTTACCCCGGTCTTTTCCAAAAAATAACGATTAAAATTAAATCATCCATCGGAAAGAAAAGTTATGGTCATTTGAATTCGGCAATTATTAATATTTTTTTCTTCTTGAAAAATAGAAAAATAGGATTTTTCATTTGGTACAACTATTTTCAATCGGCAATTCTCTGTTGATTACGAATCAGGCTGATATTTTGCGAAAATCTGGTACAATTCCATATAAAAACGAAACAAAAAAAATTAATTAATATAATTACTATTAAAAATGAATTGATTTAACGATGCTACTTTCTATTAACCTGATATATGATACTAAAAAGTATCTCTTGCGAGCATGCATAAAATGTCAGGGATATTATGTATGAGCGTGGATCATTGAATGTTTTAGAGCGAGAAAAGTGCGCGAGAACATATTTTCTGTACCACGATCTTCTCCCTGTCCCCTAAACACCCCATAACCACGTGGCTTCTCTCTCGGCGTTGCGAGCGTTTAGTGACGTCGTTAAAATTCTGGAAAAGTCGTAAAACTTATACGTGCTAGAGGAGTAAGACGAGCGAACCACCAACATTCAAACACGAGACTTGTGAACCTCTTTCTCTCTTTTTTAACCCTGTATAGATCTTTCTTGACGAAATATTTTTCATCATCCTCTACACCTGTCTCTTTTTCTCTCTCTCTCTCTCTCTCTCTCCGTCTTCACCTGTGCGAGAAAACCTGTCGGTTTGTTTCGCTCCCTGAAGAGGAACGGTAGACGGAAAAGACGCCCATATAAGTCTCTTCTGGACGAAGAAGCGTCCTCGTGTTTATGGGGGCAAAAAAAAAAAAATACAACGTCCCAATAAGTTTTTCATCCCATCGTCTCGTCGTCTTCTAGAATTAGAGATATCGCCGCGCTTTTCTATATTACGAAATAAGAATAATAATAACCAAAAGATTCTGCACTTTGTGGTTCTCCCGTTTTTTTTTACTCCCGAAAAGAATTGGGATTTTCAGTCATTTGCCAAAGAGCTTTGGAAATTTTTAGTCTATTACGTGTTCGGGGACCAACGACAGTAAAAACGTCGGCTCGTTCTTTGATGATTTTTCTCTCGATAGAAATACTATGGACCTCGTGAATATGACTGGATGATTTTTCTTTAACTCAAATAATGCAATAATAAAGTTACCTAAAAAAAAATTATATATATTTTTCAATGCTAGGAAGTAATGCACGAGATAATGTTAAAGCTATCAATTATTTAAACAAATTATACTCGTTTAATTTATGGAGTAACATTATTCTAAAGCGACATTTATAAAAACCTGTTAGCAACATGAACAATCGTATTTTAGTTCGACATGCAGATTGCACGAATCCGAAGGTAGTTCTCTCGGATAAATGACGAGCGTTCAATAAAATATCTGTCCATATCTTACTGCACATATGCTCGATGAACTTCTTACTTGAAATATATGTATGTGTATGCTGGAACGATTATCGTTCGATACTTTATAGGTGCGAGAGTTAGCTGCACCTTCTCTCATGGTATCAGGCTATTCAATATATATATATATATATATATATATATATATATATATATATATATATATATATGTATATATATACAAAACCTCTCTCGATTAACACGTAGAGAACGCGATCTTTTCGTGATTTCACAACGCAATCGTTTTGCTATTGAGGTTCGAGCGCAATCGGCGGAAAATATCGATACGAGCGCTCTCCTGTCGCGGGTCAACGTACAATTATCGAGAGTCATACGATCCAAACGACATTTATATTAGCCCGCAAGTTTTCTCGAGCACATATTACATTTATATATACGAATAAGTAACTCTCGCTCTGTCGAGCTTCGGAGATCGGAATCCCAAGGTATAGTCGTTCTTAATTCGCGTTCCCATCGCTATATAAGTCTGTTGGTATTTGTGTGTCCATGTAATGTTTATCGAAGTACATCGTTGTACTGCTGCGGGCTCGAGCAGCCAATCTGCCAACGTTAATTAATTTATCCGGGTTTATCGCAGCTTCGAGAAATATCCCGGTCTAAATTCGATTCCTCCTTCGGTTCTCCACTTAGCTCCAATTAATTAATCGGCACGATGGTGGCGTTTACAATTCACCGCGCGTTATATACAGATAAAACTTACGCGTTTTGATGACGCGACGGACTCTCTGCACAGATATACATCGGTCATTAAATTAAAAAAAAAATGCTGGTATGGATGAAAATAGAAGAAACAAAACAATAAGTTAAATAAATGAACTAGTTGGAAAAGAGGCTAAAAATAAAATCTCGTTCGGCCAGATGTTTCTGATAGCGATTAGATATATTAGATATTGTACGTTGAGAAAATCCTCTTCCTGTAATTAAAAAAAAAGAAGATTTTACGGACTGATTAAAAGCGAAATATCATTCTTCTGTAAATAAAAAAAAAATATCTTTTTATATTTCGAGAAGCAGGGAAATTGCTACAAAATCACTGCTAGAATTTCCCTTGGAAATAATTTTTTTCTTTTAATAAAATTATTTACAAAAATATGATTAAACCTGCAGATTCATGTAAAACTTTCATGAAAGACCTTTTTTCCCACTGGAATTTATGCCTCGATTAAGTATCAACAAAAAATAAAATATATAATAATAAATATACAATAAAAAATATTTTTACTATATTATAGTTTGAATATTGAACAAATGAGAGAATTCAGCCAACAAATCTCAACAATACATGTGTGCGTGATTTCTGGTGACTCTCGAAGCAAAAATAATACATACAAAAAAAAAAAAACTCTGCATAGCGGAACTCCAAGAGTATTTTCTCTCACTCTCTTGTTCTTCTGTTTTTGAATGCAAAACGGTTTTCTGCGGAACGCGCAGGACAGATTCGGGTCGCGATTTTATGATCGGCTTACCGTCCGGCAAAAGCAGTGTGCAAAGATCGGTAAGGCCACCAGGGGAGCCTTCGAGTCGCGCAGTGTAATATAACAAGCACACGGAGAGGAAAACTGGAGAAAGACCTGCGTTCTGGGGCTTTGAGCACGTCTCGTCGTCGCGTGCTGGCGTACAATTTTTTTTTTTTTTTTTTTTTTTTTCATTTTAGTTGACGAGCAACTAAAGCATGCAAAAGGAACTGAGAAGTAGGGAGGAGGTGAGGGAGGCAACACACCATTCGTGACAACGAGAACAACCCTTCCACGAACTTACCCAATCTCGTATCTCCGAGTACTCGTAAATACGCCAGAAAGACGCTCGTGCAATCTCAAGACGAAATATGTAGAGCTGCACACACACACACACACACACACACACACACATCGACACACGTGCCCGCGCAAAATTTCAACGTTGGTTTCTCACTTTTTACGACCCACATGGGTCACGACACCCCATTAGCGAAACAAGTGTAAGGGGGGTGGGGGGAAAAAAAAATTCTCGTCACAGAGACAGAGGGAAAGATAGACAGTCAATGCGCTGTGGTCGATGGACTGACTCGTTAACTCGAACGAATATGAAATATGGAGAAAAAAATACGTGTATGAAATGTATGCCTGTATATTAAGATCTCGGAAATATCACAAAACGAACCATATCCACACGAGATTTTACGTCCTTGTTCGTTTGAACTTTCAAGTCCGAATATGATAATAATAATAATAATAATAATAATAATAATAATAATAATAATAATAATGTTATAATAATGATGTAATAATAATGATAATGATAATAATGTTATAATAATAATGTAATAATAATGATAATGATAATAATGTTATAATAATGATAATGATAATGATAATGCACGAGAAAATATGAAAGAGAAACTGCTTACATGGGCGTTATATTTAGATTATGAATCTCTCACAATATTGCTTGGAATACTGTGTGGCACTCCGAATTGTGTTTTGGTCGTAAATAACACAATTAAAGGGTCTTTTTGGATGTCGATAAGGCTCGAGGGAGAATTTTAACGAGGCGATAAAATCGGACGACAAGTGTCACGGTTAATTCTCCCCCCCCCCCTTTTTGTACCTACAGAGGACTGGATGTTTCACGATTCTCGTTGGGAGGGTTGTTTTTTTTCCAACATATACTCTGCTACGCGAGACTGTGGATGCTGCACACAATGGAGGGACAATCAGTGCGTTTGCTCGAGGGCCGCGTCTCACGGTCATTTTTTTTTCCACAAAAGATCAATCAATTGAGAATTGAGAAGCTCTTCGGTCACGCTTCGATGAAGAGTACACGTAGAATTTAATATAGATTTATGCTTTTGCGTTTCACACTTTTCGATTATTGACAATAATGAAGAATGGATTTTTGAAATTCCATTTTTATCGTAAAAATAATAAAAATTATGAAATTTATTAAAATTAATCAAGTATCGTATATCAAATTTTATTATTATTATAATTAATATTGGACAACTTCACAAAACTAAATATGACCATTTAACTTCATGGTAATTGAAGCAATTCAACTCGTCTCTTTGTTCTCAAATCTCGTGTTCATATATGCGAACTTTTTATCGTCTGGAAAATTTCACTAGACTGTCCGGTCAATTATGGTGCTCCATTGTCACTCCGGTTTATCAGACCATCGAGGAGACGACACGCGACATGTAGCACACCACACAGTTGACCGCACAAGCGATCTACGTCACCGCAAGTGAAAAATGAAATTACTAGCGAGCGTATGTCCTTCCCCTGTACTTGTCCCACGTCACTGCCACCCTTAATTTCAAATTCACCCTCGAACTCGTTTTATTGCGTATTATCCTTCATCCACTTTGGTCGTTCTCTCTGTCTCTGTCTCTGTCTCTGTCTCTGTCTCTGTTTCTGTCTCTGTATCTCTCTCTCTCTCTCTCTCTCTCTCTCTCTCTCTGTCTCTGTATCTCTCTCTCTCTCTCTCTCCCTCTCTCTCTCCCTCTCGCTCTATCGCTCTCTCTCGGTAGCCTAGAACAAGGACATTTGATTCCCCCACGTCCAACCGCGTAATATCTCATATATATACGCACGCGTGAATAAAATCAGAAGGTCGTATCCGTCTTTCAAATGCATAGACGATATGCCCGATTTCATTCGGACGATTTAATGAACCGTACGACGAGTCTCCGACGCTTTGCAATTTAAATTTCGGCGCTGTCGAAATTCACCGGTAAATCGGATTTTCGTACTTTGCCATTGAGCCACCTCGTATTCCAGTGATGAGACGAGCAACGACGATGTTCATTCTTCATTGACATAATGCTCGATTTTTTTTTTTTAACATTCCGGAAATGCCACATTTCAAGCAAAATAACAAATTTTTACGTCAAAAATCTATCGCTTCTTTATTCTTGAAACATATTTTCAATTAAAAAGCATCAAATTTTTCTGTCCAATGGAAAAATATGGTATTTTTCTAATGTTAATTATTGAAGTAATAATTAATAAATGGCTCCTTTGATTTGTACGCTATTTGGAAAATTTGTATAGACAAAGAAAAATAATTTGTGTGCACCGAATACGAATTTGAAAAAATATTACGAATTCAGAAAAAATATGACCAAAAATTGATATTTAAACAATTTTTCCTTAGATTGATGAAATAATGAATTTTGAACGTAATTAATGCAAATTTGACTCAAAGTACTTTTTTTACCAAAGTTCCACCAAAGCTCATACACGTGTCCTCATTTTTCGAGTGAGATAAGAAAATTTCTCTTGTCTCATTCCCATATGCCTCTGGGCACGCTGATAATTAAGGACGTGAATCAAATTTCAACAGAGAGGATATATAAGCGAAATTGACTGGCCGGATGTCGTGTCGTCCGACCGACTCGCTAGCCAAACGACACAGACGCACATAATAGCCCGATTATTATATTCGATAATTATAATCGCATGTGTCCCCTGTCCCCGGTGGCAGATTTTTATCATCGGCTTGGATCCACCTTATTTCGTACTTAAAACATCGTACTACGTGCCTCGTTACTTTTGCGTGAGACTGAAAGTCGAATAAAAAAAAAAATAAAAAAAAAAAATCATGCAAGGAGAATCAGCTCAGACAATTAAGTTATTAAATTAAGAAAAAAAAAAAAAAAGTATGTACATACAAAATATTGGAGAGTTCTCTCGATATGCATATCTCACGAGAATATTTTTTTTATTTTCGTGGCAGTCTGCGTGCACGAAATTTTACGCAATGTGATCGCACGAATATCGTTTCACACGTCGTATCCGTTATTATCTCGTTAATTTCAGGTACAAGGCGTTCTGCTCCATAGACGCTTCATTGTGTATATAGATAGACATATTAGGTACGTAGATATCTGGTATATATATATATGCGTGCACATGGTTGGATACAACCATGGGATGAATGGGCAATGGAGAGCAAAGAATCGCGATCGCTAAACGTTTCGCGAGCGCGAGCGAGATAAAAAAAAAGGCTTAACGAATCGTTTTGGTGATGGTAGCAACGTGCAACCCTCCACCTCGACGTTTTTTTTTTTTTTTTCATTTTTTATTTTTTTTTTTCTCTGGTGCTGAAGGGGCGAGGGTGGGAGAGCAGCGCTCGCACGATTCATCGTTCTCTGACGTGGCCTGAGGCGATAAATATCATACGCACGGCAAATGCATGCTACGTACACGTATCGCTACAGTATAACAAAGAGAGAGAGAGAGAGAGAGGGAGAGCGAGCGAAAGAAGCCACGAGCGAGTGAGAAGGTTGGGGGGCTTTTTACCCACACAGCCATCAACCCTCGAGCCTCAGACCTTAACTCGCTACAATATTTCTATATGTACATTTATATTATGTATAGCGTATCAATTCTGTCAATTGTCAATTCCGGCTGTGACCCTGGAATGAAGCCTTTTGAAGTTATACTTGTGTCGAACCGCCGACACGTAGGGGGGCAAGGGGGCAGTAATTTCATTTTCGACGTCGTTACACTCGCGTTGATATATATATATAATGGGTACAAAGTAACGGGTCCGGTGCTACTCTCTTTTCCTCCCTCCCGCCCTCGTTCGTTCGCTCTCTCTCTCTCTCCCTCCATCTTCCAGCCTGGATGTCAAGCAGATCAAATTTGGGGTTATGCCAGTCAGTGGGTTATGAAAGTCCTACGAATCATTTTATACATCGATTTAATAGTAAAATTTTCAGAGAGATAAATAATTATTTAAAAATCATGGAAATACTGATAAAAACATTGTGAATATAAATAATCAATTTAATGATTGAAATTGAATACGTAATCCAATTACGATATTAATTAATACTCTTATCACAGGTAATATTCTCATTAATTTCCATTGCAATTTTAGTTAGACGTTTATTCATCCTGATATCAATGCTGGACGAAATATAACGTAAAATATTTTCTACCATACTTTGAAGAATCAAAATATGACTATTTATTATTAGAATTTTCCCTCTTCAATTTCAATCTTTCAGCTATTCACTCATCCACATTTTTGGCAATCAATTATCAAAGCTTCGTTCGCGTTTGCTGCACGAGAGAGATGGAGAAAGCGAAATGGAACGAGAAAGACCCATTGAGTGTTCGTGTCTTGTCGAAATTAAGGGCAGGGGATGGCCGCAACGCCAGAGAGATATAGAAATGTTGATCGCACAGAGGGTTGTAAGGTTTTGTCTCGTTCTCCGAGTTTTTTTTTATTATTATTGTGAAGTAAAGGTACAAAGTTTCACAGAAGCAACAATTCACAACACCCCTGAAAAAAAATAAATATATATATATATATATACATATATATATATATAGATAGTGAGTCCAATCACTGGGCCTGCCACCGACGAAACTTGACCAAAGTTATATCTATATCTATGTGGATGTACGAGCTATTCTGCTCTCAATGTGTCGGGTGGGGAGGAGGGGGGGGGGGGGGGGGGGGGGGGATGAGAGCAAGGCTGAAAAGGAAGGATGCGCAGCATCGCAAAAATAATGAGTCACCCGACAATCCGCGGTGGAAGGCCCCGCAACAATGCCTCAATCCCCACCCCCATCGACATGCACGAACGAAATATCGCCGGGGGATTATTGCGGAATTTGAATGCATAAACGTTTTGCAATGGACATATTGGAAAAAATGAAATATCTCCAGTATTTCATACACACAGGATCCATCTAATATTTACGAACTTGTCCCCCTCTCTTCAAATTTATATTCATCCTCACAGCCCTGATTTCCACTCGAGAAAATGCCCCAGCGATTCTTCGATACACATGGGCACAATGCCACTTGATTTTTACCGGTTTCTCCTTACGAAGAAAATCGCTCATTTATTTTCTTATATTTTTATTCTTATTCTCTTTCTACCACGAGTCAAAATTACCACGTGACAAAACGTTATAAGTAAATTACCACCCTTCGGAGTACTTTCTTTTTTCATCCCTTCGTGAAATTGTGATTCGTACGTGCTGACGTGTCCGCTACGATCGGACGATTTTTTTCCTGTCCCCTTATTACTAGGCTATACATATAAATAAGGGAGTATGTATTTGGTGTATGTCGTCACGTTGAACCCTTTCGGAAAGGGGTGCGGCCGTAGAAGGCGTGCACCTTTTTTTGTCCACCTCTCGCATGCATGCATGATTTAACCCCTTCGTATATTAGATATATATATATATATGTATGTATGTACTTATGTATGTATATGTATATATCGAGAGGGTAAGAAAGACGAGAACGAACCCCGTCATTCATCCTTGCCCTCGTATTAGACTCAACGGACGGAGCACGTAAGAAACCCCACGAGCTTCTCGAGAATTTTCTCACAGACCATCTCTACTGCCGAAATTCTTCAGTAGTCTCGGGCGATCTCGAGTGCACGAAGCACCACATACACGTCATAGTGCAAAATATTTTTTTATCACTTTTTTGTCATTTTTTTTTTTTTAATTTTTTATTTTTATAAGCGATTTTTAATTTTTATAAATAAAAATTTGCTGTATCTCTTTACCATTATACATATTTGCACGCTTCGAAAAATCTGCGTGATAAAAAGTGACGATGGGCACAGCAGGTGTAATGCGTGTGCGCGTCTCGCAGGTCCAATTAAGAAAAATATTCACCGAATCATATTATTACGTGAGACTGTGAGATTAAATGATTTAGCGTTCGATGGTGTTTTAAAAACTCAATTAATTCGGTAAATATATAACGTCAAGAGATGTGCACAGTGGACGATTATATTAAGAAATAATTTCTCGTAATATTCACAATTATAGACAGTGGCGTGTGTTCGTCGCTTAGGGGGGAGGCAGATGTGCGTTCGTCTCGTGTAATTCTCAGATTAATTGCCGTAACGACGAGAAGATAATGCCCTGATGTGCTCGTTCATGTACTGCAGTCTCGCCTCAGCGAATTACCGCCAATTATCACGATGTCCGGATATCAGCAAAGAACCGAAAAAAAATTGTGCGTCCCAAATTTTGTTCCTATGGTTTTTTTTTTTTTGTTTTTTTTCTTGCCAATGTTTTTGTTGACCGAGATGGGCACTATTCGAAAGTAATTAATTCATTTGTTAAAATGAATATAATTCAGAAAAATTAAATTAAAGTCATTGTGAAGAATAAATAACGGGCAAAATATTATAATTTTTATTCTTTTGGAATAATGCATTCTCCTCATTAATTTTTGACAAACAAATTGTTCGGTTTTTTTTTTAAACTGGAAACCGCGTAATTCTTGTCGATCGACTATCTCGTCGTTTCGCGTGTGCGATTCTGTATTTCCTGTGACAACGAAAGAATCGTGAACTCACGATGTCCGGATATCAGCAAAGAACCGAAAAAAAAATGTGCGTCCCAAATTTTATTTCTATGGTTTTTTTTCTTGCCAATGTTTTTGTTGACCGAGATGGGCACGATTCGAGAGTAATTAATTAATTTGTTAAAATGAATATAATTCAGAAAAATTAAATTAAAGTCATTGTGAAGAATAAATAACGGGCAAAATATTATAATTTTTATTCTTTTGGAATAATGCATTCTCCTCATTAATTTTTGACAAACAAATTGTTCGGTTTTTTTTTAAACTGGAAATCGCGTAATTCTTGTCGATCGACTATCTCGTCGTTTCGCGTGTGCGATTCTGTATTTACTGTGACAACGAAAGAATCGTGAAATCACGATGTCCGGATATCAGCAAAGAACCAAAAAAAAATTGTGCGTCCCAAATTTTATTTCTATGGTTTTTTTTCTTGCCAATGTTTTTGTTGACCGAGATGGGCACTATTCGAGAGTAATTAATTCATTTGTTAAAATGAATATAATTCAGAAAAATTAAATTAAAGTCATTGTGAAGAATAAATAACGGGCGAAATATTATAATTTTTATTCTTTTGGAATAATGCATTCTCCTCATTATTTTTTGACAAACAAATTGTTCGGTTTTTTTTTTTAAATTGGAAATCGCGTAATTATTGTCGATCGACTATCTCGTCGTTTCGCGTGTGCGATTCTGTATTTCCTGTGACAACGAAAGAATCGTGAACTCACGATGTCCGGATATCAGCAAAAAACCAAAAAAAAATTGTGCGTCCCAAATTTTATTTCTATGGTTTTTTTTCTTGCCAATGTTTTTGTTGACCGAGATGGGCACTATTCGAGAGTAATTAATTAATTTGTTAAAATGATTATAATTCAGAAAAATTAAATTAAAGTCATTGTGAAGAATAAATAACGGGCAAAATATTATAATTTTTATTCTTTTGGAATAATGCATTCTCCTCATTAATTTTTGACAAACAAATTGTTCGGTTTTTTTTTTAAACTGGAAACCGCGTAATTCTTGTCGATCGACTATCTCGTCGTTACGTGTGTGCGATTCTGTATTTCCTGTGACAACGAAAGAATCGTGTGTGTGTGTGTTTTTTTTTAATGTGTGTATAGGAAGAGAGAAACGGAAAGCTCGAACGAGACGTGCAAAAGTAGCGAGCAGAGAGGCGTTTGCGTGTCACGAAGAGACGTGGAGGCACCCGGACGAAAATCTTACCAAAAGTCGGCCCTTCTGCCGCACACGCTAATTGCTCCGTGTGCTCCGTGCTATGCATGTTCGGTTTAATTACGGGCGCGTCTCTCACGGTCTTTTCTCCCCGAACCCCCAACGAAATTGCATTCGAGATATCGCCTCGAAAATCGGACTCTGGCGTTTTCTCGTCGCCCTGGTGACACGCCGTTGCGCCTTATTTCTCCCCTCAACACTTACCTATATCCTGTAAAGCCCCACCACCCATATATATATATATATATATAGGTATACATATTGTGCAAATTTATTTTCATCGTGTCGAACAAGCCGCAAACTCGTTAAGGGTGAAAAAAAGGAATAATGTATTTTTTTCTGATTTTTTTATTTAAAAAAAAAAAATCTGAATTGCCAAAACATTGTAAATTGATTTAAAATGGAGATTATGCAGATTTTTTTTTGATCCGTTACTGCAATTCGCATTATTATTGGCAATAAATTATATACTTTGCTGTTTTATTCAATATATCATAGTTGCGAGTGTACGAAAGATTTTTCTACGATTATCCCTTTAATTTA
Organism: Dyspetes luteomarginatus; assembly: GCA_963669185.1. NCBI lineage: Eukaryota > Metazoa > Arthropoda > Insecta > Hymenoptera > Ichneumonidae > Dyspetes > Dyspetes luteomarginatus. The sequence continues at coordinate 11,869,222 of OY769903.1, read as the reverse complement.
GCGTATCAGGTATTATTAATATCGTTATTTTGAAAAATAAACGACCTCAATTTTCAATCACTCGGATATCTTTAGCACGCGAAGTCACTCTCCATTCACATATAATATGCTGGGGTGTGTATTAGGTATATGGAAAGGGGGAGTGGGTGGGTTTCTCTTCTCATGGAAAGAGCGATGAGGCGTGCAGGCATATAGAAAGGTATATCTGTGTGTAAGCGAAGAGAGCTCGAGTGCGATAAAGTGAATCGGTGAAAATAATTCAGACCGAAATTGCCACGGAAATATTGCCCATTGTGAGGCACGATGAGGTAACGGGAGGGATGAGGAGGATTATATATATATATATATATATATATATAGATATAATTCTCAGTGCCGAGTGCTGATTCCATCTTACACGCTGCACACTCGACTCTGTCTCACTCAACACGCGCAAAAATCTACGAGAGAGCGCGATCGCTCTCGCAAAGCCACTCCGCAACTTTTGATATCGACGCATCATCTCGATCCTCTCTCGCGCCTCTCGCCATATACACTCGCAATTCTGTATATATAACGATCGATTTTCATTCCGCGCGGATTAAACCGCGCGCGCTGCGCTATCTCTGCATCCTCCTACGAAGAACTTTTTCTCGATCTCGCGACCACGAAACGCGACGGTTATTCTCGTATATGTATACATAGCATACATACAACTCTCTGTAAAATTCATTTCGACGAAGGTGTACGGTGAGGAAGATGAATGATTTAATTTCAATCAAATTTATTCTAGTAAAAAAAAAATCAGATCGTAATGTGATCGTTTGAAATTTGGCTAAAATAATTTTTCTAATTAACTATTTCTAAATGAAAAAAAAAAAACTTTACTTAAATCAAATAAATGTTGTTTAATTCAAATGAATAATTCAATCAAATATAAATTCATTTTTCGCGACGGTTATTCTCGTATATGTATACATAGCATACATACAACTCTCTGTAAAATTCATTTCGACGGAGGTGTACGGTGAGAAAGATGAATGAATTTATTTAATTTCAATCAAATTTATTCTAGTAAAAAATAAATCAGATCGTAATGTGATCGTCTGAAATTTGGCTAAAATAATTTTTCTAATTAACTATTTTTAAATGAAAAAGACAAAAACTTTACTTAAATCAAATATATATTGTTTAGTTCAAATGAATGATTTAATTTCAATCAAATTTATTGTAGTAAAAATAAATCAGATCGTAATGTGATCGTTTGAAATTTGTCTAAAATAATTTTTCTAATTAACTATTTTTAAATGAAACAAAAAAAAACTTTACTTAAATCAAATAAATGTTGTTTAGTTCAAATGAATGATTTAATCAAATATAAATTCACTTTTCTCCCAAGTTCACGCATATGAAGAATGATAAATTTCAACAGCACTAAAAGCCAAATACATTTAGAATTTTGGTAATTAAAAATCGCCGCGGTTACGCACTTCTTACTTACACATTAATTTCACCTGTCTTCGCCATAAGCAGTGCGCATGTCTCTCGTCTCGTGCTCTTGATTTTTGGCCCCCAGAGACTCTCTACGATGATAATTTCATACGAAAGAGTGAAGAGAAGAAGAAAAAAAAAAAGCCCGGGCCGTTCTCCGATTAACGGCGTCGCGCGAGGGCACACTACTACCGTATATAAACGGTAACGAAGCATGGAGAGAATATAATATCCTATACATCACTTCGTCCGCGTGTCAGCAGATCGTTATGCTGCCTCCATGAAAGTGAGCGGCAAAAAAACGGCGAGAGCGAGAAAGAAAGAGAGCTCTCCTTTTCGACTTACAAATTCATTACATACAAAAATAACAATAACAATAATAATTTGGGATTCATTCTAAAATTCATATCTACGCCGCATTACCGTTTTATCCGCCGTATGTCGACCCGAGTGACCATATAAGCACAATTTTTTTTATCGTCATTAAAAAAAATCACCGTATTGAAACAATTTCTTTCTCCGAGATAAAAAATTCTTTCACCTCTAATTACTTACGTTCTATCAATTATTTTACACCTCACTGTACATACATTAATCTCTTTTTTATTTATCGACTCAATGCAATTAATTATATCGATTCTTAATTAACCGCCAAAAAATGAAATAATACACATGAAGACTTCGTAAAATTCTCGTCAGGACTTTCCGATGAAAAAAAAAGAAACGTTATAACCGCAATCTCGAAGTAACGATCTCGGCGAGAACCGATGAGCGAGGAAGGGTGTTGTAGTCCGGGATTTCATCGAGAGACGAGATATGCCGAGAGAGAAAATAAAATAATATTATATATATATATATATATATATATATATATATATATATATATATATATATATATATATATATATATGAGATGTAACGCAGGAAAATATATAATCCTCTGGTCGGATCTTTCTCTCGCACTCTCAACGATATTGGAGTCATGGTGCAGAAAGAGGAAGTGCCTCGGCGTGGGAAGTCCATCGACGAGAGCTTCCATCCACGATAATCCTTGGTCAGTTCTCGCAGGACATATTCCATACAGGCAACTTTATAGACATATATATATATATATATATAGCTATAGGAGCTGGGCCTCCTAGAGTGTGTATATATATACACTCTACTCTACTCTACTATATACAGTATACAGTGTATATATATATATATATATATATATATATATATATATACACTCTAGGAGGCCCAGCTCCTCTCTTCCCTATAGTTTGTCGTATACGTCCAACTGTGTGAGTACCTTCGTAACCTTCGTACCTTCTGTGTAAGTAATATATCTGTGTGAATTTTTGTGTGATCCTCTGTGTAATCCCCCCCAATTCTTGTACACGGCGGTGGCTGTATAGCAGCGAGATATTTTTATTATATGGGAAGAAAAGATATAAATATACATATACATATATATATACATATACATATACATATATATAATACTTCGGCATACGCGATGAAAGAACAACCCGTTCTTCTTGCCATTTCGATCGTGCTGGACGCGCGTACAAGATATAAGGGGGTGAGCGAAAACAACCGTGTAAGATATCAGCCGCGAAACCGCGTGGTCCCGCGTCCGAGAGAGAGAAAGAGAGAGAGGGAGATTTTATGAGCGCTCTTGTAATTATCTCCAATAAATATCTCCGCGGCACGAGAGCAAGCTTCTCTCTCTCTCTCTCTCTCTCTCTCTCTCTCTCTCTCTCTCTACTCTCGCATATGTGAATATATATATATATATACGGTCACTATATCGAAATATACTTGGAAGGCTTGGAACTCGGGCGGAGCACACGCTTGCGAGGTCGTAGGTCAGACCTCGTCGGTCTTTTTTTTCTCGATCAACAACTTTTCTTTTGGTCCTCTCGCACTAACTGACGTTCTCGCACTGATAAATTTATAATGTTAAGAATCTTAGTAAAGACTACAAACCACTAAATGAGGTACAACTGTATATATAGGCTGTTAAACAAAGCTTTGAATGACCACACGCGAGCAATTCTTCCTTTTATCGAAGAACGTTAGTCTATTAAAAAATCAAATGATTATTATGATTGTTAGGTCGCATAGATGTATATATATATATATATATATATATATATATATATATATATATATATATATATATATATATATATATATATATATAAGAGTGCGGCAGAGAAATTAAACTTTCTTTTTGATTAATTGGCGTCGCGAGAAACTGGTCCGTTTCTTATTGTTATAAAAAAGAAAAAACGAAGAAAATCAATGTCAATGAATATGCTCGCACTGCATAATTATCGTCCGGTCTATTTTTTATTAAAATTACTATATTTAATATCGACATTGCTGCAAATTTTTTGTCCCAGACATATCCAGTCATTTAATTAAAAATTGGGAAAACGCGTAAGATAAATTACGATCATGCGATCATTCGTGCATCCAATTCGGATTTCCGTACACAAGTTTCTCGTACGTCACTTACTATTACCATATATATATATATATATATATATATATATATATTTATACACACGTCGAATACGCGAGAGAGTTCGTAGACGAGCTAATTACACGATCCAAATCTCGATTAGCGCACACACACGATCTCGGCTGATGGTTCAGGTCTCACTTTCAGAGAACGCCACAAGTACCGCCCAGCTACAGCTTCCCCATCTCTATGACTCCCTTATATTCTCATTTATCGTTTCTTTTCTCACAAATAAATAAGAAGTCAAGCAAGATCGTATGCTTTGCCTCAGCTTTGCCTCGCTATATATATATATATATATATACTAAAAAATATATATAGCCCTTTACAAAATACTAAAAAATATATATAGCCCTTTCTAGGCCGAGCAAGTGTTATACGATAAGCTATGAGCGCAGC